>CM024240.1:42800320-42886261 GCA_013421045.1 Propylea japonica
TTTCTTCATCAGAAAAATTTCACTCCGAATTTGTTTTTCCAATATTTCTCATAGAATTTCTTTCGGATTCTCGTCGGTGGCTAAGGATGGCCTAACCATGACATTTATTTGGACGCTACTAACCACTGTTTCACTATGTTTAAAATATGCTCCGGATCAAGCATCGTGTCATCCGCTCTCATGATTCGTCTCATTTCAAGCTTGATATCTCAGCACTTCTTCGCAAATAATCCAACATACTACGCTTCATACCAGCACCCATAGCCCACTGCTCAGTGCATTAACGAAGAATTGCTCCACAAAAGCCTGGCCAATTCTTTTTTGGTCTAATGGGAAATATGTTTGTCCCACCAAAAACTGTTGAGGCATCCTATAATCCTTTTACTATAACTTATCTCTTTCTAATTTCTTCTCTACCTATGACGTCTCTGGTCACTGTAACACTAAGATATTTGAAACTACCACCTGTTTGATAGCAACTTCATTAATAATAAGAATCTCAGATCTTGCTTCGGTGTTCACAGCTAGATTCTCTGAACTTATGAGCAAACCCATTATTGTATTCATTGTAGAGCCTTTTCAACATGATATCTAGAGCATATGAATCTTGCGCCAGCACCACCTGCGAAATTTAAGGAAAAAGATTTCGTCTCTTATAAGAATACCTATTCCTTGAAAAATCCGCTTCCTACGTTTCAGTGCAATTTCAACATAGGCGTTGAATAACAGCGGTGACAGACTACATCCTGCCTTAAGCCTTTCGTTGTTAGTATCGGTTCAGACAGCTCTTTCCGATTCTGACGTGAGATATATTTTCCTTTGAAATTTCTGAATCATAGAGACGAGATCTGTCTGTATTGAGAACATCAAGAGCCTCCCACAAACGGGCTCTAGGGATAATCGTAGGCCATTTTCAGGTACACCTCCTAATCAACAGTACTTTTTTTCTTCATAATTTGCTGAAGTATTATCATAACAAGACCTTCTTGGAACGAATCCACTCTGATCCTCACCAATTTTGTGGCGAATATCATTTCGGAGCTACATATTATGCAGGATTCTTCCAGAAGTAGACTGATAGATCCATAATTTTTCTCAACTTCCTGGTTCGACAAGATTATTCTAATATTTACTTCTTGAACATACATTGATGATCGACTCTGCTTTCCATCAACTATTCCTGATAGACGTTTCGGAACCGTTGGTTCCTTTCTCAAGACTAAAACAACTTTATTTCAACAAACAATTACATTAAAATCTCATTGTTAGGAACCAACGGTTCGAAACGTCGACGAAGTTATAAGAGATTACTTATTTGTCCACTTCCCTACGATACCTACATTTCATTTATACATGGACGAGAACACAGAATTCCTGATAGAATTGTTTCAATTTATCCATTGGTATTCTATGCTATATGCGATCTGAATGGTTGGTCTTCATTCGTCGAATCCTACGCCATACTTCGGTGCTTCTGGACCTGCGCTAGTAGAATTTGGCGCCTGAAGGAAATTTTCGGGCGCCCCTAGCGCTAGGGCTGCCATACGTCCGGTACGCCGGACATGTTCCGGTTTGAAGCATTGAGTCCCGGTGTCCCGGTCAGTTATTCAATTGTCCCGGGCAGTAATTTTATATAATATTTATATATGAAATAGGTCATAGTGTCTGTAAACAAATGCGAGGGACTTTGGAAGATAATTCTCGATGAAAATGAGCAAGATACAGCCTTTGGAAGGCGATGACCAGTTGACAGTTTTGATTTTTTTACAGTTTCTCAAAAACACTGAGTCATAAAACTAACATAATATGAAGCACATAAGTAGATGTAGTTTTTTAGATCTCATAACTTTATTATTTGGGATTGAAATAACAACCTCCTATGATTTTTGTTCAAAATGTTTTCGTGGCATGGATTTTCGAAGAATAACATTCTCTTATGATTTCCCATTCAATTCTGGAGAAAAAAAGTCACCTGCAAAATTTCGATACAGTGGATACTTTTTTCGAAAAAAATAAAAACTCACATGCAATATGATCACTGTTCATTCCATTTATCGTATAAGTATTCCATGGAATGAATATTCTAAGATATTGTATGTCTATGACCGGAGATAAAGATGTTTTATAAATCTTTCTGAAGGTTCAATAGTCATTTCAGGAAGGAAATTATATCCGTTATATTTTAATTCACAAATAGAACTTTTTTCGATTGATAAGCATAATTGACAAAACCAACAATTTTTAGCATAAACAGTATTTTAGAATATTCATTCTATGGAACATACGATGAAATGGAATGAACAGTGATCATATCTGCTTGTAAGTTTTATTTTTTCCGAGAAAAGTATTGACTGTATCGAAATTTTGCAAGGGACTTTTTTCTCCAGAATTGAATGGAAACCATAAGAGAATTTTATTTTCGGAAAATCTATCCCACGAAAACAATTTTTGAAAGAAAATCATAAAGGGTTGTTACTTTCAACCCCTAATAATAAAATTATATTATAAAAAAAATTTGTGAGTAACATCTCCTTAATGAATCATATTATGTACAGTTTTATGCCTCAGTTTAGGACCCCTTAAAAAATGAAAACTGTCAACTCGTCATCGCCTTCCAAAGGCTGTATCTTGGAAGGGAGGTCGATTTATATGAACTACCCCTGCTTATTTTCATCGAGGAGTCATCTCCCTAAGTCCCTCGCATTGTTTACAAACACCATGTATATATAACACATATAAGATGAGCTTTTTTTACGGTACTTTAACCTTTTTTTGAGCCACTTGTCCCGGTAGATGCTCTAACATTTATGGCAGCCCGGCCTAGCCCTACCATACCCTAAATACGAAAAGTCAGCTGGCGAAAAATGCCGCCCCCAGAAAGCTGGCGCCCTGAAACATTTGCTTCACTGTTTCACCCCTAGCGCCGGCCCTGTCTGACCCCCCATCAAACTTTCCCCTTCACTGGACTTAAGTCCGCACAGTTCTTTTTTTTCATGCTTGATGATCTGTCTTACTTCTCTCTCTGTTTTAGGCCTTATATTTCGCGCCAGTTGATCACTGATCAGTTTGAAAGCCATCTTTGATACGGATTTTTCTTTCTTTTATCACTGCTGTCACTTCCTCTGTCAGCCAATGGGTTGACCATATTTTTTGCTCTATGCTTTTCTCCCTAAGCTTTTCCTGCAGCTTTCTTGATGATGTTCTTGATACTATTATATTCCAGTTCAATACCATCGTCCACTTCTATGCCATTCAAGGACATTCCAATCTCCTCTGATGAAGATATTTGACACTTTCTTCGTTTAAGAGCTCATACTCATACTTTTTACAGTCTTCATCATCAATTATAGCCGCAAAGGGAAACAACAATAACTGCGCTTATCAACCTGTGATCTGATCCGCAATTAGCTCCTCTCCTTACTCTACAGTCAAGTATCCTAAAGTTTGAACGTTGTCGTCTTATCACATAATCGATAATAGACTTTTGCTGCAAGGAAGGTTTTTTCCCTTGTGTATCGATGAATAAGTTTATGGGGATAAAATGAGTTGAGAATTCGTAAGCCACATAACTCGCATTATTCCATCAGCCGCTAGTCAGAATCATTGACAACCTCTTCGCTGTATTGACCAACAACTCTGTTGTTTTTCTGGCTACCCACTCTTGCATTCAAGTCACCTGCTTTAATTATTTCCTGGCTAACTTTAATTCTCAACAGAACATCCGACATCTGCGAATAAAACTCATTCTTTACTTGCATAGTGGCGTCATCATTTGGTGCGTACACCCCCACAATTACCGTCTGCAGACCAAATAGTCGAATAATCACAGTAATTATACGTTAAAATAATGGCTCATAATCTTCAATATACTTTTGCATGTGTTTCTTCACCAAGTATCGATACACCTGCCTGTGCCCTCTGGGTTTGTCCACTCCTGACCAACAGTGAAGCTAACCATCTAGAAAAAAAAACATCCATATCATCACCGATCCTCCACCATGTTTAACAATTCTTACAGTGTATTCGTCATCAAGTCTTTAGCCAGCAGGTCTTCGTACATGTTGTATCCCACCACAGCAAGTGGAATTTAGATTCGCCACTAATAAGCACTTTCTTCCACTGCTCCACTGTCCAATTGATATGCGCCTGAACAAAGGCTAATTGTGCTTTCACATTCTATTTTGATAACAGAGGTTTTCTAGCTAGATGTCTACCAAACAATTCTGCATTAAACAATCTTTTTAGTACTGTTCGCTAAGAAATATTTTTTTTTCTCTTCTGAAATGATTTCCCCCAAAATTTTCTCTGAAGACAAGAAACGATTCGCCGGAGCAATTTTTATTATATGTCTTTCAGTTCGTTGTGTAGTTTTCTTAGCGTTTCTGTTTGTTTGTGTTTTTGAAGGCTTTTGGACTTCCCTCTGATGAAAAACTATCCTCGGTACTGTTGTCTTATTAATATTAAACGTTTTTGCAATTTTTATTTTAATTCGCCATCTTTATGTTAGCCATAATTGAATTTCTCTTGTTGGTGTTTCATTCCACCCCATCTAATTTAAGATAACGCAATTCTGAACTGAAATAATTGTCATCTGTCTTACTTCATGATATAAAAATGCGAGTTTGAACAAGTTACCCACTGTAGTTGCTATCTTTATGTCCAAGCCAATTATGATTGAAAGTAGAAAAATAATTATTCAATATTTTTCATTTATTTTTATTATCTATTATTTCACATATAATTGACTTCTATTGATTTCAATTTGATTCTCAAAATATGTTGCACATCGAAAAAAAATTCAAAATCAAAAGTTGCTATCTTTATGGCTAATACTCTAATAATGCCAGTCGAAAAAGCCCTGGAAAACGAAAAAGATTGCCCGATTAGAATGGCTTGCGATGTGTCCTGACATAAATTTCATAGAGCATATATGGTATTATGTCTCCAGAGCCGTTTTCCGTCGAAATAATCCACCACGAAATTCACAAGATCTTATTGTGACTGCGATGAATGGATATTTCGCAGGAGATAATTAATAATAAGTTATCGAATCAATTCCGTGTAGGCCAAGCAATAGAGGTTTTTTACGTGACAAAAATACTACCTGAAATCTGACTGTGCTCATGCAATAGTAGTTTTCTTCTCTACATTTTTTTCATGATAAATTCCACTCCTGAATCAACTTAGGTTTTTTTTGAGAAGCGAAAAATAGCCAAAAAAATAAACAACTTTGCTTGTTCGCTTATAAAACGTGAAGTATTGATCTGATCGAAAAGCTGTTCAGACACTTTTTGTGGAGAATTCAAACAAAAAAAATGAGAGGTGACACGTCTCAAGCGGATATTTGTTTCCGAGAAAATCCAAAAAACTGGAAAAAAACATCAATTTTTCGAAAATTCATAACTTGGTCAATTTCTGAGATGAAGCGTATTTGCTCTGAATTTAAGTAGTTATTAACATATACTTTATTGGTGCACAATTAACAGCGGCCGGATAAATAGTTTTTGCACAATCGCAGTTTTTCCGAATTCGACGTACTTTTTCAAGAAGGTCGTGATACTCGGCTACTAGTCGGATTTGAATTTTACAAAAAGCATTTTAAAGAAGAAATCAAATTCTTCAAATCGTTAGTCTCTCGATACCGACCGATAATGTTTAGTGGGTGAAAAACGGCGTCAAACTGGAGCAAAAGGCTCGAATCATCAAACTAGTCGCGGAGTGGGAGTCGCCCGCTACGCGAGGGGAAAACTGTATATCTTGTATCTTTCGCGCGTCGCTTAGCGGGCGACTCCCACTCCGTGACTAGTTTGATGCATTCGAGCCTTTTGCTCCTGTTTGACGCCGTTTTTCACCCACTAAACATTATCGGTCGGTATCGAGAGAATAAACGATTCGAAGAATTTTATTTCTTCTTTAAAATGCTTTTTGTAAAATTCAAATCCGACAAGTAGCCGAGTATCAGGACCTTCTTGAAAAAAGTACGTCGAATTCGGAAACTGCGATTGTCCAAAAACTATTTATCCGGCAGCTTTGTAATTGTGCACCAATAAAGTATATGTTAATAACTACTTAAATTCAGAGCAACTACGCTTCATCTCAGAAATTGACCAAGTTATGAATTTTCGAAAAATTGATGTTTTTTCCAGTTTTTTGGACTTTTCTCGGAAACTAATTATCCGCTTGAGACGTGTCACACCCTCATTTTTGTTGTTTTTGAATTGTCTACAAAAGTGCCTTAACAGCTTTTCGATCAGATCAATACTTCACGTTTTATAAACGAAAAAGCAAAATTTTTTGATTTTTTTGGCTATTTTTCGCTTCTCAAAAAAAACCTAAGACGATTCAGGAGTGGAATTTATCATGAAAAACATGTAGAAACTATCTATTGCATGACTGCACAGTCAGATTTCAGGTAGTATTTTTGTCACAAAATCGACCTTTCGATAGCTCTATTGCTTGGTCTAGTGGATTTACATTGTTAGTTCATGAATGTGTCAAATCGGAAAGTCTCGTATGTTCACTTGAAGTCGAACAAGTAATTTGAAGTTGAGTCCTAATACTTTACACCTCATTTTCTTTAATTCTGACAGTTTGTTGTCAACGATGATGCAATATAACCATGTAGAGGGTGTCCAGAATTGGTGATCTCTGAACCTTAACAGATAGATGAAATGAACGGCATTGTTGCACATATTTCACAGTGAGAATAGTACTCGAGTTTTTCACACACGACGAATAATTTCTGAGGGCTTTTTCATTTTAGAGAATCACGAAATTCTTTGATTTTATTTTCATCTCAGAAATTATTCGTCGCAAGTAAAACTATTTTGAAATTGATTATTTCCATCCTATTAATTTTAACCCATCTCTATCAAGAATTGGTATGTCTAAATGAGAATTTTAAGTGGAAAAATGACCTAACAACTGTCAACTTGGCTTTCAGCAGTTTTTCCAAAAAAAAGATATTTTGTTTCTATTAATTATTGTTCTTATTATTTTAATAAAAAAATTTATTAAAATAAAATGTCTATTCAACTGAGGAATTAATTCAACCAAGTATCACTCGTGCATCCAATTTTACACAGGAAAAATTTGAACACACTTCCCACGTAACCTGTCGTAACAAATAGCATTCGCGAAATTGGAAAAATTTTCGTCTTCGACCCGGATTTTTAAAACCACTTTCTCATATTCTATTCGTGAATACATATTACTTAGAAACTCGTTTTCCGAATTTTTGCGGAACAATCAAATGCACTAGGGATATTACGACGGTTAAAAAGCATTGGCGTATAATTTTTTTCAACGAATTTTTTCGGACAGGTCTGTACGGACGCGCCACTGATGAAAATTAAAAAAATGGTTTTGATGAGTTCTCATAACCTAACCTACCAAAATTTAAAACTTTGTGATGTTTCAAAATTTTTCCGAAAAATATATATTTCCCTAAATTTCAACACCATGTATCTCAAAAACAATGTGTCAGAGACCCATAGCTCATAGGCACTTTATGCCATGAAATCATCTGAGGATAAAGATCTCAAATTTACGGCATCTTATTCGGAAACACCCTGTACATTTCAATCTTTCCTTGCAGCTTTCTTGAGCGAACTGACGTGCCGGACAATCTACTAAAACTCATTGATTTTCTACTCTCTTCAAATATCTCAATCAAATTTCAAATTTTAATATACAGGTATTCAACCTCAGCTTGGAAGAAGTCTCTTATTTTTTTCGAATACGGATGTGGAAATTTTCGGGGATTTAAATAAAATCGATCTCTTTGTGGAAAGAATCATGAGTTCTGAATATCGACCGTTTATATTGCTTGGTTCGAAAGTTATGAGTTTTTAAAATTTTTGATAAATACATGAACCACCTGTATCTCGGTTAGGGCATTGATGAGACTGTTTCATTTATGGGTTTTTAGACTTATTCAGAAAATGAAATATAAAGAAGATGAATAATTCAAAAAAATTTAATTCTATGGTTCTGATAATACGATCCTCATTTGAAATTTCGCATGAACATTCAGTAGGTATATCAGTCTGCATTCACAGAATAAATTTCACCCGAATCAGATATCTTGTTATGGAAATATACAGATCTTCTTCTCAATATTCCAATTGAATTTTCTATGGTTTTGTTGACACTATGTCCGCAAATTTTTGCGGCACGGAGTAAATTTCACCCGAATCGGATATGCTGTTATGGATTTTTTTTCAATATTCTAATTCAATATTTATTTTACTGTTAACACTATGGCAACAAAATTTTGCACGAACATTCAGTATATCAATCTTCAAATGCAAAATAGATTACGATCGAACATATTTTTATAGAAATACGGAGTTTCTTATTTTCAATATTCCAATTGAATTTTCTATAGTTCTGTTCACACTATGACCACAATTTTTGCATCAGTTTTATTATGAGAATTTTGCTTATGGCTGCAGCATTTCATTTCGATTACTTTCGTTTTGTCTAAGATATTGAGGAAAAAAATTTTGATGTGCCAAATGTTATTGAACAACCTGTATGCTTTGGGTTCACCCTGAAAATCTCAAGTTTCGAGGACAAATCATTCGAAAGTAATCGTGCTAACGGCCGGACGGGCGGCCCCACGACAGAATTGAATTTGCTCATAAATTCGCCATGAGGGAATCGAACACTATTGTTTGAGGGCATTTTCGGCTCAAAATCAAAAATTATTGACATTTGGGCAAAACGATATAGCACTCATTTAAGTAGAAAGGGCGCTCAAAAAAAGTAAATTGATTTGCAGTATTTGAGCCTCTGCTGCTCAATATTCGTGCATTAATGCATTCACTCGTCTAGATATTCCAATAATTGAATTATTATTTCCTGCAAAGTATTCATCCATTCCTTGATAACAATAAGTTCTTGTGAATTTCGTGCTGGATTATTTCGACGGAAAACGGCTCTGGAGACATAATCTCATATATGCTTTATAGGATCTTCTTTCTTCTACTTATAAAAATAATAATAATAATCTTTTTCCATGGTATGTACACACACATAAAAGGAACAGTGTCAAAAAAGAAAGAAAAAATTACCTCAAATAATCATGCAAAGAATATGGTTCCAAATCAACCAAGATTCCCTCACATTTTTCTTGAAAATCTTAATATTATTTAAACTGTTAACATTTTATTTTCCCTAAATATTCCCCTACACGATTGAATAGAAGTCATCTTTAACATGTATCTTATAACTCTCTTTTGTAAAACAAACAGCTTACTAACATCTGAGCTCGATCCCAGAATATGATACCATATCTCAACAGGCATTCAAAATAGGCAAAATATATAGTTTTCAAGTTATTTACACTTAAGTATTTTGACATCGTTCTTATAGCAAATCCGACACGACATAACTTCCGGACAGGTAATCAATATGACCATTTCAGGAAGCTATCCAGATATACCCCCAGAAATTTAACAGATTCTTCAATATTGATGTTACAATCAGGTAGTTTCAAAACACTTTCCTTAAATTTTTGTGATCTATTTGTGCTAAATATACTGCTGTTGATTTGCTTTCATTCATAATTAATTTATTTTTTTCGAACCAGATTTTCATTGATCGTAGATTGAAACGGCCTTGGCTTTAATTTCTTGAAATCACCTCCTCCTATCATCAAGTTCGTGTCATCGACAAAAGAAGTTAATAATTTTATGATTTCCTCAATAATGTCACATACAGGGTTTTCCTTTTAAGTTGGCCTATTAGACGTTTTAGGAGAACTAGTGAATATTTCGTTCTGAAATTTTAGGTGCAGCCCTTGAGGGTGAAGTAACTCTTCGCCTAAAATATTTTCAAGTCGACAGTGTTGCCACTTTTATCTCAAACGCATATCTACTTTATTATTTCAAATGAACTACCTATATTTACATTAATGTATCGATTCAATACCAAACTCGCAGTATAACCCACCAAGAAAATTTTCTCTGCTATGCACTGTTGCCAAGTTATTCACAATTCCTGAAACTTTTGACATTGGCATTGCCAGTTTGGAAATGCAATATCTCGATTACTTTTTATGCGAACGGAACCATACTCAGCAGTCTCATAGTTAAGACTCCATGCATTCATGTGGTATATTCAGTATTTTGATACATCGTAAGGTTTTTCGAAGATATTGCTCCGAAAACGTGAAACTCAAAATTGAAATATTTCGAGATTTTCCAATGGCAACCCCATATTTATTTTACAGTATTCCATTCGAAATAAAAAATAATGGCAGTCTCCTTTTACACTAATTATTCATTTTGAATAGTTTTTCGAATGAGATGAAAAATACTGGAATTTTTCAGTATTCATAGTTCATGATCTATGGTCCTGTTTACGATGAAATGTTTCTTATGATGATGGTTGAAGTAGATTCTATGGTTGAAATCATAAAAATTATCGATGATCATGGATGTCATAGAAAAAAAGTTTATCCATATTATTCAAACACGATTCTAGTTGTTTCACAATTCACGGGGAATGCCAAAAAATTATTGAAAGGACCTGTAGGACCTCCAACAATCGTTGTTCACATTTAGCACGAATGACTGGAAAGAAATTCCGAAAATTGTTTAGGCTTTCTGTAATCCTTCCTGGTCCTATCTTCATGACCTCAACAATAGGATTCATTCCGATAATTTACTTTATAATCACACAGCATTATGTCTATTGAACATTTCATTTCATTTGAAAACTGTCCAAAATAAATAATTAGTGAACATAAGGCCAGAATACAGAAAGCCTAAACAATTTTCGGAATTTCTTCAAGTCATTCTTGCTAAATGTGAAATAATCATCGAATACTTTTTATGATTTGAACCATAGAATCTACTTCAACAATTCTTGTCATAAGATAGAACCATTTCATCGTAAACAGGACCAAAGATCATGAACTATACTGAAAAATTTCAGTATTTTCATCTCATTCGAAAACTATCGAAAATAAATAATTAGTGTAAAAGGAGACTGCCATTCATTTTTAATGTCGAATCGAATGCTGTAAAATAAATATGGGGTTGCCATTTGAAAATCTCGAAATATTTCAATTTTGAGTTTCACGTTTTTCGGAGTAATATCTTCGAAAAACCTTACGATGTCTCAAAATACTGAATATACCACATGAATGCATGGAGTCTTTACTATGAGACTGCTGAGTTTGGTTCCGTTCGCATAAAAAAACATCGAGATATTGCATTTCCAAACTGGCAATGCAAATATCAAAAGTTTCAGGAATTGTGAATAACTTGGCAACAGTGCATAGCAGAGAAATTTTTTAGTGGGTTATACTGCAAATTTGGTATTGAATCGATACATAAATGAAAATATAGGTAGCTCCATTTGAAATAAGAAAGTAGATATGCTTTGTGATAGACGTGGCAACACTGTCGACTTGAAAATATTTTAGGCGAGGGTTCCTTCACCCTCAAGGCTGCACCTAAAATTTCAGAACGAAATATTCACCAGTTCTCCTAAAACGTCTATAGGCCAACTTAAAAGAGAAACCCTGTATATCAATGATAAAATAATGAAGAGGATGGGACCCAGAACACTTCCCTGAGGAACCCCAAAATCACATTCAATTAAATCTGATTTTACAGTTTTACCATTTTTAACGATAGCAACCCTCTGCAAACGCCCGGAAAGATATGAAGCTATCCATTCTTTCGCTTTACCTCTAATTCCCAGTTTCTCAAGTTTAATCAACAAATAAGGTCTGAATAGACAGTCATAAGCACTCGCCAGATCGATGAACAAACCTAAGCCAAGTTTATCATCCTCCAGTAGCGCAATAACCCTCTCCGTAAACTGATATAACGCAGTTTGAACCGATCTACCCTCCAGATAGCCATGCTGGGAATCATTGAATAAATTATACTCATTCATGAAATTTAAGAGCCTCCTACACATTACATGTTCAAATATTTTTGAAAAACTGGACAAAATACTGATAGGCCTGTAGCTTTCGAAAGAAGTTTCATTACCTTTTTTATAAATGGTTTTATTAATGCCAGTTTCAAATGTTTCCATCTTCTTCCTTCTCCTACAATTGATATCTTTGTGGATTATATTGATTGCTGCACCACCATGTTTTACCTTTAGGCCTGCATATAAGTATGTGAGATTAGGTTGAAATTATTCAACTTTTGTCCTATTTCATCTTCACTTTGCCAGTGTTCTGTTACACAAACAATTTACAGTTTTGTTGAGTTGAAAGAAAATGCTGAAAAGAGTCCACCTATTACCCATGGACTGCAGATTTTGATGGATAAGACAATCATAATTTTTCTTGGTGCAATTTAGATTGGTTCTGATTATCTTAGGTTCATAAAATCGTACTTGGGCTTGCAAATTTATAAAAAATCCGGCGCAGCACAATTTTTTCTGCAAACATGCATGTTAAATTTTTTGATTACAACATTTTCTGGCCAAAATTCAGATTTGTGTAACTCATCTTTCTTTTAATTGGCACCTTCACAAGAAAGACTTAAGATCACCCTTCTTCTTTTCAAACTGTAGCTGTTTAATTTCCATTACTTCGTTTTCGAAACCTGGTCTCCCTCTTATGTATTTTTCAATAATCTGTTCCGTAACATGAGCCTTAACACGTCCTTTGAAAAACCATGCTTTTCTTTCTTGACCCAGAAACCTGTCCCTGAATCACCCTCAGCATTTTATTTGTTCCGAGCCTAGCTGGCCTGAAATTTCTTCTTTTCTGTTCTGTACAGTTTTCCATTCTCCTTCATTTTGCACGGTTGGCTGAATATGCGATATGTTGGGAACTGAAACTGTATGTTGTTCATTAGCGGTGTTTATGTTTATATTATTAATGCCATCACTGTCATTTTCACCAAGACTGATGACATCCATCATTTTCTTTCTTTGCGCAGCTTCCAAACGGTGTACCACATAATTTTTGTTTACCGCAGTATCCGGACAGGAACATTTGTTACTGCTCTTTTCAGTGATTGCGGCACATTTGCCTTATGCCCTATACACAACTACTTTCTGGCGTTATGGCAGCTAGCTTTTGCGAGCGTCCTAGACGCTCGTGCAATTTTCAACACACACAAGCGTCTCAGTAGCTACCGTCGTGGCGAGAGATCGAGTTATACGATCAGTCTATGTCCGATTTTTTTCACCATTTTTATAGTGAATTTCATAATTCAATGCGTTCTTGAAGCATGTTCGTTCCATTTTTTATTGTGGCGTAGTCCCTTTATAAGTTATGTTAATGTTAGAAACGCAACGTATCTAGAGCTAGAGGAACCTTTGGCATTTATTTTTCGTACATAAATGTCACAACTGAAATTTCAATTAACATACAAAGTTTTTTTGAAAATGATGCACTTAAGTGTTTATTATATTCTCAAAAAGACACGTAATTTTCAACATTCTTTATGTTATTCTCGATCTTAGCAGAGTGTTCGCTTACAGGTCGATTTTAGGAAAGAACCCTCCCGTTGGCCAAACGATTGAACTATTTTTGCACCTACTTTTCTGTAGCTCGTAACTTTTGTATTCTTTACGGAATGAGTCTCGGAGGCTTTTTTTTTTTCTTTACGAAACCAATATCGCATTCATCGTTATATACAGCTAACAATTCTTCGTAGCTTTATTCTCTATGTTTCTGTTCGAATATTCTTTGCTCTTGATCATCCACAAACCTTATTCCCTTTTAATAGTTTCTATGAAATTTGTAAGGATTCTTCTGATGTGGAAATCTTGCATGATTCTTGTCATTCTAGACGCTCTCTCATCACACATAACACAAGCGTTTTTTCGTGCGTTTCGCCGGCTATCTTGACGCTAAAATCAAACACGTTTGTCTGGCGTCCGGCGTTGCGTCCAGCTCGCGACTCGCCAGCGTGGCAGCTGATGGACATACACAGGCGTTTTTCCGGCACTTTTTGGGCGTTTTGTCTCTTGTGGCGACGCTAGCTGCCAGAACGCCGAAAAAGTAGCTTGTGTATGGGCCTCATTAACCTCGATTTGTTTGTTATGTTTTTTCTGAGGACCTTATCTTATTACCTTGAGATAACTTTCTTTTCTAATGTTGATATTTTGTATTTCAACATTATTATTATCGATCAGTAATTGATTTTTTTCTTCCAAGTCTCTTATAATTTTGATCATAAATTCGACCTGATTTGTTTGATTGGTTATTTAAACTTGTTTACCAGATTGAGATTTTTTTGCTGGACTCCATCTTCGACGAGTTATCATCTGATTCCTCACCGGTATTTTTACCAGAACATCAAATTATCGATGATTCATTCCCACTTTTAGATGTTTCAGGCGGGTGTACAACCAGGGTGAAATATCTTACAACAACTTTCACATTTAATTGATGATTTAACGACAATTCTACGACAATATCCGCATAGCGCTTCAATGACAACCTTCTCGCTTGACATCTTGACTACTACTACTATACTACTACTATATTAGGCCCTAGGCCTGTTCTTCACGACCTCTTCATCCCCTCGTTTAGTTCTGGAGCCGTATTTGTGATGTGGACTGCCAACTGTCTCGCCATCTTTTGAAGGGACGTCCTGGTGGTCGTTTTCCAATTGATTTCAAATCCCTCGCTATTCGGGCTAATCATTGAGGGCTCATTCTGCTAACATGCTGGTTCCACTCTCTTCTCCTCTGTCTTCCCCATCGCACAACATCCTGAACGTTACATCGCTCTCTTATTTGACTGTTTGGTATTCTGTCCAGTAATGTTTTCCCAGCTATTGCTCTTAACGCTTTCATTTCCGTGGTCCTGAGAATCCTCTTCGTCTCCGCTGTATTGGCTCTCGTATCGATAGAAT
Organism: Propylea japonica; assembly: GCA_013421045.1. Classification (NCBI taxonomy): domain Eukaryota; kingdom Metazoa; phylum Arthropoda; class Insecta; order Coleoptera; family Coccinellidae; genus Propylea; species Propylea japonica. Next base: position 42,815,170 of record CM024240.1, read on the forward strand.
ATGTCATAATAGGCCTAAAACATGATTTATATATGCGGATTTTCCCGTCCAATCTCAGATCTTTATTCTTCCAAATGACATCCCGTAAGCATCCCGATATACAGATGTGGAAGAATCGGATGGAAACACGAGAGTTCCAGTGTTAAATTCAAGCAGGCTCGGAGTCCAGTGGAACAGTGGAACAGTCGAAACCTCAGAGCGATGCGATATTGAATAAGCGGCTGGTCTGTTGGAATGGCATTCTGAAAACTCTGATAAGGGTAAGATCGAAGCATTGGTTACAGCAAACGCTACGGTCGGCAACGACACAGGCAACGTCGCGTCTTGCGACTACCACCGAAATACCAGCGTTTGCTGTAACCAATGCTCCGATCTTACCCTAATCAGAGCTTTCGGAATGCCATTCCAACAGACCAGCCGCTTATTCAATATCGCATCGCTCTGAGGTTTCGATTGTTCCACCGTTCCACTGGACTCCGAGCCTGCTTGAGTTTAACACTGGTTTAAAATAAACTTTAGTTTGTTTTTCATTTGATTGGCAACTAGTTTCAATCAAATATTTTCATCTTAATGTCAAATTCCAAATGCAAAAAATTCAAAAACTATATCTGATTAATTAAACATTTTCTCTACCCCGTGAAGAACCTTTTCTTCTCTAAATACTCACAGCTTAGATACAGGTTTTCGATAGGTACCATTCTTCAATTTAATATCCACTATTCATCTCCATGACGGTAGAGGAGTAAACTCCTACCTCCTACCACTTTCAGTTTATTCCATCTCTGATCATTTACTGAAGTTTTTTCTTGAATCTCTTCCACCCGATGTGCAAAAAACGTCTTAAAATTTCTATTCTCCATCATTATCATTTCTTCTCCGTTTCTCAGATTTTGTAAAGCTCATTTGTGTTCGAATAGTTTCCTTTTTATATCAATCTTCCTTTCAGCTATTTCCTGCTTTTCTATATCAAGAGTTAAGAGTTCATTGTCAATCTCTTCTTGATCCTAAAGTTTTCCTGGTAAAGCTTTTTTCGAATATTCAGTGTGGCACTTACCAGTCGAAACCACTTCTTCTTGCTGCTTTCTTTCTGTCGCTCGGGGTGATATGTCGAACTTTTGCATATTTCTGAAGACTCTTGTAGACAGAAGTGTTAGAACCATCGCCCTTTAACTAACTTCGGACTTCTTTTCTGAAGAGTTCTCCATGACCCTGGAATCCACTATTTATCTTCTTCCCTCCTCACGAGAAACATGAAGATCTTGCATGGACTTACTTTTGCTTCGTGTTACTATGCCGTATTTCATGTCTGATTCTTGAATACTTGGAAGGGCCAACAAATATTTGGGTTTGAGTGAATAAACACCGTTTTTTAAAAAAAATTCACTTTGCTTTTTATTTGAATAACTAATGTCAAATTTCGAATGCGAAATCTTGATTCAAAAACAATTACTGCTTAATCGTCCATGAAGATAAATTCAATTACCCATGGGTATAATAACCTGATTCGTGATATTTTTAGGAAACATGCAACAGTCATCGAGAGGATTTGTGAATTAGTGGCGTTCCTCTTCCAAACATTATGCTTCCCCAAAACATTTCAGTACCACCGCAAAAAGTAGCAACTCGAATAGCTCTCTCAGGTCTATTTCGACATGTCGGTTACCTCCAAACTCTTAATCGGTAGTCATAACTTACTAACCCAATCTGAGACTCATCTGTAAAAAAGCACATTCCTCCATTTTTCTGAATTCCAGTTATGATGAGTTCGCGTCCACTACAGAAGAGCTATTCGGTGACGAACAGTTAATGAAGGAACTCGTAGAGGCCTTCTGGAAAGCAAACTGATGCTAAAACTCTTCTACGAATTGTAGCACATGAAATTACACGGTTGTGGATTCTTTGGCATTTCGAATGAATGTCGATACCGTCACTGACCTATTTCTACGGACTGATTGGGCAATATACCGATCTTATAGAATCGTGGTAACACGAGGACGACCACTTCGAGGTCTACTTTGGCCTCCACCAGTTTCCTCATAGCGCATAATCGTTCTGCTAAACGTGCTTCGAAAAGTGTTCAGTTTATTGACTGATGGCGTGAAAGCCCTTTTTGCCACAGAGCAATAATTCTAGCTTTGTCAAAATCAGACAATTCCTTTCTAGGCATACAATACAGTTTTTGAACTACCGGTACATAAAACAAAACATTCATAACCCGCAGTAAGGCACATATTTGACAAAATTAATATTGTAAACAAATGAATGTCTTATATCCGTAATGTTATCATTTCATTTGGTTATCAAGTTCTTTTCGTTGTAAGTAACAATGTGTTGTGAATCTGGATTATATTATCTTATCTGTCGTGCTCCTACTGATAGAGTCGGAACTAAAGTACAAATTAGAATATGACCAATTTCCGTATTGACTGAGAGTTGACCGTCTTGAAAGCAAAAAAATCAATGAAACTATTATGTTGGATTACTTACAAGACAAAATAAGTGTTTATCTGATGGCGTGAGAGCCCTTCTTGCCAGAGAGCAATAATTCTTGTTCTGTCAAAAGCAGACAACTCGTTTCTAGGCATATTACGCAGTTTTTTAACTAATCGGTATTTGAAACGGAAAAGTACTGATCCGCAGAGAGGCACACATTCGACGAAATCGATATTTGAAGATTATGAAATTTTTTTGTTTCGTAATGTTACCTTTTTATCTGGTTGTCAACAAGTTCATTTTGATGTCAACAACAATTATAAGTTTAACGTGACCTACCTGCCCGAAGGCTTATGGCCACGATCCTTATGGGTGCAGAATTGGGATGCGCCCAATAAGCGCGCTTCGTACACTCAGCTTTCAGTGTGGTTTCGAATTCTCAAGTCTTACGCCCTTACTGATGGACGGATACACTATCAAATCTCTACTAGCTATGGAGGCTAGTGCCCGAGTTGTATACGTAACTCAAACGCCGCCGGGGGCGGATCATAATTCCTCTAGCCCAGCATCCCAATGAACATTTTGGTGAACTTCAAGCGCGGTAGAGCTCTATAACCAGATTATAAAGGTTTCCAATATTCCTTTAAGATTTATTGATGTTTCCAGAAATTACCTGATGGTTATAGCAACTGAAGTTCCATAAATTTATCATATAAATATGTATAGCACCTCATTTATAGACCTGATAGTCCCAATTACTCAGAGTCCCATAATGAAGTTGTGTAAATATCACTACCTCTACTTTATAGAACTTATTATAGAAAGGTATATAAATATCTCTATAGTGACCATTATGTTTCTTGGAGATACTCTCAGTAATCAGAGGAACCTTTATATGGTATTATTTACTTATAATACCTCTATAAAACTTATGAAAATAAGTAGGACATATATGACTTTTATAGGACTTGAATCTGTCGCGAACGTTATCTTCAACACTTACTGTATTTGAAACCATCGCGATAATATTTATATTTGTATTTTACTTTGAGTATAAGAAAATGTTGGTGGATAGGCTGCTTATACGAAGTTGGAAAAAAGTGAAGAGTAGCGGCGCTTTCCATCGTAAAGTGAAGCAAAATTTACAAAAAAATTTAAATTCAACCGCTGGACAAATTGAGCCTGAAATTACCCCTTCGGAAATTCATTCAAACCCTAAAACATTCCATGATATTGAACCATTACCATCAACTGGTAGACAGCATCATCAGGCGGTATTCATCAGATTTTTCATTTTGATGACAAAATAAATAATAAATTTTATTATGCAGGTTATTATTCTTCAGAATTGAATAGATACTGATAATTTTGATGAAAAAGAAAACAGAGATAAATGGTTAGTAGAACTGGAGGATGAAGATGAAAGTGCCGAATCAAAATATTTAGAATATGATAATGAAAATTCCGCACGTTCATTCGTTCCCATGATGCGGGAACCACACATAAAGAAGGCCTTTCATTTCCTGGTTCCAAAGTTTGCACAATTTTGAACATTATTCTGATTTCTCTTGCCTTTGAAACTCAAAACATGTAAAATTTAATACAATCAACTTGGGGCGTACCTGCGAAAATTGTAAGGTTAAGAATTTCGCCGGGTAGCGTCGTAGTCGTAGCGGCAACCAGTATTCCACCTTGTCTAAGGTATATTATCACTCCAAGTGATCTTCGATACCATAATAAGAGCATTGGTGTGTGATTTGTAGTACTTCTTACTTTAATGTGCTGTTGCTGCCTATAAAGGTATTAATTACATTCATTAAAACATCACAGACGGTCTATAACTGGCCCGACAGAATCAGCTAACAATGGTTAGAACTTGTAATTGTTTCTTGAAACAAATCAAGTGTTTTTACTTATTCCGCCATTTTAATTGGACTAATCCACGAATCAAATTTCGGAACAAATTATAAAATCATGTTTTCATGATAAAATGTCTCATCAGAGTCTGTTCATTACGAATTTGATGCTATTTGTTTAGTAAAGCAAAGTTTGCCTCCAATCATATGAATAAAATTCAAGTTCAAGGTCGTGAACTCTTCATTTATTTTCTATTGGAATTAGTGTATTTTTATTGTTATTGAAGCGCTTCAGTTTTTGAGGCCTACAATACACGATTTCACAATAAAAATAGTATTCGCATGATAAATTCATAGGTTGAAAACGATTGAAGTTTTCACAATTCCATAAGTACATAATATCTATGTTCCAATATTCAGAGTTGCCACAGTTTGGCAGCCATTGAAGGAAAAACGATAAGGAGCACAAAAGTAATATTTATAATATTTCCATGCGTGTAAGAGAGATAGTTATATCACAGGGCATGGTATGTAAACGTTTCCGGATCTTTTATTAAATGGCTCTATAAAAGTGAGTTAAACGTTTCTATAACACCAGTCAATTGCACCATAGTTCTAAAAGCAGCGTCGTAAACATTGATTTTTGGGTTTTATAAAGGGTGTATAATGGGTTACACCAACACCAATATGAGACCTTGGGTTGTAAATCGTTACCTAAATCAAGGTGTTCAGAACTCTTATAGTACTCTCCATTCAAGTCCTTTTACGGTTATATAATTGGCTTATTAGTGTTGACAGCACCAATAAATGAAGCTTTAGGTTTTATTAATTCGTTCTTTAAACCATTATGCAACTTTAATGAAACAAAAATTGTTCATTGGGATGCAGGCTTTCAACCACTGCCACCACTAAACCAATCCGGACAGGGCAGATAGAAAGGCGGCTAAGACGTCCAAGGCTGTTAAAGCCAACCAACCCTTTTGTCGCCCTGCGCCACAATTTCCCTAAGGGATAAACCAGTTACCTCGTCACTACCTATTTTCAGGGTAGGAACACCTCATTGAATCTACATTCAATGTCCTTGATCTCTTAGCAAAATCGTCCTTCGTGAAGTAGCTCATCTCCTCATACCTGTCATACGACTCAATCATTCTACATACATTTCGGCGTAAATCAACCTCAGTTGTTAAGCCTTCGAGGATAACCCTCCTAAACTCATTATTTTCCATACAGTCAAACAACATGTGCTCCCAATCCTCAATTTCACCACACATTGATCTATCAGTCTCACTGAGACCTCTCTTATACAAAAACCCATTCATCGACCCGTGTCCTGTAATGAGATAACCCAAATACAGAACCAGAAAACCATTCATTGTTGATGGAAAACTCCACATCCGGTATAAAACCGTATGTAACTAGCCCTTTATCACACACATCACATCGCCTCTGCCATTCCTGTCTCAATGTTTGTTTTAACACATATACACTTTCCATGGGATCGGAACTCAATTCACTCACATACTTGCGGTCAAATTCATTAAACTGAATACCTTTCTTGAATTTATAACTCACACACATCTTCGCAGCTAAAAGGTCCCATGAAGTTGCTCCCATAATTAAATGCATGGCTTCGGTGGAAACAGTTCTGCAAACTCTCAAGCATGCCTCCATAACCACCCTCTAACACCTATATATACTCTTTCTCGCATTCTCTTTGGTCATTTCCTTGTACCAAACATCCACCCCGTACAAGGCGCATTCTTTAAACATGCCTCCATATACCACATTCAAGACTTCCCATTCTTTCTTCAATATACGCCCCATTTGTTCCGGTAGTCTAGCTAGCTTGGCCCTTACATCCGGAAGTGACCCAGGAATCCGAGCCCTTCATTAACTCTTATTCCCAGATATTTCACGCTACATGCATACCTGATGCCTTTTCCATTCATTTTAATTTGGGGTGGCCCAGTTGCGGCAAATCTCCCTTTCAGTATCATGCAAACCGTCTTTTGTTCCGACACGCTCACTCCTGCCTGAGCAGCCCGTTCGCACAGAATAGTCATACATTCTCATACATTCCTTCAACTCAAGTCGAAGGCGACTATTCCCTTTCAGAATGATGAGCAAATTATCCGCGACTGCCACAACCTATCCCTATCTCATCGTTCTCAAGCATTCTCAAGAGGACATCAATAAATACATTCCACAGGAATGGTCCCGCTATGGAACCCTGTTGACACCCTCTCATAGGCATGCGCACCACAAATTCATGCTTCCTAATTATTCTAGCTTGTCTCTCTTGGAAATAGAATTCCCACATTATCAAGTCCTCACATCCAATCTCTGTCAGCCGGTTCAGAATGTACCCCCACCTCAGGTGGTCAAAAGTACCTTTTAAGTCGACGAAAATACCCAAGACTTATTTTTCCTGGGTTTCGCAGACTAGTCTTTCAAGCATCTTCCATGCAGAGATAGTTGACTTACCCTTGGTAAAGCCTAACTATCTCTCCAGACATACTCTCAAGTGTACTCTCTAATCTCTGTACTAGAATTATCTCACACTTTTCCAACGACTGGCAAGAGACAAATCGGCCTATACGATCCCCCTCCATCCTGGGTTTATCCAGACTTGAGTAGGCCGACGCTACCCGCTATGCCCTAGGAAATACACCCTCACGCATAATTGTGCTGTACGTACATGAATAGCAGAAATTCAGGCACACTTTGCCATACATGCTTAACCATCTCGGGATGTATTCCATCTATACCAGGGGATTTCCCATTCTTTTGTTTTCTTATCGCCCTATCAACTCCACTCTCAGTGAGCTCTTTTATCCCATTTGCGCTAGCTACTCTTACTGTCTCCTGTCTGTCATTGTCGACTTGGAAGAAAACATCGCAACAAAGCATTTTCTGTTTCGCACCAGTTTTCATTCATTCTACCACCCACTCTAACTCCAGTGAGTTCGGCTTTTTGCTTCTTTCCCATACATATCTTATATACCTCTCCCCATGGATCGGTATTTTCCTCGCGCTCAACAAATTGTTCCCTTTCTTTCTTTTACATTCAATCATCATACATTCATACATCCTCCTTAGACTGAGGTTCTCTCTTTTCTCGCTCTCTGATTCACCCCATTTCCTAGCTCTCTGGTACTTCACTTAAGCTGTCCTCACAGCTCTTTTCATTCGTCATTTCACCAAGACACCTTGGTGGGAGATTTCGCTGGCCTTCTCAACATTTGCTCATTCAAGGATGGATCACTACATCCTTGAAGCATTTTCACTTGCTCATCAGCAGATAAGCTTTGGTACCGGTCAAGATCGATGCTGTCTCTTTCATTCCTGATGAGTACCCTATTTTTATTCCAGTCGATATTTTTTATCTTCCGCCTATTATGCTCAACCTTTCCAGTGTAATCAATATACCGTTATGGTCACTGATACAGTCAGGCTCACCATTCCAACTAGCGACGTAAGCTACGCTCGCTTTCACATTCATTAAGGTGATATCGATATCCGATTCACCTGTAGCACCACTGAAGGTTTACCATTCAGATTCCTCATTCAGAATCAACAGCCCCCTCTCATTCTCTAGGTCCTCTAGCATACGCCCCCTATCAACTTTCGGTCCACTCATTCCCATTCCCTTGCTAAACCACAAGGGAGATAATGCATTTACATCTATTCCGAAAAGGACGGGACGGTCACCGACCTTCTCTAGTACTCTCTCAATGTATCTCAAGTATGGTTCCATTTCACAACTATACTGACAATAAACAGAGACCTCATTCAAACAATCCTTTTTCATTTTCCTGGGTTTCTCAACAGTCATTCCCATCTCGTCTAATTTTTGAAGGTTCGACAAGACCTCAAGTTCTCCGGCGGTTGTTGTCTCAATGCCCTCATTCTTACATTCCCGGAGGGCCGTGACCCTCACTTCACAGCTGTAAGCCACCTCTGCCAACACCAGCTTCTTCACATATTCGCTTTTCAGCTTACCATTCTTAATCTTTATCATGAGTGCAAAGGACATTAGGACCTCCTTTTTAGGGTGGGTTACAATTGGTGCATCCGCATTCGCCACTTTCACGCCACCCACGCTTGCCCAGGTATTACCCTGGGCCCTTCAAGCAAAGTGATTCCACCTTCTTCGACCTTTTTCACCCACTTGTCCTTTTACTTTTACTTTTAGGATCATGCCTTTAAGTTTGTTATTTTCAGCATTGGGTAGGAAGATAATGCCCTCAAATTCATGTACCACTTTCAGAATATATCAAGTCGCCGACTTGCTCACCTTATTGCTCTCATAGAGCAAGAACTCTCTGAGATCGGTGCTCAGCTTCTTCACACCACTCGCAGTGCTGCCTCCCACACTGATACTCCGCGACCAGAGCTGTGCCGAGCACTGAAGAAAAGTGCTTCGAGCACCGAGCACTAAGCCCTTTTCAAAATGAACCTTGTATTTTCCATCCAAATGTCTCTTGAAATTGATTTTGATGTCTTGATTTTTTCTTTCGAGTGATATCGTGTTTTGAACTGGGCATAATTGAAATTGACAATAGTTTTCTCTCAGCAAGTCCAACATTGTCGTTCACAGACAAATATAAAATTACCATGACGTCATATAAAAAAAAATGGAAGAAAAGCATGTGGTCTCGAAACAGAAAATAAAATTTCAAAAGTTATAGAAAGACAATGAGCAACAAATTAGATGGCAATTTTTTTGTGGCGAAGCTATGGTCTGCAATGAAAAAACGTTTTCTGAGCTCTTCATATCATTCATTAAGTGAACAGACTGTAACTTGAATATTTGCCAATAAAAATTTGAAAGAATGATTATAGAATCTTGCATAGTATATCAAAAAAAAAAAAAAAGGTCGTACCGCTCCATAGAATTTCCCAAAAAAATTTCGCCCTACAGCATTACAATTTGTTCTCCGAGTCGTAATAATGAAAACATAAAGACTTGTTCCAGTCCATAACATACAGCGAGATCGTTTTTTTAACACCAGAGTTGTAATGAAGAAAAAATTTAACAACTTGCATATCCATAGAGGTGGACCGAAAAAAAAATTTATATTTTAGTTGTTTGTCCATTTCAATCTGGCGAAAATCAGTCATTTTCATGTTCCGACGATTCCATAAAGCTTAGTGCTTGGTAATTTCTGAAAATGCTTGGGAGCACTGCGGTGCTTAGAAGCACTTTTTCGAATTACTAAGCACTAAGCCCTTTCAAAAAACTCGCGAAGCACCAAGCACTAAGTACTGGTTTAATCTAGTGCTTCGAGTGCTTTCACGAGCACTAAGCACAAGACTTCGGCACAGCTCTGTCCGCGACCTACTTTAGCTTGCACTTGCCGCAGCAGATTTACTCTCGCTCTTATCGAGGTCTCTCACCAACTTTTTCACAGTATCATTTTTCGCAGTCCTTCGAGTCGAGCACAAATACAGGCCACCCCATGACAGTGGTCTCATATCATGGGGAAGGCTATTACCGCCGTGGAGTCGCCTGGTTCCACGAGGTTATAAGTCTAAAGACTAATCCACCCCTCGGACACGCATCCCCTCGGCAACTCACCTGCCTTGAGATTAGGGGTTTTTATAAGGTTGTCTCCTAACGTACCAGGCAATTAAGCTCCCCATCCACCCAAAGACATGTCCAGGTCAGAACGGTATATACAAGGTGATTAACACCAGGTCCTGGGGTATCTCAGGTTTGGCGATCCCTGTACTGCACATAAGTATATGCAGCCCCTTGGGGTTCATTTTGATGTCAGTAACAATATGTTGTGAATCTTGATTATATTAATATCTTCACTAAAGAGGGTCCAAAACTTTAGAAACTGTTTATCTGCCACGCTGACAAAATCTATCCCTTGTCCACACCTACTATATAAACATTCGAAATTTAAGTGTCACACAGCTGCAAGTATGGAATTTTCTGAAAATTCTTTTAATTTTATATTCTTAGGATCTTCACGAAATTTGACACAAGTGTTTGTGAAATTATTAAGAAGCTTAAGATAAAAATTCCGTAGGATATCTTTCAGAATATAAACGAAAAGCAAAAGTCTGACCTCTTAACCAAGAAAAGTGTTGTTAATTATATTGAATAATGTACTGATTGAACACTTGCAGAAACTATAAACCTTTATTCGATAGGGAAAAGAGAAAGCACGGCGAAGGAAAATTATAATATATATATTTATTTAACTGACTAACGTACAAATGAGGAGCATAGATATTTCAAAATAGAAATCGCATTGCGCATGTCACACACAGGATGCAAAAAGTGAGTTTTTTTACAAAATCAAAACTCTAGAACTATTCGATCGATTTGGTCTGTTCACCGAGCTTTTCTGACCATACACCTTGCTGCCAGCAGGGTATAAATGTTTTTGATATTGGAATATTCATCAGGAGTCGAACTCTTTTAAGACCACTTCCGGCTCGAAATTAAAGTGCATAAAAAAATTGGAACTAACAGTCTTCGGGTCGAACTTATGGTACATTGTTTTCCCAGGAACAAGGGCGCCGAAAATTATCTAGTGTTATGCAAACACAAAAATTATTTTGTAGAATTGGTATTTTTTGTATTTTTATGATTATCGTTTTTCAATCCGTTTTAATCCCAATTTCACGTATTTTTTGATTTAAGGGTATCTCACTATAGTGTCGTTAATATATCTAGTTGTCACTGAGCAGTCGTTTTCTATAATTGAATATAATAATCTGATACTATTCTATTCCGTAAATCGAACGTTCCCTGTTGTTCAGATTTGAAAAAAAAATCGATGGAGTTCAATTCTGATCGATTATTGCCGAGAGGTGAAATTCCTTTCAGTTGTAATAATTTTTATAGAAATATTTGTTTTCGAACGAAACCAACACAAGAGAAACAAATTACATCATGAGAAATGAGTAAAAAATATTTATAATTATAATGCTTAACACTTTTAACCACTCAAATTATCTGTGTTCCTGTATTTGTTAGATCCTCGACACTAGTCGATTATTAATTATGGTACATATAAGGATATCAGAATAGTTCCAATTACTCTGAAACAAATGAAAAATTGATTTCGCGTCGCACTTCATTCTTATTCTCAAGCCAAAGACATGTGAAACTAGTTTGCATGGGATGTACTTTTTGCGTATTATTCACAGTTAACTTTTTACGCTCAGTGTATTAGTAGCGAGCTCACAGAGAGTTTTATTGTTCAAAGAGTTCTCATATATCTAACTACACGGCACAAGTATTCCATCTTCCCATAAACCTTGAAACTATGACTGCAGGTGCTTAACGCTGGTTATAGATCCTATCTATGTGTTATAAGTGATATGAGCATGAGTGTGCTGCCCACTTTCTGGATTATGAGTATTTTTGGAACACACATTTCTGCCTGTATTGTTTTATCACTGTGCTTTACATTTTTGATGTTATTTCGCACATTCAGTTTTTAATCGAAGAAAATATCTATTGGGGTATATTTGAATTAATTTTCGAAAAACTAGTTGATCATGTCATGAGGTTTACCAAGTAGTATTTGTTGTTCATTTGACGAAGAAACGCAATGAAATTTGAAAGAAAAAATCCGAAAAAGCTCACAAACTCTCGGAGTTTTCAGACAACACGTTGTCGTGAAAAATTAGCGGTAATTTTGATGCACTGCTATATTCAAAATTAATGATGGATTAACTCTATCGCTTTTGACTCAGAAATTATGGTGCGGTGCTAGAATTTCTGAAAGCAGAAATAAAATTTTATTCAGTTTTTGTCTCACCTAAAAACTGTCATGACATAACAGCAATGCGATATACGAAATGTTGCGACGAAAAATGTAGATTTTTTAATGCATTCAAGATTAGAAGATACAAAGGCGAATCAAATATATACGGGACTTTGCGCTTTTCAGGCACAATAGTGGAGGGTGAACGTTCCTGATTTTTTTGTTGTTGGGTAGGTTTGTCATGAGTAGGGAAAGCACGTGGGCTTGCCTCGTCGACCCTCTCGGTGTCCACTGCGACGATGTTTGAGCAAGAGGTACCTCCGTCAATTGCGCAAAGTATTGTTTTCTCCACTCCTTACTTGCTTGTTTAGACCCTAGGGTGTAGTGGTGCACCAATGTTTCATCACAGGTGATAATGTGAGTGAGAAATGGGTCTCATTGTTCCTGAAATCGTGCAAGAAGACGCACACACACCTGAAAACGATGCAACTTCTGGTCAGCTGTGAGAAGGCGAGGAAATCACCTGGCGCAACCCTTACGGTACCCTTGGTCTTCTGTGAGTATGGAGTAGGTGCTCCCATAACTTATCCTGACCAAACTTGCAATTTCAGAAGTGGTACGACGTTGGTCGTCTTTAATAAGCTGTCGAACACTACTGATGTTGTTCGCTGCGATCATGGCTCTCATTTTCAACACAATCACGACCCTCCACGAACTGTTTATGCCATGCAAACACTCTGACTTGCGACAGTGTCTCTTATCCGAAAATTGACAGTCAATCTCCTCAAGATTTTGGCCAGTTTTAATCCTTCTGCTACGAGAAACTTGAATACAACACGTTGCGAAATTGACGGAGGTACCTCTTGAACAAACATCGTCATAGTGGACACCGACAGGGTCGATGATTCAAGCCCACGTACTTCCCCTACTCCTGATAAACCCACCCAACAACAAAAAAATCAGGAAAATTCTCCCTCCACTATTGTGCCTGAAAAGCGAAAAGTCTCTTTTATAATTGATTTGTATTATGTCAGTTGGCTTATTGCTGAATTTGGTTCAGTCACATCTTAAAGTTTTTCATGTATAAGTGATTCCACCAGTACTTTCCAACTCATTATACATCTGTTTTTTGCGCTTGTTACTCGTCAGACAACTCGCTATATTTCCGCCCAATTGACTTTAATTTGTGGAATTTCAAGAAGGAAATGGTCACAAAAGGATAGGCTTGACTAAAAGATCTGGAGTGCAATATCGAGTTGGTGAACAGGCCAGATCGATTCCAATGTTACACAATTCCTTTTGAAATTTTATTTTTCTGTTATTTTCGAAGCTTATCTACTTATTGGATATAAAATAAGTGTTAAATTGTTTTATTGCTAGAAGATCTACAGTAACGAGATTCGAGCTTGAGGTCGAGAGATCATTCTTTTCTGTGTTTTCGAAATTAGTCTCACAACAAGGCAGGAGGTTCAAGGGGTGAAACTGAAGCATGATCTTTTGGAGGGTATAAATGAACATTGCTTTTGCTGCATCTTGTCTTCGTTCGAATTTGGTCTCAAAACCACAGTTCGATTCACAGTGAGTCATGTTAAGAGTTTTATGCTTATATGAAATTATGAAAACATGATTGGATATTCTGAAATCAATTTGCTCTGATAACAAATATAAAACGCATTTAACACATAGTTCATTCTACTTTTTATAATTATTGTTTATTCATATATTTTTATTCAGCCGATTTTTTCACATGATTCTGCAGAAGTACTCATCGATATTTTAATGTTCACACGATTCAGGAATTATTTCCTTTGGAATTCATATCTTTTTCGAGGTCCGCCCACTAAGTGTTGAGGATGGTTATGTTCGAAATTTTTTCAGCTATTTCAAATTTGTTGTGTGTCAACCTACCATAATTTTCCACTACTCTTTCCTCACATACTTCCTATAAAGAAGCTTACATTATAATCACCAACTCTAGAGGACTATCCACGAACTAATACCTAGATTAACCAATGCTTCAAGATACTGAAGGATAAAAGGAAGTGGCATTCGCCATTTTCCAATAATAGTGAAAATACCCCCAGCTTTAATTTTGACAATCTTTCAAGAGAATGGAGACACTAAAAATGAATTATCCACGAGCTAATACCTATAAGATCTTCTCAATTGACTGTCGTACCAAATTCTTTCCCGTTTTTGGCATTTTATCCTCAGTGGTGAAGAAGCACAAGGAAGAGAAGCAGCCTGTTAAGAAAATGAAATGAGGAATAATAATGATAATAATTTATTAATCTTTCCAGACTACACTACGGTGTATAGGACAGGTCACATTTTAGAAGAAAAAAAACAGACTGATTTCAATACAAAACATTTAAGGGATCAGAAAAATATTCCTCAACCAAATAGAAACATTTCATCAAAAGCAAAGCATGTTTTCAAACTTACACAGAGAGTAGTAAGTGATTAAATAATTTAATACTCTGGTAAAGTGGATAACATTCAAATTGATAAGGATTATCTTTAGGCACTAGTAGTGTTTTAAAATTTCCGGTTTTATATTCTTGAAAACTTGAAAGTTTTTCCATTCGATTTCATTTTCCTTAGCACACATTAGACATCTTAAAATATTCAAACAAGGTAACGACAGTGTTCAAAATCAAACCAATCCTTCTTTTCTGTGCAACGAAAATCTTGCAGCAGTTACCACAGAGTATTATAGGCCAAGTGGCTGTAAACAAGGCCGTAATATAACGTGCGTTCAAAAAAATTCGTGGTCAAGTAGGCTGTGGATTCTATTTTTCCCGTCATAGACTCTTAGAACAAATAGAATCCACAGCCTACTTGACCACGAATTTTTTTGAACGCACGATACATAAATGATATAATTGCTATGAAACAATTCTTTGAGTTTATTAATCGCATAGAAAGCAGTTTTCATCTTTTCGTAGAGTACATCCACATGTGATGACCAGCTTAGATTTCCGCCTATATGAATAGGTACCGAGAAATTTGGTACATTGAGTTGGTTTTATAGTTTCCTTTAGGACATCTATTTTCAAATCTCTTTTCCCGTAGTTTTTTCAACCGACTTGAAGACACATTGTTTTTTTGATGTTGACCATTAGATTGTTCCAACGTCACCATCTAACAAATTTCCCGACAAGAATTTCGCAGGCCTCTAGGAGTTCCTCCAAACTATGTGCTGAAACTACCAACGAAGTGTGATCAGCAAACAATATCAACAGAAGGCATGTAAGATGTTCTGGTAAATCATTGATGAACAATAGAAACAGTAGTGCTTCCAACACAGATCCCTGAGGAACTCCTCTACTTATATTATGATCGAATAACACTTTCCAACTACGCGGTCAATCAAAAATATGCCTCCAAATCCTTGACTGTACCATTTATCGATAATAAAATTTATGGAAAGAGTATAGGAGGCACAAGAAACATCGAAAAATATTCCAGCCACATGTATGTAGACCCTCATCCAAACATCTGTAGACGGTTTTTTCAAAACTGAGCGCGGCAGTCTGAGTTGAATGACCGCTTTTGAAACCATGTTGAGATGGTTTAAGTATATTGAATTTCCTGAGATATTCTGATATTTTGGGAGTACAATGGCCTTTTTCAAATTATTCGGGAACCTTCCTGAGGATAAACATATTGAATGGGTGAGTGAGTGGTTCACTAATTACCTCAGCCATTCAAAAAAATTCTTACTGCCATCACTGCCAACACTTTTCATATTTTTAAAATTTTATAACTGCTTCAATTTCTAGTTTTTAAACAGGATAGAAAAATAAATTGCTATCAATCGATGATCTCAGCAAATTATGGTGATTTTAGCCATTTTAAAATTTTCACAAGTAGATGGGGAGCCAAAGTTCAATTGAAACCAATGTAGGTTAATAAGGTTTCGTTTACTTTCAACGATTTCAGCAGTGATACATGTTTTATTTTTAGGTACTGATTAGTTCGAAATTGAATTTGAGAATTATATAGCTTTATGTTCACTTTATGATGCTTAAAACAATAGATTCATAGTCGTCTATGGCGGCATTTGTAATTATGTAATCCACTTTGGAAATGGAAGTACTGCCTTTGATGTTATTGTTATAGTTTAAAAAGGGGGTACAGTTCACTGCGACCTCAAGGTCTATTGTGCCCCCTTACAGAGCTGTTCTAAACACACCCTTTACAGCTTGTCTTTCAGTTCCAGAGATCTGATGAAATCCAATATCTGTGAAGGCTGCATCGAGGCTAGTTCCTCACTCTCACAAAGTTTCTCGCCGAAGGCATTCTTTCTTTAGGCTCGTTATGGCAAAGCATTCCGTGACTAGGTAAATGTTGGTTTCTTTTTCCTTTCCACAGAACCTACACTCGTCAGTGTCTGATAATCCCATCCTCAACAGGTGCTTCCTGAGGCTACAGTGTCCTGTAAGAGAGCCAGTGAATAGGTGTAATTATTTCTTACCGAGATCCAGATATCTTTTGGATCTTGTTGTTTCAAAGTACTTAGTGAAATGATTCATCTTTGGATATTCCACCAGAGTTTTTTCTTCTCGGCTTTATCCTTCTCCAGAAACTCCTTCTTATTTGTACATTTACCTATACCACAGAAGGATTCTAGGCTAATGAGTGACAGTCGTGCGCCCTCTTTGCCAAGTGTATTGGCAAACACCGTATAATACCGTTGATATTAGTGAACACTCTAGTTGCTTCAGAAGATGTTACATCAAATAAAAGGAATCCAACAATTTAGACTTATAACAGTTAATATCAAGGAAATTAAGGTTCAAATCTCCACATAGGAGCACATAATCAACACGAGCCTGAAGGCAACAAGAAAGTTTCCCGAAAATGTTTCCATGTTTCCAGAATAATTTCTATAATGATAATATATAATATAATATACATTTATTCACTGAGAGTAGATTACACATCCAAAATTATTCACAAGCTCATTCACAAGTCAAAAAATGAATAAATAAATAATATCTTCAGTTTCAGCTCCAAGGAGCTATGGCTTGTACGTGATGTAATTCCATTTGAAATATCTACAGAAAATAATTATAAACATACAACACGCAAAAAAACATTTTATCCTATCATAATCACAACTTTTGATGGACAAAATTATGTAGTTATTTTTTCCGTAAGTTAACGCTGTTAATATATTCTATGTCACGAGGATATTTGTTGTAGAGTTTCAAGGAAAGTACAGTGACCCCGTCCCACTGATTTAAAACAACGAGGCACGCTCAGAGTATCTAACTTATTTCGTGTGTTGTAACAATGTGTGACGTGATTAGAACTCATTTTTGATTTCTTGATATTAATCAGCATGTACTTACAGAAGAGTTGTCTCACACCCAGCATCTCGGCCTCTTTGAATTGATCTTCATTGGGAAACGTGGGTGATCTACTATATATGATTCGAAGAATTCATCTCTGAATTACAACCAAATTCTTCAGATGGTTATCTGTAGTACCACGCAAACCTAGGATTCCGTAAGTCTGCTGGGACTGTTCTAACGCTGAATATAGCATTCTGAGACATCGCACATCAAGATAATATTTGAGAAATTTCAATTTATATCAAACTCCTCTCAGTTTAGTGACCAAATTTTTTATTTGCAAGTCCCACTTTAAATGCCGGTCAATCGTCACACCCAAATATTTAACCGAGTCTGCTTCTGGCATGAGTGAATTAGGTGTGATTTCAAGAAACCCCCTTGCACGGTAATCCACTGCAGTAGGAAGTGAAGGGCAGATATTTCGTTGGTTCTAGGTTTAATGTCAATGTGTTATAACTAAACCACTCCCTTAAAATTCTGAAGTCATTCTCTGCCTCCGATTTCAAAGACTCCCACAAAAAATTGCAGTTTAGTCCGCAAAACTCAGTATTTTACCCCTTATTCTGACACTGAGTAAACTATTTATATATGGCATGAACAAAAGTGGTTCGAGTACAGTACCCTGTGGTACACCGTAGGTAACATATAAAGACTCACTCAATTCCCCATCAATATCCACTTTCTGCTCTCTATCTGTCAGGTAGCTCAAAAGCAAATCAAATACCTTTCCTCGCAAATCATAATTGGTCAATTTATTAAGGAGTTTTTCATGAGAGACGGTATCGAAGGCCTCAGAAAAATCAATGAAGATGCATAGGGAAGGTTTACTCTTATCTAGCGAATTATAAATGTAGGATGTTAAATGACGTATTGTGTCCTCAGTTGATGTATTCTCCAAAAACATATTGATGTTGTGAAATGATTTCATTTTATGTTTTTCGCAAAATTTTAATATTCTTGTTTTCGGTATTTTTTCCACGATTTTAGCAATATTAGAAGTCAAGTCATCAGATTTCATTGATGTTGACAGTGCTGAGGTTACCTTTTTTTTCTGCTTGTACTTTGTTAATTCAAATCGACTTTTTTCGTACTCTCTTCAAGATATACACCAATTCATCTGTCATCTCATCCATGCACTGTAAATCTTTTCCTTTTCTCTTCATTCGAAGCTTAATTGAGGGCTGTGTACCTAATCTATGAATTTTCTATACTCAATATTCTCAGATTAATGCCCGATTGCACCGTTCGCCTAAGCAACGTTTAAGCCCTGAAATGACGTTTCATCAATGGAATAAACGTCACTTAAGGGCTTAAACGTTGCTTAGACAAACGGTGCAATCGGGCATCAATCATATTATGATTGAATTTCCAACACAACTTTGGACTTCACATAATAATTTTGATTCATTTCAACATCAAGCTTTGATGTATTCTTAATTCTTTGGACTATTATGATTAATGTTTATACTTTATTATTTATATTAAAAACGCAATTTATTATATATTACGGTGATTTTTATACCCTAGGCCGTAGCCAGAAAAAAGTCTGTAGAGTGTGACAGAGACTATCCAGAAGTTCTGTGAAAAATGTCAGCTCTGTAACTTAATAATGAATATTTTTCAGCAACATTCCGGTTTTTATTTGAACCACCCCCACGTTGTCGGTGTTTTGAATAGATACGACCGAAAAACAAATTCTTGCAGTAATATCGAATAAGCCCCAAGGATTGTGCTGATATTTCAACTTTTTCTGTTTTCTAGGACTCACCTGAACTTTGTCTCTTGAAAGATCGATTTTCATTGCTCTCTTCTCTGGTATAGATATCTGGATAGTGTGTTTCTTGGAATGCCCGTTCGAGTTCTTAGAGCTGGGCAGAGGTGAACGTCGTTCTTATACGTCTCTGTTTTCTTTTTTCGGTTAAAATACCGTCTTGACCAGGATAGTCTTTGTTGCGTAGACCACCTGAAATGGTAAATGTATGAATGAAATAATTATAGTGTAAAATCGCCTAGAATTGGAATTTGCTACATACAATCAAGAACATAATCTACAGTAAGTATTTTCAAAGAAGTTTCCAACACAATATCAATCTAACTAAATAGTACCATGAAGGGAGGATCTGGACCATTATCCAGTTATAAAACCTACTAGTGCAGACGGGTAAGTAATATTTTTTTACATTTTTTAATATCCAACTTTTCAGATGAACTCACTTAGTACAAGAATGCCATATGATAACAACGATTGTACCAATGAAGAAATGTTGAATAATCCGAGATGTGTCACCAGAACATCCACATAGGCTGTCCTTGAATATTCCAAGTTGTTTCATTCCACACAAATGGTCCACCGAATGACAAATTGACGATTTTTAAAGGAAAATGTTTTTATCCTGAACCTCCCCGGAATTTTTCTTTCGCTACAGCCTATCGAAAAAATATTCCTGCAACTGCTTAGCTGTAGAGTTCAATGGAATTTTGATAACACTCTCTTTGTAGTCTTTGGAATTTTTTTCGCAAGTTTTGCCTTTGATTTCCTAGTATTCGCGGGAATCAACTGCTCAATCTTCTGTTGAATACTTTCTTGAAAAAAGCGAGGCATTTTTTAAAACAGAAATAATTTATAGTTTACAGTTACACTGAGTTGCCATGGTAACTAAATATTCAAGTCGACCAAACTTTCTACGCTTTGCAAGTACTTGATGATGACGAAAATTGATGTTGTTGGAAATAAACACATTTGTTGTGGAATTTTTGCCGAATACCACACGAGGTCAAATCAAATCCGGAAATTTTTTCTCGCTCATGAATATCTTCAGAAATTTCATTATAATTTTAAAAATATTCCAGGAAATAATTTGACACATACTGTAGCGAAGCCATTTGAGTGTCCGGATTGTCACAAGAGGTTTACCAGGCCCCGTATTCTAAACAAGTGATCTTTCAAAGCGTATACAAGCTTCATTGCGCGAGTCCCTCTTTTACCAAAAAAAATTTACACAGCGTAATAAAGTTCGGATTCGCTTTGAAAAATCACTCGTGAACCTTGTGATCGACAGTTTGTGCAGGTTGTAAACTTGGGAAGACATTTTAGGGTTCTCACACCAGAGAGACCTTACACTTGCGACTAATGCACAGCTCAATGTTCAGACTCTAAACAGCTCAAAGAACATCTTTTTATTCACACCAACGAAAAACCATTCGGCAGTGATTATGAAGATAAAGGTGGAAGCAGCTTAAAAAAAATGAGGTAGGTAGATCACCAGGACTATGCAGAGGAAGACACTCTTAGAAACAATGGTCATTTCAACTTCATCAATGGATTCTCCAAACACCCCAATCATATCTTGGCCAATTACATCTTCACTACCTGAACAAGCAGAACCAGAGTACCTACTTGTTGAAGAATGCAGAAGACAGGCATGTTTTCTTATTTTCAAAGCGCCTCCTTCATAGGGGGACTTGATTTTGTTTGTGGCTCCCTGCCTTTCGGCTTCAGCCTTAAGTCCCGTCTGCAGCCGGGTGTTATGCTGCAGACCGTCTTTTTGTCTTTTTTGTTTAAGTGTCAGCCACCGCAGCGGCTGCCCACTCTATCACCTTGTCTATATTCTTCTTATTCTGTCGGTTGTTTTTCCTTAGTGTTATTGTCATGTCACCGTATTTCTCTATTATTTCTTGTCTTTCTGTTAGTGTACAGTCTTTTCTTACGTGTTCATCGTCTTCTGCTTGTCCATTGCAAGTGCATGTCCCGTCTGTGTCCGTCAGTTGAACCTTCTCAGGTATTCTCTAAAGTTACCATGCCCTGTTAGTAGTTGTGTCGCCTTAAAGGTAAGTGGAAGTCTGTCGTTACCAACTTCTTTGCAGTGTCCGTATAATTGCGTCCTTTGTCGTTGTTGTTCCACTCTTCTTGCCACTTTCTTTTAACATATTGCTGTCTCTCAATTTTCTGTTCTTTGTTAACTTGTATTTTGTCTGACTTTGTCTGGTTTTGTGTGGGTCGTAGCTGGGTGTGGTCTGTCTGTCGTTCGTATTCTTAGTTTTTATATTTGTGTTTTGTTTTTGTTCCAGTCCTCGTGTTTATGTTTTGCTTCAACCCACCATGGCGGTGTTCCCGCCATCACCTGGTGGGCTGCTGTCGGTGTTGTCTCGTATGCTCTGTTTATCAGTTGTAGTAGTGGTCTTTGAGTGGCGTCTATGTGTCTCCTTTGCAATGTCTTTGCTGCGTTTATGCCCCATATTTCAGAGGCATATAACGCAGCTGGTCTCATTATGTTTTGTATTATGTCCTTAAATATGTCCTTGTTGTGTCCGTATGTTCTGCTCACTTTTCCTAGGAGTTTTGTCGCTGTTTTACTAATTTTTTTCCTGGTTTGTTTTATATGTGGTAAGTATGTCAAGCGTCTGTCTATTGTTAAGCCTAGGTACTTAATGTTTTCTCTGTGTTCTAGTGCTATATCGTTTATCTTTATTGTCGGTGGCCTTATGTTGTTTTGTTGGGTATGAACATTGTTTCTGTTTTGTCCGAATTGTAAGTCGTTGCACTTTCTTCTTCCAGCATTTGCAGGCGTCCCAGATATATTTCCATTTATTCTCTATTTCTTTTGCTGATTTTCCCTGTATTACGACGAACTTGTCGTCTGCAAACGCCAGGACCATTGCTATGTATGTTGTCTGTGTTTTCTTTCGTTTTGTCGCGTCTAGTTTCATTTCGTATGTAATGTATCTGTGGAGGCTTAGGGATTCTTCCTCTAAAACTCTCCACGATTCCAGTTCAATACCTTTAGTCATCGTCATGTCTATGTGGCTGTTTCCCCTAGGTCCGGAGGAGGTCGGTATTTGGTGTCTGTCGTTATGTATTTCGTAATTATTTTTAAGTGTCCAGTCCAATAGTCTGTCGCCTCTTGTGTCCGTTTTTGTTCCACCCCACGCTACGTGGTGTGCGTTTATGTCGCCAGCCAGTAGGTGTTTTTCCTTTTGTCCTAATACTCGTGTAAGTTGTTTCAGTCTGTTGTTGTCATTGCCTCCTGGTTCATCGAATATGGATGTAATTAGTAGTTTGTCCTCTTTGGTGTCCTTCTTATTCGTGATTTCGATTGTTGTGTAGTTTTTGTCTATAAGGTCCATTCTCGTAGTTATATTAGTAAGTGTTCTTTTAGTCAATATCTGCGTTTTGTTGTTTGTTGTGATTCCGTGTGTTATATATTCGTCGTTTTCTATTATTCGTACGTAGGGTTCTTGTACAATTGCTATGTCTATGTTGTCTTCTGTTAATTTTTGTATAGTAAATGTGCCGCTGATCTGCCTCTGTCCAAGTTAATTTGTATAATTTTCAGTTTGTCGAGTAGTCGATTGTCTGTTTGTTTTGTTCCACCTTCCTTGTGTATACGGAACATTTCCTGTCCCGTGCACTGTGCTGTCTGAAGTCGCGTCTTGTGTCGTTAGCTTTACAGTTAGGGCAGTCTAACTGTGTCGCTGTGCATGTCCGTCCTTCATGTCCACCTCCACGTTGTTGCATATACTTTTTCTGTGCAGTGTTTGAACACGTGTCCGTATTTGTGGCAGTTAAAGCACAAGGCCACACTTATCTCCCCTTGCAGCCCGACTCTCTGTAGATCCACGTATATCGTCCCTTTTTTAGTAGCTGTTTTGTTATTCGTATGTCTGTCTGTATAAGTACGTTTTCCTTGTATTGGTTTCTGCACGTTTTTCTTGTCAATATTTGAACTGTCTTTCTAAATATCTCGGTATCTATGTCTGCATTCTCGTATGCTATTTGTGATATTAATTCGTCGTCCGTATATCCTTTTGTTATTCCTGTAAGTAATATTGTCGGTCTCCTAGTCTTGTCTGTCCTAATCTCGAAGTCTTTGGTCTGCTGTAGCGCTTTATTGAGTATTTCCTGGTTCGTCTTGTCTTTACATTTAATTATTACTTTTCCGTCTCTTATCGGTATGATGTTCTGTACTTGTTCTGCCTGCAGTATGTCTTTTGTAGCGTCTGTTAGTTTTTTAATGATGTCTTTATGTTCCTTTACGTTAGGGACACTTATTATGGTCTTATGTTGATTTCCTTTTTGCTCAGGGGTTTTCCATCCGTCCGTCGCCTGTTTGGTTTTTTTGTCTGCTTTCATTGTCGTTGCCTGTGCGTAGGTTTTTGTCTTCCTGTGTCGTCTTTGTTCTTGCCAATCACTATCCGTCTCGTACTCTGTGCTTTTAATTGGTTCCTTGTTTCTCGCGTCTGGTTTGGTAGTCACAATATTTTTGATGTTTTGTTCCTGTCTTGAGTTCATTTTATGTATTCGTCTGTTTTGGTCCGTTTCG
Source organism: Propylea japonica (assembly GCA_013421045.1). Lineage (NCBI taxonomy): Eukaryota > Metazoa > Arthropoda > Insecta > Coleoptera > Coccinellidae > Propylea > Propylea japonica. The sequence goes on from CM024240.1 coordinate 42,838,878, forward strand.
TTTGTTAGGTCTGTCTCGAATTTATTTTTCTTCCTGTCTTGTGTTATCATTGTTTTTATGTCCATTATGTGTTTCTCCATTATGCTTATCTTTTCATTTTGTCTCTTTATTGTTTCATTTTGTCGGTCCATATGTTGTTTGTTTAGGTGTGCTGTCTCGTTAATGCCGTTTGTTCTCCCCGCTTCATATGCCATAAGCATCATGATGTCACTCATGATGTCTAGTTGGGTTTTTACAGTATTTTGTTCTTCCCTGTTGAATTGTATCCTCCCCCTGTATATCTTGTCGTGGCCTTGGTGATTGTGTCTTTTGCTTGTATTATTTGTCTTATCCAGTCTGCTACCTTGTCCATTTGTTTTGTCGTTGTCTGTTCTTCTGGTTCCTGTGTTCCGCTTATGTTTCCCCTGTCATTGTCCGTCAAGTTTTTTCCTTCGTACATCTGCACAATGTCTTTCAGTTATTTGTTCTCTCGAATTGCAACTTCTCCGTCCATTTCTATGTCTGTGAAGGATCTCTCTTTTTTGTCTCCTTCTACCGTGTTTTTTCTTTTTCTGTTGTCCGGTGATCTGGACAGCGATTGCGCTCGTGGGATAGCTCCCATTTTTTGCGCTTCCTTTTCTATTTCTTTCCATTTCCTTTCCAATTCAGTTGTGTTGTCTTTCTTGTTTTCTTGAGTGTTATTTGTTTTTGTGATATTAAGGTACATAATGAATCCCACGATTAGGGTCGATAGAAAGGTCACCTCTCAGCAGTGCGCCCGTACTGGGAGGAAGGCTATATGTCCCACTGGGTGCGCCAGGTGCCCAGTGGTGAGAAAGTTAAAAACCGGTCTGCTCCCCGGCCATGCGTCCTTTCAGCACTTATCTACACCTTAGGATTGGAGGTTTTTATAGAGGTTGACTCCTCTGCGAGTCGGGCGATTAAGCCAAGCTCCCTGTCCATCCTAAGGCCGCACCTACATTAGGTCCGCATTTCTCCCGATCCGATCCGATCCGAAGTTATCCGTCCATCGGTATCCGATGACGTCAGACGTGACTGCCTACACTGGTCCCGACGTGATCCGTTTAACTGTATACTGTCTACCGTTCTACTGCAGTTTTTAGTAGAAACACGTGATAGCAAAATGAATGAAAACTGAAATCTGTTGAAGTTGCGTTCCAATTGATTCCCACAACTCAAATTTTATGTCACGATTGTAGTAAGCTTTCACCCTCTGGTCCCATAGATGAGGTTCATCTCTCACAAGCTGTATTAACAACTCCTTATCAATTTTTCCCGTCATTTTTTAAAAATTTGATTGATATTCAACTTAATTAACAGCAAGATTTAACTTTAGTACTTTACTAACCACGCGTCGGATTAGAAACGTCGGACTGGAAACAAACATGATTGATCGGCCGTCAAATCGGATAGTGTCGTGAGACGTCGGAAATCGAGAATTCGGAAGCTTCGTTTCCATTGTAGGCACTTACATTAAGATAAATGTGTTTGTTTTTCTTCCGACGTTGTCCGATGGCCGGACAACGTCGGATCGGATCGGATCGGGAGAAATGCGGACCTAATGTAGGTGCAGCCTAAGACTTGACTAGGTCAGGGCGGTATCTACAAGGTGGCGAGCCACCAGGTCCTCGGGCACCTCGGGTTTGGCGTTCCGCGTACTGCACATCCGATGGTGTGCAGCCTCTGAGTTTTTGATCAACTTGGTTTCTCAACTCTTCCCCGCCCCTTCCGGCCCAAATGTCCAAGACATTCGCGCCGGCCGGGACCGATAGTCCTTGTGGGTACTTAGCCCTACCGCCGCGTCAAGGCGTTGATCATTTACTGGAATCAGTGGGGGCAGCCGTCAGAGCAGGATTAACCCTTCGCTCGTGACCCCTGTCCGCACTTTTGGCACCAGTAGGTAGGTTTGAATGACTGTAGTAACTAAACCGTTCGATATTTTACAATTCTGGTTTCATATTCGTGACTGATAATTCAAGAAGTACAATTGTACAAAATTTCATCCATTTCGAGTGAAATTTTTTCATCGCTGTAGACATGTAAAAAAATTTTGTGTTTGATTTTTGAAAAAAAAATTCACAGAAATTCTTAGAAAATTGTGTTCATTCAGGAAATAGAAGTCAATTTGACAATCGGAAAAAAAATAGGAACATTGCAGGTCATCCGCCATTTTGTAAATTTTTTTTCGGAGTTCGTCAAGTTTTCTAAATAGAGGACTTAAAAATACTGAGATTTGACCAAAAACCGTTACTTTAAGTGCTATACATCAGTGATTCTCAACCTGTGGTCCGCGGACCACCTGTGGTCCGCGAACGGTTTTCATGTGGTCCGCGAAAAGAATAGTCATAAAATAATCAATTGAAATCTTGCCTCTTAAGACGTAAATTGATGCATCTGCCAATTTTTTTTAGTTCAAAACGTTGTGTTGACCAGAACCAGACGACCAAACGCGCCTGAACTCATTTTACCTATTATTGGGAAATGTTAATAATAATATCTAAGTGGTCCGGCAAGAATTCTGATAGGTACAAGTGGTCCGCTAAGAATTCTGATAGGTATAAGTGGTCCTCAGTGGTGAAAAGGTTGAGAACCACTGCTATACATAACTGACCAAGCTCATAAGAATCTTGCTTAAAAATGACATTTAACACCCTGTATCTCGCTTATGCTTCGAAAACGGGATATATTGTATAAGGCAAAAATGATTCTTCCGATGTCCTCTACACGAAAATATATGTTTGTCCAGTTTATGATGAAACACCCAGTATATTGTAGGAACCCACACCCAGAACATTGGAAGGTTGTGGAGAGATGTTCGACATGGTATTCCCAGGTTCGGCCGCTCTGAGCGGCATTTCCCTGGATATTTGGCGGAATTCCAATTTAAAAGGGAAATTCTGCTCCGTAGGGGAATAATTGAAAGCTACAATTGAAGAATAATTTTAAATTATTTTTTGATTGAACCTTTCAACTCTTCAATATATCACCTATTTTTTTTTTTGAATTTGGTCTCATGTTTTTAAATTTTGTTTTTTTAATTATTAATTTCATAATTTTTCTGGAGTTTATTTATTTATTTTCTTACCAGAATTTATTTTATGTTTTGAGAGATTATTTATTTTTATTTGTTATGTTTTTGGAGATTATTTATTTTTATTATGAAAATTGATTCTATTTTTTAACTGACTACTGACTGTGACATTTTATTTTTTTATGTTATTTTAATTTATATTATTAATATACAGGGTGAGTCTTTGACTTGTACAGGCTGGGCATATTTCGATGTTTTAGCACTACAACTTTTAAACCAGAAGAAATAGACAAAATCTGATACCCACTTCTCGATCCCTTTCTATGAGTAACTAACTAGAGTGTTATTTTTTGGCTACCTTCTTTTGTTTTCGAGTTATAAGCGAAAATTGGAAAAGTGTCGATATCGAAAAAAATCATATCTCCGCTAATACTCATGATAAAGCTCTGAAATTAAAACATTATACAGGCACTTTTTACGTAGAATCCAGTGGCGTGCTCATCTTTTTTGTACCATTTCTAATTACGAAGCTATGACCCAAAGTTATGTTTTTTTGAATAGGAATACTAGATTTTTTGCCATTTTCTGAATGCTTAATTTTTTCTGAGTTCAAAAATATATAACATTGTATGGTTCGTATCAATATGAATATAGAAAATTGTCAAAAACCTATTTTCATCTGACTCTCATTATTTTCTATGGTTTCAACTGTTGATGAGCACAGAAAAATGCAGCTTCCTATAACAGGAGCAGTCTCCTTCCGTCAATCTCACTGTTTCTATGCTTCCAAATAATTTCTACAAAATTGGAACGTGCATATATTTTATAAACTCTTATATCTTAAAATAGATTACGAAATAACGGAAAGATCCACATGATCCTCCATTTCAATATAATATATTGAAATAATTTATTTATTTATTTAAAATGAATGAGGGTTGAGGTAAACCTATAAAACCCAAAAAAATAATAATATAACCACATCGAAATGAACATTTGATATAGAAAAAAATCACATTTATAGAAGAAATCTCGATAATCAATGAGGATGCCATCTATCCAGTCTGTTCTTGAATGCATTGACAGTTGGAGACTCCACAATCGTCGATGGAAGTTGGTTCCAAGCGTTGAACACCCTGTTGGGAAGGTATTGCTGGCGTGGCGATGATCTGAATGGTTCCTTGGATAATTTAAAGCGATGACCACGCAAACTGTTCATATTTAGCTGGTAAAGGTTTTTTATTTTCTCGCCAAAGTGACCATTCAAAGCACGAAATGTGAAGATGAGATCGACGCTCGGCGAAACTAGGAAGGTCAAATATCCTGAGACGATCTTCATAGGATGGGCGAAAGCGAGAAGAATAAGGCTGACGAGTGGCCCATCGTTGCACAGACTCCAGGAGAAACTCGTCGTGTCTAGTTGAAGGCCACCACACCTGACCAGCATACTCCATTATCGGTCTTATATATGTTTTAAGAAGAAACGTCCAGGTTGAGACATCGGAGTTTTTAAAAGTTTTGCCAAGTAGATATGTTACTTGCTTCGCCCTGGCCGTAACCGACCCAACATGTTCGGACCATCCGAGATCTGAGCACACAGTAACTCCAAGATCAACGTGCTGAGTAACAGGCAGTAGTTGATGACCATCGATTGAGTAGGGATGTTTTGGATTGTTCCTACCAATGTGAAGAACACAACACTTCTGGATGTTGAATGGAAGCATCCAGTCGTGGCACCATCGAGAAAGAATATCCAGGTCTTCTTGAAGAGTTTTGGCATGTAGAAGAGAAAGGTTGTAAAGCTTGGCATCGTCAGCAAATGAGGACAGGGAGGACCTGAGAAGTGGATGCAAATCTGAAATATATAAGAGAAAGAGAATTGGGCCCAGAACAGATCCCTGTGGAACACCAGATGTTACAGTTCTCTCTGTGGAGGAATGGGTGTCCCCTACCCTCACGCGGAACCTACGATTGGTCAAAAATGTCCCAATCCATTTCAAAAGTTTACCTCTTATTCCCAAATGCTCCAGCTTAGCAAGAAGTCGCCTGTGGGGCACCCGATCGAATGCCCTAGAGAAGTCAAGGTAGACAACATCGACGGGAGAACCGGAATCCAAAGCTTTTGTCCAGTCGGCAATACATGAAAGTAGGTTTGTTGTTGTTGAACGGTTTGGAAGGAACCCATGCTGAGAATTTGGGATCAGTTTCATTTCTGAACAGAACTGCTGCAGACGGTCGCATATGATTCTTTCCAAAACCTTAGAGACAGAAGAGAGAATGCTGATGGGGCGATAATTGGAGGAGTCGAGTTTGTCACCCTTTTTGAAGATTGGGGTTATTGATGATGAGAGCCAATCAGAAGGGATACAAGAAGAGGCGAGTGATTTAGAAAATAGGATTGTTAAGGGAACAGCAAAAGCTTTAGCGCGGTGCCGCAATAGGCGGGTGGAGATCCCATCATTTCCGGGGGCCGTATCCACCTTTAGTTCGGATAAATACTTTTCAACAAGCTTTTGGTCTACCACCAGGCTCGACGGAGAATGAAGAACCAAACGTTGAGGAAAACATATCAGCCGACTCGCTAGGACTGGCACACACACTACCGGGCTGGTTCCTAACAGTTGGAATGCTAACTTTGCTGTTCATGGAGGATCTTACATATTTGAATAATTTTTTTTTGTTCTTGGACGTAATTATTTTTTTTTTCATATGAAGTCCTCGCGGTATTAATAGATTGGGTCACAAAGTTCGAGAAAGATCGATGATTTTCATAGTCCGTAGACGACCGGCTACGAACGTATCTACGCCAAAGTGTCCTCTTCTGTCTGATCAGCTTGAGAATCCGCTCGTCGATCCAAGGTTTCAGGGGGTTCTCTGTCCTGATCCTCAACTGTTCGTTAGCGGAAACTGCCTCTCGAGTCTTCTCTAGGAACACCTTCCACATGGAATCAACATTATCAGAATGGGTCATGACGTTAACCCAGTCAACGGCATTGAGGCAGGTGGAAACTCCGTCGTAATCAACGAACCTCAAGGTTCTGTCACGTTTAAGTACGGAGGGTGAAGAGAACTGTATTTCCGAAGACAACACCAAGTGGTCGGATTTTCCTAGGGGTGGCAGATAATTGATCTGGGATAAAAGGGTTGCATCTGAGACAATAAATAAGTCAAGCAAAGAAGGAAGTTGTCCTGTCCTGAACCGCGTAGGCTGGGAGACGAGTTGCTGTAAACCACAGCTATGAATGAACTCAGCATAAGGATAGGATGGTGAGTTTTGCGACGGCATTACTGTAAGGGACCAATCGATGTCAGGACAGTTGAAGTCACCCGTGATTAGGATATTGCGATAAGTTGATGAAGCTTTATTCAGGAAGTCTATACAGGTTGAGTCTGAAGCACATGGACGAGGTCGATAGACGCATCCTACAAAAAAAGGGACATGGGGACTGGAAATGACCAGGAAGAGGTTGTCGATTCCAGGCCAATCATTTTGTATTAAATCTATTCTAAAGTTTTCCGTTAGTAAATCATTGACAAAAATGCAGACTCCACGATGACCTATAGTCGCCTCGATACAGGGAAAATCCCGGGATTCGAATTGAAGAGTCAGGTATCGATGGTTGCAACCAAGTTTCTGTGATGAAAATAATAAATGGCTTCTGCAATTGTGTCAGAGCAAGCAGTTCATCATATTTAGAGCATATTGACTGGATATTGGTGTACAGAATTGGCCAGACGCTAAGGTTGTTCAGTTTTTTGATGACGATTGATGAGTTGGTTGACGTGAAGAGCTTACGATTTTCGGAGTATGGTCAATATATTTGATAGTGAGGTCTTTCTCACCACGACCTTGGCGCTCTTTTAACTCCTGCCTGACTGTGTTTAGATGAGCCAGTTGTGTTCTTGTCTTGTCGTCCTGAATCAATATTTCCCTGTACTGAGGATGACCTCGGAGCGAGGCTTTATTACGCAGGATATTGGTCACTGTCACGGGATTGGAAAAAGCTAATTTTATCCATCTGGGCCTAGAAGGGTCTTTAGATCTGAGTCGGGAAACGCTCAACAGAGAACGGCTCGACGATTTGTAAACATGATCCACGATACTGGACGCCAAATCCCAATCATCCGCTTCATTAGTACACTCTTGCGCGTTGGTAATAATGAGGTTGTAGGATTTTTTAACTCGTTCTAAGATTTCTGAGGAAGCGAGGGTATCAACGGCTGCTGGAGGACTATTTTCAACTACGGAGGACTCCAGAGAGGCTATTCTGTTCGTGATCAGAGATAAATTATTTGATAAATCATTTTGGCCAGAACGCAGTTCACTCATTTCCGCCTCGCATGATTGTAACGCTTTATCGTGTATGGCTAATGTTTTATCATGCTTGGCGATAGCTTCCGAACAGTTCGACAACTGTACAAAAAGATCATCTTGGCGTTTTTCGATTCGCTCCATGCTAGAAGTCAGATTCCGCATTTGCTCCATCAGCATTTCAAAATGTTTTTACCGTCATGACTGTATCACCCACACCCGCTCCCTCGTCCGATCGCGCAGTCGCAGATGGGGACACTTGACGCCGACCCTGGGAGCCACTACGCAGAAGCCTCTCGCTAGATGTACATAGGGGACAAACCCACCTGCCTGAGCTCTCTCCCAGAAAATCAACATCATTTTCCGTTAGGTTCACACAATCATGATGAAAGTGTCTCTTACAATCAGCGCACTGAACGAATACCATAGAACCTGAACATACTTTGTTACAACAGGCACAAACGCGCGGCATAATTGCTGGTGTTTTCTCAAGTAAAGGATTGGAATGGAAAAGACTCTTCACCTTCTTGGACCTATAAGAAGGACTTGCACAGATTGGGACGGCCACGGTCAGGAAAAGGAGCAGAAAAGGGGGGAAAGCAGAGTATTATTATCTGATCGGTAACTCATAAGCCGACCGCCGCCACGAGGATCAGGCAAGCCGGATTGCGGGGACGCACCCTAAGAGCGGAGAGAGTTAGCTGGACCGGTCTAACTCAAGGTCACCCACCGTAATATGAAGTACAAAAGTAAACAAACAAAAGCATAAAATAATCAACTAAAAAATAAATTCGAAGAAATATATGAGCGAAATTACCACCCAATAAACAGACAACAGCAAAGAATGAGACTGCGAAAATTTTGTCAAAATATTTGAAGATTTACCAGAGATCTATGTGAATTTTCTACAGAGCACTACACACACGTCTAGTTCAAACCGATGTTCAATTAATTGAGTATATATTATACAGGGTGACTGGTGACGTAAGGGACAACGGCTAACTGGAGATAGAGGACCTCAAACTGAATGAGGATTGGGGGTTTAAATGTCCTATAAGGCTATTAGTTTCAGAGATACAGGGTGTTTTTTGCAAAAGTGCTAAAACTATAAACTCCCATATCTTCGTCGATATGGTAAATTTTTCGCTGATATTTGGCAAGCTTGTTACTAAACATATTCGCCATCAGATCGAGAAGAAAAATTCCCAAAAATTGCAGGTCCGTATTCAAAAATTTCAATTTCCGTGTCAGGTGAGAAATATCATTCGGTATATGAGATAAAAAAAATTTAATTGGAAAATTGGAATCTTCAAGAAACACTGAGTAAAAATCTGTTTTTAGTTTGAATGGCACAAATTTTTCATACTTTTTATGATATGTTGAAAGTCGAATATTACAATTTATTCATATTGAATTCAAGAAACATACTATTCCTGATAGAAAAAACACTGAATTTGAGATGCTTAAATAATCCTGACGCATTTTGAATATTCCTTCACATCTTGAACTCCTTTTTTATCAATATTATAAGAAAAATTAAAAAAACAATAGAAATACAAAGAGAGGAACAGTAGCACATATGATTCATAAAAAAAATCAAATAAACAAATGCTCGATATGCTAGAGCCATTCCTCTCACACACTTAATGACTCTTTTGAACAATTGAAGTACTTTTCATATCCACAAGATGAAAAATTATACTCTTGATAGAACAGAAACACTCGAGAAAAGTTTGACTTTCTTCTCAGAACCCCTGAACAATAATCAATCTGGTACTTATGTTTTCAACAAAATTTATTCTTCAATGAAATAATGTATGAATTTTGAGGACTTACTTTCCTCTAATATGTACTAAGGTATAGCAACTTCATCTTCTTTTGAGAAGCATATGAATTTCTTTAATGCAAACAGAATATTAGGGAAACAAGTGATTTTTTAGAATAAGAGGTTTATTATTCATTATAAATAAAATACATCCTACTACACAGAGTAGGCTTATTTCAAAAAATGACGTTTATATTCATACATTCATTGATTGTGTATTATTGGGAATTGTGTCGTTTGTTTATCTACTGAAAAATGCCTTCAATATTCACGAATGAAGAATATGTAGATGATACTTGTTTTTGAATTGCGCAAAATGAACGGATATAATATTTGGTCTCAGAATAATCCTCATCTCAAAAGAGAAAGAAATCGTTAGAGTTCAAGAGAGCCAATAAATGCGTTGAAGCAAATTGCTCTGATTTCGAGCATTTGCTTAGTTGTTTTCTCATGAATCATTGCATTATTTAATAAAAGAATACATTTTGTTGAAAGAATAAGTATCAGATGGATTATTGTTCAGGCGTTCTGAGAAAGAAGTCCAACTTTTCTCGAGCTGAAATCTAGTGCTACTGTTCTATCAAGAGTAATTTTTCATCTTGTGGATATGAAACGTACTTCAATTGTTCAAAAGAGCAAATAAGTGTGTGAGGGGAATGGCTCTCGCATATCAAGCATTTGTTTATTTGATTTTTTTATGAACCATATGTCCTACTGTTAATCTTTTTGTGTTTGTATTGTTTTTTGAGTTTTTCTTATAATATTGATAGAAAATTTAATGAAAGAGTATTTCAAGATGTGAAGGAATATTTAAAATGCGTCAGGATTATTTAAGCATCTCAAATTCAGTGATTTTTTCTTTCAGGAATAGTGTGTTGCTTGTATTCAATATGAAAAAATTGTAATATTCGACTTTCAACATATCATAAATACTTTAAAAAATTTGTGCCATCAAAACTAAAAACAGATTTTTACTCAGTGTTTTTTGCAGATTCCAATTTCCCAATTTAATTTTTTTTATTTCATATACCGAGTGATATTTCTCACCTGACACGGAAATTGAAATTTTTGTCTACGGACCTGCAATTTTTGGAAATTTTTTCTTGTCTATCTGATGGAGAATATTTATATTAACAAGCTTGCCAAATATCAGCGAAAAATTTGCCATATTGACGAAGATATGGGAGTTTATAGTTTAAGCACTTTTGCAAAAAACACCCTGTATCTCTGAAACTAATAGCCTTATAGGACATTTAAACCCCCAATCCTCATTCAGTTTGAGGTCCTCTATCTCCAGTTAGCCGTTGTCCCATACGTCACCAGTCACCCTGTATTGTTGTATTCCAAACAGTCAAACACAATTGAATAAGAAAGCAGTATGCTGTCACCAGGGCAGCCTTTTGAAGTGGCTCCGGAACTTATAGATATGAGGATGATTGTTGATGAAATTGCTAAAGTTAGGTGGATTCAGGAGTTGATCCAATTAATCCAACAAAGGAACAATATCACTTGATTCTTATTATGGGTTCACTAGAATTATAATTGTTTCACTTGGGTTAGGAAACCACTGGTTTAATGTGAACACAATTTGAGAAAGCACTCGTTTAATATGAAAATAACACACGTTACATTTATAACTGTACCGGCGATAGATATGAATTGGACGAGAGACAGAAATGAACTAACTATGAGCGTTGCGTTGCTTCCTTATATAGTATTTTGGAAATAACTGAAGTCAGCAAGAATATGTAAACAATAGGCTCATTGTTGAGGGGTTGCCAACATCTCCCCCCTAAGAAGATTTTGATATTATTTTTAAGAAAGAGCAAAAATCTAGAAGCAACTATCGCTTTACAAAAATATATAAAGTATTAAGAAATATGGAATTGGAACGTTAAGATAAATATTACAAAATTGTAAAAATTCAAAAGTTGAAGACATGATGCAGTTAACATTGAAAATATGATTGAACTTGATAATTGAGTAAAAATTGAAAATATGATGCAAGTTGAAATTGATAATTAAATAATCATTGAAAATATGATTGAACTTGATAATCAAGTAAAAATTGAAAATATGATGCAAGTTGAAATTGATAATTAAGTAAATATTGAAAATATGATATCAATTAAGAAAATATCAAGTGTGAAAGTATTGAAAGTTATAAATTGAATCAGAACAAGTAAGATTGGATTTAATAAGGGTTGATCTTGATTCCTTGGTTTCTCTTGGATCTTCTTAATGAATGGGAGCCTGTGCTGTTGGTTTCTTCCTGGTTGGAATGTCGAGGATTGGAAGTGCCAGTGACATTGATACGCTGTAGTTCTGCATCATAGAAGACTGGAATGGGTTGTTCCACAGGGGTGGTAGTACAACATTGGTTGAAGATTTGGAAACATGGGTTGCCCTCAATAGCTTTTGGTTCTCTGGTACAACATAGGAATCTTCTCAAGAGTCTGATGAAGCCACACCATTTGAGGATGTTGTAGATAATGACCAGAAGGATTAAGCCAATTAGTATTGAGATTGTAGTTTGAAGCCATGACGAGTGTTGAATGATGAACGGTTTGTTCAATTGTTGTTGAAGTTGTTCGTCAAATTCACTTAATTTATGTTGAGCATATTTTAACTCATGGAGGTTGATTGGGTGAATTTGAGTGGTTCCAAATGGATTGAATTCAGAGTGATGTTTTTCTTGAGTTTCTCACAACAGTCATCGTCGGTAATACTGGTAAAAGGAATTTCATAGCTTGAATTTACAGTCATCAGGTTTGAAGTGGTTTCGAGGTTGACTTGGTCCGTGAAGGCTTTGCAGTTGGGGTTTAATTCCAGAGTTCCCATTTGTTTGATGATATCATTTGAAGAGGGTCTTCATCACAGGTAATTGTCAGTTGTATGGGTGCAGAAACAGAAAATAACCATTGGTTGACATCGATTTCATGCCAGATTTCAGCGTCGGCAATTAAATTTCTTGTATTACAAGATTTTGGAATATTAGAAATAACATTGGATATTAACTGGACTTCACAAACAGCATCGGCTTTGCGAAGAGTAGGCATCTTCTTGCATATCCATTCTTTTGGATGGTATTCTTTACAATTGTCCAAATTATCGACCATCAAATAACTGGTTCTCATATGGGATATGAGGAGATATGGTTTAGATGGTTCAATATAGGAAAATAAGGTGTTATCATTTGGATGAGGAATAGGTAAAGATAAAATATGATAAAGATCAAGAATTTCGAAAGATGCCAAAGGTATTTCGAAGGCAATTATTAAAATGTTGTTTTTAATGAAAGATTTTAAATCCATAACTTGTAATAAAGATAGATATAATCAATTGTTGGAACTATAGGAGAGTGAATTCCGTGGATATTATTCGTAATTCATGAAGCAATTGTTGGAAACATTGTCCTATAACTGATAATGCCATGTTGCAATAAATAAATGATTTACATAATTTTCAAGAGGTTTAATATTCATCGGTCATTTCGTGAGCAAGAATAAATGATTCGTAATACTGTTTTCATATTCTAAAGATTCTTTCATGTTTTCTCATTTCCTTCGAATAGATATGAAAAGCTTTTAAGTTATTATTAAGAATTTCAATATTTTCATTCATTTTACGAAAAGAATTATTAAAATTGGAAATTGTAGATGATAATATAGTAACTTGTTGCTGCATCAAAACTTTAGTTGTTTATTATTATTGATTAATTCATTAATTGAATCTGAATAGAAATCTGCATCATTTGCATCAGGAGTACCGATTAACCATTTAATTGCTGTTCCAACTCCATCTAAAAGTCCGCGTTTCCTTCTTTGAGGATTTATTTGATGAGCTAAGACCGATTAATTGATTGATGAGATTCATTTTAGTTTTAACATAACTCAATTGATTTTTACAGTCACTTGCAATGTGTTCTGTATAGAGAATATTACAAATATTAATAGAAGCCGTGTTATATTTCGACATTTGATCAATTTGATATTTGATATGAGTTAGATTATGAGTATGTTAATATCGTATATTTATTATTGGATAATGTGCTTCCTAGATTATGAAATAAAAGACGGCTGAAGATTCAATAGGATTGATTTTATATTTCGTTTGAGGTGCCTGGAGTGGGGCTAGGAATATGAATACAAGGAATATCATCGGTTATCTCCTTTTCATCTGAAATAATATACGGTTTAAGTTCATTGAAATGATGAGTTTTTAATTTAGTTCTGCTTATTCTTAGAGTGCCGTTTGATTATTATGAATTTGTTCGATTTTATAGGGACCTTTATAGTTAGGATTAAGCTTTTTTTTTTAGCTTTTGAATGATTATCATAAAGTAAAACAAAATCTCCTTCGTTAAAGACATATGTTCGATTATGTGATTTATCATAATATTCCTTCGATCTGAGTTTCGATTATTTAAGTTTTCATGAGCCGTTTCACGCAAAATCTTCAATTTATTATTAATATCATTCGCAGATCCGAATAGTTGGCTAATGGTTTAGGATTATTAATTGAGAAGGTACTCTTGCTTTTTGTCCAAAAACTAATTCATAAGGGGTTTTTTGAGTTGATTTATGAATTGATGTATTATAAGTAAAATAGCGAAATTTAAAAATCATCCCAATTATTGTATCTTTATTGACGTAGCATTGAAATAATCTTTAAGTGTTAAATGAGTTCTTTTAATGAACCTTGAGTTTGAGGATGATATGGAGTAGATTGTTTTTGTTTATTGACATAATATTTATTAATTTCTTTGAAGACATTTGAAGAGAATTCAGTACCCTGGTCTGTGAGAATACTAGAAGGAAAACCAAATGGGTACAAAATTTGAGAAAATGAATTGCTACAGTATTGGCATCATGAGTATTAAGAGAATATGCTTGAATGAATTTCGTGAGATCATCTTGAATGTTAAAATAAAGCGATTATTATTTTGGTAATAGGTAAAGGACCTACTATGTCCAATGCAATTTGTTCACAAAATTTGTTGAGGTGTGGGTAGTTTTATAACCATGGGACTTTTATTATGTTAAAATCAGTTTGGGATTTTGACAGATTTGACATTTTTTGATATAATTTCTAATTTGTTCTTTCATATTATTTCAAGAATATAGTTGTTTAAACTTTTCATATGTACGTTCAAATCCTTGATGGCCAGCTAAAGGTGAATCATGATTTTCAAATAAGATATTTTTGATAAGATTTCATCATCAATGAAATACGTTCCTCGGATAAAATTACACAATCAAAATCACGGAATAAGAAATAAAACAAAGACTGAAATATGTTTCCTCTCGAATGATTGAATTTTGTCTGTATAATGCAATGTTCGGATAATGAATTTATTAACTCCAAAGATATTTATCTAATACATTTTCAATACACTTACATTCAATACATTTTCAACATACACAATATTAGCTTAGTTCACAATGCCTAACCCATCGAGAACAAAGACTCACGTAGGCAATGCCTGTTTTGTGGTCCACGCTCCTCGATGTGGCCACACAAAGTTTACACAAAAAAAATGAAAGTGTACACAGAATATAGAGGAAGCTGCAGGTATATGCAAAAAGATACCTTCATAAACAGGGGCTTCGTGTAGCGAGCAGAGCGCACATGGGGGTCAAAACAGATATTACAGGAGACGGAGAAAAAAAAACACAATCATCCAGTTATCCGGATCTAGAAGATGTTTAAAGTACTCAAATTTGCGACAAGGAAATCTTTTACTTGCTTTTTATACTGTACGAACCGTAACTTTTTAATACATTCGGGTAATATGTTGAATAACTTGGGCCAAAATAGAGCAGGAGATCTTTGAGAAAAAAACTTTTTTAAATGAAGGAACCATTGATATTACTGGCGGCTCTAGTTGCCCTCGTGTTCTGAAGTGAAAATTTAGCAGTGTTGTGATACATCCAAATTAGACATTGAAAACAATAAATAGATCTAAGTTTGCATACCCCGGCTTCCTTATACAACAAATCAGTAGAATACAGTCTGTCCCTTTTATACATTATTTTAATGAGTGTATTCTGGGCAATTTCCAGCATATTCAAAGCGTTATATAGGCGCCACCCCAGACCACCAAACCATCTCAACACAGATTCTGAAGGCATAATAAAGTAGATTAATGTTGTTTTCGTAAGTACATTTCGGATGTTATAAAATTTATAAATAGGGTTCTGATTCTCTTAGTTACTTGGGAAATGTGTTCGGTCCATTGAGATGTTGGTCTAGAAAAATCCCTAAGTATTTAATTGATTCTTTTCTTTCAATGGGTCGGACATGAACATGATGCTATGTTATAGCATTGGTGTGAATGAAGCTTTTAAAGTGATATCCGAAGGCTGTCCAGCAATCGTAGAGAAAAGGTCATAAACTTAGTTTTTGATACATTTATACTTAAAAGATTATAGTTCAACCACATATATATCCTTCTCAAGATTCGATTCAGCGAGCCGTCGAACCTCCTGCCAACTATTCCCAACGAACAACAGGCTGTATCGTCAGGTAACAAGTTATGTGCCCTTCGAAATTTCATTTGATATATACTGTCATATAAATTAAGAACAAAATTCGGTAACGAATACCGTGGCCCTGAGGGATTCCACTTGCAATACTCGGATGAGCTAACGTTATCGCCAAATTTTAACCTTTTTGTGTTCGTTATTGAGATAATTTCTTATCAATGCACCAGTCAAACCTCTAACACCATAATTACACAATCTATTCAATAGGGTCGTGTGGCACAGTGTCGAAAGCCTTGGAGAGGTCGATAAACACTGCGAGAATTTCGATGAATCGTCACAGCTCTGATCGTTCGATTCATGAAGTCTATAAGGGCATTCTCAGTATTTGATTTTCTTAAGAATCCATATTGTTTTCTCTGATATAATGCGATGTTTCTCGAAAAATGAAAGCAGTCTAGTTTTCAAAGATTTCTCAAAACCTTCCAAAATTGTTATGAGTGATATGGACGGTAGTTATTTAACTTTGAACGACTATGAGCTTATGAATGGTGATTGGTGAACTATGGACTCCTTCACTGATAAGGAATTTTGCCGGTTGTTGTAGCATAAGTTAAGAGATGTTAGAGGATTAACAATATACGTGTGCACATTTTTAATGACTTCAGAAGTATGCCGTCAGGACTGGAGAACAATTATTTTTTAAATTTGAAATTAAAAACAGTAATCTCAGCCGAGGTAGCGGTTCTAGAAACATTGTATGATCGTTCGATGGATCTTTCAAAAAATTTGGTGGTAAAGAATTATTATTCATTTTCTCAGCCATTTTAACGCCTACACCGGTAAATATCATTGAAAAACTCAGCCTTATTTGGTTATCTGAGATGATTCTGATCTTTCATTCATAATTTATACCATATCGATTTCTTCTTTGCGACTAGTGACAGATATATCATTGATTATATTCCAGATTTTTTTGCAGTTTCCGTTGGCTTGACCTATCTATCCCTATAATAATTGTCTCTTGTTTTCTGATCAGGTTATTCAGTTCATTTCGATACCGCTTATATTCAATTTCAAGTGTCTGAATAATGGCGAAGTAGTGTTTTTCTTAATTTTTGCCTATTCACAATCGAAGTAATGAGCCCTTGGGTAATCCAAGGTTTTAACCTGTAATTTTTTATTTTAAGATATTTTATTTCCGTTGATTATTAATACATCTCGTGAATTTCCAATGAAATGGTCATATGCTATATGTACATCTCACAAGCAAGAGTCTGCTCCATGTTTCATCCTTTAACAGAGAATTTAATTTGTTGTAATTAATTTTTTCAAATTGGGCGATTTTTGAAAAATCTTCAACTTTTTTATGTGAATAAGAAATAGAGACGAAGGTTTATAATGATCTGTACTATCAGTCTGAACAAAGCTGAATCCACAATAATATATCTTTCAACCCTTCTCCTGTCTAATGAAGATGTGGTCTATAATGGACTCAGATTGGTTAGTAACCTAGTGGTTTATTAATATGTGAAAGAAGCCATTTGAGTTCATTATATTGAGGTATTCATGCTATCCTCCGTAGCAAGTTAATATTTATATCTCCTACAAACATTTCTAATTGCCGTTTTTGACGCCCTGAAATAGTCGTCCAGGGTCATCCAAGATACTTTCGCCGATCCGTGGAAGGAGGTCTATAAGAAGCTTTAACCTACTTGAATGTTTTTAAATTATTTTTATTGAGAAAGTTATTCTTAGAAATCTATTTCAAGCATTGGAAAATACATACATTTGCTGACAAACTATCCCTTACGAAAAACAACCCACCCGTCACATTTGTTCACTTTGGACTCGTTATAGTGAGTTGTAAAACCCGAATTTCGAAATCACTTACGATAGGATAACTCCAGTTTCCGATAAACAACAACATCTGCATATGCTAGTATTGACTGTAGATGAACTAAGAGTTCATCAAAATGCTTTCTCAACTCCGTATATGAAATGAATAACTCCCATACCACCACCCTGCGCACTCCCCTCACCCCCAACATATCCCCGCAAAATTGAATAAATTTTAGTTTCGACCTGCTCATCTAGCGAATTAAAATAATCAATCATGTTCAATTAAACAAAAAATTAACAACAATAATGACCAAAAACAAACGTGAATTACTTCCACAATTCTCTCCTAAGGACCTCTGTGAGCCTCCTCTATGAGCCTTATGTCCAACAGGCCTCCCTCCTCCCCGTCTGTACGTCCAAATCAGCTTCAGAACGTATGAGTGTTTTCACCGATCCGATCTTAGCGTTATTATGTTTAAAGAAGTCTAAGATTGAAAAGTGTTTGAATAAATTTTCATAGAGTACAGAGTCATCATAAAATTCTTTTAAAAATATAATATAAAGAGCTTGTTGGGGTAATTTTTTGACTAAAATATCTGATATTTTCATAGTAGAAGGCAAATCGTTAAAGTTCGATTTGATATAATCCGAAAATTTATTAGAATCAGAAAGGTCACATGACATTGGAATTACAAAATTTTTGATTTTAGATATGGAAATATTTGTTAATTTTGGTTTTGGTATCTGGATTTCCTGTTGATGAAATGTTTTAAAATTGTCGAAAGTTAATTGGTCTTCATTGACTGAATGAATGTTGGATTTGAATTTTGATCAGGTAAATTATTGATTGAAATTTTAATATTTGAGTCCGAAAATATGTATTGAATCATTTTGAAGATTTTAGGCCAATATAATTGTCAAGTCCGGAGGAAATTCGCGGTAAAGCCAAATGAGTATCATTATTTTTGAAACACAATTTTTTAAGATTTAAGAGTGATGTGACTACTGTTTCATACGTGGGTTTATCATGATGGAATTTTTTAGTTACGAGGTAATATATGTTTAGATTTTTATGTTTAATTTGGGCAACATTTCCAATAGGTTTATTTGAGATAGAAGGTTTTCAATTTGACCGAATTTATTTTTGAAGGAAAGAGCAATACCCTTATTCATTTTGAAATCTGAAGAAACACAATGACCAAGAGAATAATTTTCTGGGAATTGAATAGATCATCATTAATTTCTGAAATATTTGAAGATTTTTTGATTTTATTATGTTTATATAAATTTAGAAAAGTATTGAAAGAAATCTGATTGACTGAATTAATTTGTTCCGGAATAATTCTACTTAAAGCATCAGCATTTTGATTTAATTTTCCTTTTTTATAAACAATTTCATAATCGTAATCCATAAGTTTTAATCTCCATCTAATTAAACGACTGGAAGGTTCTTTGCAATTTTTAAGCCAAACTAGAGGTTTGTGATCAGTACAAATGATGAATTTTTGTCCATAAAGATAGGGTCTAAAATGTTTACATGATTCTTACGATTGCCAAAAGTTCTTTTTCAGTGGTAGAATAATTTCGTTCGCATTTATTTAGAGTTTTCGAATAGTAGCTGATTGGTAGATCTTTTCCGATAGGTCCCTGAGATAAAATAGCGCCAATAGCATCGTTTGATGCATCGGTTGTTAATATGAAAGTTTCGGAAAATTTTGGAAATTGAAGAATAGGTTCTTTTGAGAGTAATTCTTTGAATTGGTCGAAAGATTTTTGGCATTTGTTGGTCCATTCAAATTTTTGATTTTTCTTCAATAAAATAGTTAAAGGTTTCGCAAGAGCTGAAAAATTTTCAATGAATTTACGATAATAACCAATAAGTCCTAAAAATGATTTGATATCTTTTGGAGTTTTAGGTGTGGGAATGTTTTTAATAGTTTCAATCTTTTTTGGATCTGGTTGTACACCAGAAGCGGAAATATGATGTCCTAAATAAGAAATTTCTTACATAAGAATTCACATTTATCAGGTTGTAGTTGTAAATTATGATTTTGAAGTTGATTGAAAACGCTTTCTAATTTTTGATTATGATCTTCTAAAGATGTGCCATGAACAACAATATCATCTAAATAACAGAAACATTTACTTCCCTGAAGTCCGGATAAAACAATATTCATTAATCTAGCTAAACGAGAAGAAGTTTTTTAAGTCCCATAGGCATACGATTGAATTCAAAAAGTCCAGAAGGGGTTGCAATTGCCGTTTTATATTTATCATTTTCCTCTAATTCGATTTGATAAAAGCCGGAAGCAAGATCTAAAGTTGAAAAATAAATAGCATTGCCTAATTGATCCAAAATGTTTTCAATATTTGGAAGTGGATAAGAGTCACCGATTGTAATTTCATTTAACTTTCGAAAATCGCAAACAAGTCGCCATTTTTGTTTTCCAGAAGCATCTAATTTTTTAGGTACTATCCAAATGGGAGAATTCCATGGAGAATTGGATGGTCGCAAAATATTTTGATCTAACATTTTCTTTTATTTGAGAATTAGCTTCTTTTTCATGAATTTTGGGTAACCTATAAATTTTGGAATTAATTGGAGAATTGGTAGTTGTAGGAATACTATGTTTTAGAGTAGGGGTGCAATTTAAATTATCACCAGGTAAATAGAAAAGTTCGGAGTATTTTTCGCAAATTTTGATAAGAGATGACTATTCCTCAGAATTTAAATGTTCTAATCGAAGATTTTCGCGTAAAATTTTGTTACGTTTGGATTTTTCAAATTTGGAAGAATTATTAAAATTTGTGTCGATATTAGAAAAGTTATACATTTTTCAGGATGAATCCGTTCTAATTTGACAATAGGTTTATCAATTGTAACAGATTCTGCATTAAGATTTAAAATAGGAATTTTAGCAACAGAATTTTGATTATTTACTAGTATATTTGGAATGAAAACATTCGGAGAAATTTCAAGGTTTTCGATAAGTCCGTAATTGAGATTGTTAGAAATATTAACCTAAGCAATATATTCTGAACGAGGAGGTATGGTTATTTGAGTAATAGGTATTTCATTGTTGAATTGAATACAATGGTTGTTTATTAAAACTGATTTGTTTGTATAGTTTATAATTGCATTATGGTTTTCAAAGAAATCCGAGCCAAGAAGTCCATCATAAGAGGATTGAATTTTATTTGCGTTGATTACATTGAATTTATGCTGGATATTTAATCCATCTAAGGATAAATTAACAATGGTTGTCCCAATGGTTTGAATGGGCATATTCGGATTGATACCGTTAATGTGAATTATATCTCCTATATTAAGATACGTTTTATCTGGGTTGAATGCTGAATGTTTAACGATAGAGCACGCAGCTCCAGTGTCAATTAAAAATTTAAGTAAGAATTTGCTGAATTAGTAACTTGGAAGCGAAGAGTATAAAGTTGCGTAGAAGGAGTTATGTTTTGAACAAATTTTTGGAAAGGAACACCAGAAAATGAATTAGTCGGTGCCTTGGGTGTTCATCAAGGTCGACATTTTTAAGTTTAAATTGTGTATTTTTGAATTATTTTGGTCCCTTATACGGCATTGGTTAATTAAATGTCCGGGTTTCTTACAATAGTTACAGAACTTGAATATATTTGCATGGGGATTCAAATGATTGGTTTAGAAGTGGATGATGGTTGAGAAGTAGAAGGTTTGATTATTATCAACAGGTTTATGAAATTTATTATTATAATTCCCGGCTTGATGCGAAAAATTTCGCGTGTGATTCATGAAATAATTATTAGAATTAAATTTGGAATTAAAATTCCGATATTTATTGGAATTATTGGGTGAATTATGTGAACCCTTTTGAAAATTATTAGACTGGCTTGATTTTCTAGTGTAATTTAAAAGTTTTTCTTCCTGAATCGCAATTGAATAGCTTCATTTAAATCACCAATATTTCGAGCTCTCAGCATTTGACTGATTTCTGGTTTTGAGTGAATGATGAATCTACGAAGAGCAGTCTGCTGAATGGCTTTCTTCAAGCCCAAAATTTCGTCCGGTCTATACGAATTTAAGATTTCAGCTTGTATGCATTCGTTCTTACTTTTTTCTAGTCTTTTAAAAAAATCAGTAATACTTTCATTAGGAAGTTGTTTAATTGTTTCGAGTTCTTCATGAGCTTGAACGAGATGTTTAATGTGACCATAAAATTGTCTAAGAGTTGTTTTTAAATCATACCAAGAAGAAATTTCAGAAGTTCTAATTCATTAATAACATTAGTCGATAACTGCGAAATGACATAAAGAAAAGAGTATTTTGTTGGTCAGGACTAGCGAGAGAAAAAGCAGAATGGGGTTTTGAATGAAGGTTGTGAGTTCATTTCTATCTCCATTAAAAGGCTTTATGAATTTAAAAAGAAGTGCTATAGGAAGAGTTTAATTTTCATAAAAATAGCGTGCGTGTCCATGTCATATTAGTTTCTAGGGTGATTCGTTAATATAAAAAAAGTCAGTCGAATCATCAGAAGCTTTTCAATTTTATCCTAAAATAATCAATTCTAAAAAGAATATTCGTTGAGTGACCAGGACCGACCTACAGTATTGTTCAATTCTTCGTTCCCTAATAAAAACCAGAAACACAAATATTTATGTGTTCATCTTATTGAATGGATACATAAAGTTTGGTCCAATTCGAGCCGTATTTGAGAGTGAAGGTTGATTTCAATTCCCATCCCGAGGAGTAGTGAAGACGTTTGCTGTTTCATGGTTGGATTTTAATCACCCCCAGAAGACAGAGGAATCGGGTGACAGCTGGTTGTTTAATACTTCTACTGAGCGAGTTCATCGCTAGATTTTCGATAAGTAGCACTATCATCGTCTCATTTTTATTGAGCTTTGTTTCCTACTGTGCTTATAACAATTACAATGTCTGAAGATAATTCAAAATCGAGTGAAGTCGATGATGAAGTGAGAACTCTGATTAAAAACAGAGGTATAGTTAAAGCCAAGATGACTAGAATGGAAAATTGGTTCAAACAAGATAAACCTCTTGATATTGTTCAATGTAAATTACGTTTGGAACAACTAATGCAAATTTTCAAAGACTATGACAATTTTCAAACTGAATTAGAGGTTATGAATATGAATCACATCATCAAGACAGAGAAATTATGGAAGATAAATATTTTGATTTGATTTCTTTTGTAACTAAAATTGTTAATCAGTCTGAGGACACTCAACAATCCAATTCTTCAACTGATAATCGGTCTACAATATCTCATTCAAGTATAAAGTTACCTGAAATTTCTATTCCAAATTTCTCGGGCGATATCAAACACTGGCCAAGCTTCTTCGAACTATTTACTGCACTGATAACAAATAATCAAAAATTATCTAATGTTCAAAAATTAATGTATCTGAAATCTGCTCTAACAGGGGAGCCATTACAACTCATAGAAAATTTGGAAGTGATCGGGTTGAACTTTCCCATAGCTATTAATACGTTGAGGGATAGATTCGATAATAAATACCTAATTGTTAACACATATATAAGAAATTTACTGAATGTTCCATCCTTAACAAAAGGTAATGATAACAATCTGAGAATCTTTATTTCACAAATTAAAACAAATTTGGCAGCTTTAAACACCTATAATTTATCAGAAAAACTAACTGACTTGATCCTTATTCAAATTTTCACACAGAAGCTAGATTTTGGTTTAAGAAAAGAATTTGAAGGGGAAAGAAATGTTCGCGATTTTCCAACGCTCCCAGAATTTATACAATTTTTAGAAAGAAAATATAAGGTTCTCGAAAATTTGAGTGAGTCAACTCAAAATTCAAAATTAAATTCTTCGCACAAAATAATAATACTTCTCGTAGTTCTTATCATGTTGATACTTCAGATAAAACTAAATTCTTCAAATGTTTCATCTGTGGTACCGATGAGCACAGACTATATTCCTGTAAAAGGTTCCTGAATTTATCTCCAAACGATCGTCATGCTGCTGCTAAAGCAAAAAATGCCTGTTTGAATTGTCTTTCATTAGGCCATACTGTTCAGTCATGTTCTAGTCAACGCAAATGTTCCAATTGTCAAAGGTCTCATCATAGTTTATTGCATTTCAATAAGAATTCATCTCGAAATTCATTTTCCCATTCCAGATCTCATGATGAACCATCCAGATCAACTAGTTCGACGCAAGCATCTTCCCATTTATCCACTAGTGCTCAACCATACATTCCAGTGCGAGAAGAGGTTGATTCTTCTGCTCAAATTTGTCTTCTCTTTCAGTACAGTCCTCTAATAATGAAGTGCTTCTAGCTACGGCATGTGTCAAATTGTATAATTCACACAACCAGACAATTATAGCTCGTTGTTTGACAGACTCAGCAAGTCAAACATCATTTGTAACTGAAGATTTAGTTAAAAAACTCAATCTCAAAACTTATGACCAGAAAATTCAAATTTCCGGTATCTCCCAAAGTTGTTCTATGTCAAATAGAATGATTGATCTAAAAATTCACTCATAAGTACACACCGACCGACAATTTAGTGTTTCTTGTGCTGTTCTTAAAACTATAACTTGTAAACAACCACAGTTACCAATTAGTTTGAGTTCTATTCCTATTCCAATGAACATTCAATTAGCAGATATCCATTTCAACACTCCATCTAATGTTGATATACTTTTGGGTGCAGACATATACTTTGACATCATTACTGATGGTATAATTAAATTAGGTCCTGGATTGCCTGTTCTTCAAAATTCACATCTAGGATATTTAATTGCTGGAAATATTCCTCAGTCAGGATGCATGTCTCGTGCAACTCATTTAACTGCATCACAATATTTATTCGAATGTACAGAATCTACTGCCAATCCAGATGATATGTTGAATGATACTTTAATCAAATTTTGGGAAATTGAAGAAGTACAAATTCAATCTGAATCTATATTGACTCAAGCAGACCAACAAGCTGAACAAATATTCAAAGACACAACCATTCGGTTGCCGTCTGGTAGATTTCAGGTTGACCTACCATTCAAAGGTCCAAATGAAACTTCCAAACTAGGTGATTCATTCTCTCAAGCAAAAAGAGATTTTTAAATTTAGAAAAGAGACTTGAAAGTTTCCCTGAACGAAAGGCCCAATATGAAGAATTCATCAATGAATATTTATCCTTAGGACATGCAGCAATTGTACCTTTAACTCTAACCAATGAATTGTCCCTTAACAAATATTTCGTACCTCATCATTGTGCCATTCGTGATCAAAGTATCACAACTAAGCTTCGTGTAGTATTTGATGGTTCTATGAAAACATCAACTGGTTTTTCTCTTAATGATATTATGCTTAAAGGTTATACTGTACAACCAGACCTTTTCAATATATTAATACGTTTTCGTACATTCAGGTACGTTCTTATTGCTGACATTGAAAAAATGTTTAGGCAAATTCAAATAAATCCTAATCACACATATTTATTGAACATCTTGTGGCGCGACAATCCTCAAGATGAACTGAAGTGTATAGAATTGAAAACAGTTACTTATGGCACAAATTCAGCCCCCTTCTTAAGTACAAGATGCTTAAAAGAACTAGCAATGCAAATAGGGAGAAATTTCCTCTCGCATGCGAAGCAATTCTGAACTCCTGTTATGTGGATGATTTTCTTTTTGGCTGTCATGATGTATCAACTTTGATTGAGGCTCACCATCAACTCACTAATTGCTTACAATCAGCTTGCATATCACTCCACAAGTGGGGTTCAAATTCTCAGGAATTCTTCAATTCTATTTCAAAAAATTCTCACAAGGAAAATTATACTTTAGATTCAGGAAAATCTTCAAACAAAATTTTAGGTATGCTATGGGATTCGCGTTCTGATAATTTTAGAATTGCATTGCCAAAATTTTCAATGAAAGAATCTTATAGTAAACGAGAAGTTCTCTCCACCATTGCATCCATTTATGATCCTCTAGGAATCATAAATCCTTTTGTTGTTAGTTTGAAAATTCTCTTGCAAAAAATTTGGATTTCAAAAATTGGATGGGATGAAAACATAAGTTCAGAACTTCTTTTTGATTGGATGACTGCCTTAAAAGGTCTTTCAATGCTTTCCCAATTAAAAATTCCAAGAACTATTCTTCAATTTGAATCAAAAATTTTACGACATGAAATTCACGGATTTGCCGATGCCAGCTCTCAGGCATATGGAGCCTGTATTTATTTAAGGACAGTCTATTTGAATAAATCTGTCTCTTCACAACTGATAACAGCTAAAAGTCGTGTTGCACCATTGAAAATCTTATCTATACCTAAACTAGAATTGATGGGAGTTGTACTCTTATCAAAACTCATTTCAAAAATCTCTAATTCATTGTCATCTCACTTACAAAATATTGATTCCATTAATCTATGGTCTGATTCAGAAATAGTGTTAGCATGGATCCGATCTCATCCATCCCATTGGTCTGTGTTTGTTTCTAATAGGGTAGTTCAAATCCAAGAAAATTCAAAAGGTGCCACATGGAGACATATAAGTTCCAAACTCAATCCTGCTGATTTACTCTCCAGAGGTACATTGCCAGCACAATTGATAGTCTCAGATTTGTGGTGGCACGGTCCCAGTTTTTTTTTTCAACCAGACCTTGATTTGACCCAATTCAATGTCAAGGAATTCATTGGTAATCTTCCAGAGCAAAAGAAAACTGTTCACTTCGTTCAAAACACTTTGGATATTTATGATGTTTTCACGCAGTATTCTGATTTATTTCACTTAAAAAGGGTAATGGCCTATTGCCTCAGATTCATTCAAAATTGCAGAAGACCATTCAAAAATTAATTGATTCGTTTTCTGTTACTGAACTCAACTCTGCAGAGATGAAAATTGTTGAAGTTACTCAACGACGGTATTTTTCCTGTGAAATAGAAAATATAAAGAACGGAAAGATATTGAAAAAAAAGTTATTCAAAAACTCAATCCATTTATCGATTCCATAGGTATTCTGAGAGTTGGAGGTAGACTCTCAAATGCTATTCTTCCCTTCAATCAAAGGTTTCCCATATTACTTCCTTCTAAAAATCATATTTCAACACTTTTATTGAAATCAGAACATTTGAGACTATTGCATGCAGGTCCTCAAAACACGCTTTCGAGTATCAGACTTAAATATTGGCCACTAGATGGACTGAGAGAAATAAAACGTATTATTAATAAATGTCATACTTGTTATAAATTCAAACCACAATTGTGTTCACAATTAATGGGAGATCTTCCGAAGGAAAGACTTCAAGTATCACGCCCTTTCACAAACACCTCTGTTGACTTTGGGGGTCCTTATTTAATAAAATCTTCTCCGCTGAGAAGGTCTCCACTTATGAAATGCTATATGGCAGTGTTTGTTTGTATGACAACTCGTGCAGTTCACATCGAATTGGTTTCAGGGTTAAGTACAGAGTCATTCTACTCACTCTAAAAAGATTCATAGCTAGACGTGGAAATCCTTCTATAATATTCTCTGACAATGCCACTAATTTCCTGGGCGCAAAAAACCAGTTGAAGGAATTAAATGAAATTTATTCCCCCTCGTTCACCTCATCATGGTGGCCTGTGGGAGGCAGCCATTAAGAGCGCAAAATATCATCTCATAAGAATTATGAAAAATTATATTTTCACTTTCGAGGAATTTAGTACTGTACTAGCCCAAATTGAGGCAGTACTTAATTCACGCCCCATCTGTGGCATTTCCAATGACCCTTCAGATTTTAACGTTTTAACACAAGGACATTTTTTGATTGGGACTAGTTTGACAACTTATCCAGAAAAAGATATCACTTGTTCTCCAATGAATAGATTATCGCTTTGGCAGAAATGCGGCCAAATTCAACAGAATTTCTGGGCACGTTGGAAAACCGACTACTTGAATAGATTACAAAATAGACCTAAATGGTTCATTCCTTATAATAATATTCATGTAAATGATATTGTATTATTGAAGGATGAAGCAACACCTCCACTCAAATGGCCACTAGCACGTGTTATTGAATTGATTAAGGGCAAAGACTCACGCGTTCGTATTGTCAAAGTTAAAACTCAAGGAGGAACATTCACTAGATCTATCACTAAAATATGCCCTCTTCCATATTGCGATAACAATATTGAATCTTAATATGAAGTGTAATATATCGTAATTTTAGAACTCTTTATTTTCAATTTTTAACCTCAACGGTTCAGCCCGGGGAGTATGTTTAATTTTCATAAAAATAGCGTGCGTGTCCATGTCATATTAGTTTCTAGGGTGATTCGTTAATATAAAAAAAGTCAGTCGAAAATACATCAGTCAATTCATCAGAAGCTTTTCAATTTTTATCCTAAAATAATCAATTCTAAAAAGAATATTCCTACAGTATTCTTCAATTCTTCGTTCCCTAATAAAAACCAGAAACACAAATATTTATGTGTTCATCTTATTGAATGGATACAGGAAGAGTTTGAGTAATATCAGAACCGTCTTCCGAAATAGTATCAGGAATATTTATATTAGAATGAACAGACATATTTAAGGATAATAAATAAGGAATATATGGGAACAAGTATTTGGAAATACGATAATATGGAAATTGACTTACTTGTCTGATTGTCTGTTCGATGTGATCCCAATTTGAAAAAAATTGAAAAGATGAACTGTGTGTAGACGCCCGATGGTCCGGTGAATCCTATGACTCAGTTAGTTACACAGTGGGGTTGCTTCTGCGTATACGCAGAAGCAACCTATGGTCCGGTGGATCCTATGACACAGTTACAGAAGCTGTAGCAGGTGGTTGATGAGGGTAGCGGATGCAGGATCTCCTATGAAGTGCTTCGCTCAAGTGGGAAGTTGTCCAGCCAAAACTGTGCGTAGACACCCGATGGTCCGGTGGATGATATCCAGTTACACAGATTTTTGGAGGGTTGATTTTTCTCACCTAGGATGCGCCAATTGAAAGTTGCTATCCCACCGCTCTGTCGCCAATTTTTGTGTTGTATTCCAAACACAATTGAATAAGAGAGCAGTATGCTGTCATCAGGGCAGCCTTTTGAAGTAGCTCCGGAATTTGTGGATATGAAGGTGATAGTTGATGAAGTTAAGTGGATTTAGGAGATAAATCCAAGGCTTGATCCAATTAATCCAACAAAGGAACAATACCACTTGATTATTATTAGGTGTTCACTAGAATTATAATTATTTCACTTAGGTTGGGAATCACTGGTTTAAATGTGAACACAGTATGAGAAAGCACTATTTTATTTTAAGAATAACACACGTTACATTTATTATGATAACGGACTTGGGAAATATTCACGAAAGAAAGATGTAAATTCGACGAAAGATAGAGATGAACTGAACGGACGATAGAAATGAACTTGACCGGAGATAGATATGAACTGATTATTAGCGTTGCGTTGCTTCTTTATATAGTATTTTGGAAATAGCTGAAGTCAGCAAGAATATATGAACAATAGGCTCATTGTTGAGGGGTTGCCAACAATATACATATCATTGGTAATCAACAACACTTAGATAGTGACAAAAAAACACCTTGAGATCATTAGTGTCGAATACTATACACAATTATATCAATAGGATGAAGAAGTTTAATCATAATACAGTGATTAGTTTTTTACTTAACGCTGCTAAGAAAACTAAACAGTTTTTACAATTACATACAAACATTCTTGTTATGAATGCGGACAAAGGCAATCGAGTTGTCATTTTGGAAAGAGATGAATATCATGAAAAATTAAATTGCTTGTTGTCGGACACATCTTCGTATGAAAAAATGCCGAATGATCCTACCACGTCAATTCAAAATAAATGCAATGCGTTCATAAAGTTTTTAAAGGACAACTGTCTCATCTCAGAAGTAAAGGCAAAATATCTGAATACATATACTTCCATTTCTCCAAAAGTTTACGGTTCAATCAAAATCCACAAACCAAATCGACCTTTGAGACCAATTATTTCATGTACTGGCTTAAAAAATCTCAAAATTCATTGCAGACATTTTAGTGAACATTGTGATGTTTTAATAAACGATGTATTTCGATAACTGGTCTTTATTTAATTATTTCAATATACAA
This sequence comes from Propylea japonica, assembly GCA_013421045.1. NCBI lineage: Eukaryota > Metazoa > Arthropoda > Insecta > Coleoptera > Coccinellidae > Propylea > Propylea japonica. The sequence goes on from CM024240.1 coordinate 42,868,500, forward strand.
GAATAATGAAGCATAAAGTGGTGATGAACACCGGCGCCGTATCATGTTATTTCAATATCATGACATCTCCCCTTTTCAAAAAAAAAATTTAATAAAATCTGATAAAATCAATTCACAAGACAAGTATCTAAATGAGTATGTCAAAAACTTCGGAGTCCAACATCGAAAACATCACTCGAACAATTACTCACCAAAATTGACAAACCTATTTGAAATCAATATAAATATGTTCAAGATTGATATCGATTTGGTGGTCTTGAAGTTCTTCCATATCTTGTTACATAAGAATTAGAATTGCATTGAACATCTTTATGATTAAAGTTAGTTTCAGAGTGATCAGGATTTTTGTTTACTGATGGGTCAATTTTGATATGACGTCGATTTCTTGTGACCGTTCGATTAGAGTTATTAATTTTTATATCATAACTTCTAGGACTTTTATTCACATTAACTATTGTACCAGGAATATTGAAGAGACCATTGTTCCAAATTAGAACATTTTGATTATTCTCAAGCTTACTCATAGTTCTTGTTTTACGGTCAAAATAAAATTTTTGTTTTTTCTGTTTCTGTTCAATATTTTTCCTATGAAAACTGTTATTGATAATAATTTTAGGTTTTAAATGTTTTTCTGTGGTTGGCAATATACTTCGTAAATTTCTGGAAAAAGTAGTTGTGCAGGACAATACAAATTGTGGTCAATGGGTGAATTTCGAAGTTCAAGTAAGGCGAGGTAGAAATCTGTTTTATCAAACAAACATTTTTTCAGTATGGATTTTACAGTGCCGATTGTTCTTTCAACCTGCCCATTGGACTGAGGATAATGGGGACTGCTGGTAGTGTGTTTAAATCCCCACATATTTGAAAATTCTTTGAATGAGGTCCATTATCAGAGAAAACTTCCTGTGGTATACCTAACAAGGAGAAAATTTCCTTAAGTTTGTTGATTATATCAATTGACGTTATACCTTTTTCTTAAGTTTTCACTTCCATAAATTTAGAAAAATAATCGACCAATATCAAATAGAAACTACCATTCAACTCAAATAAATCAATACCTACTTTTTGCCACGATCTTGTTGGAATATTATGATTAATAAGAGGTTCTTTAGGTGAGTTTTTTTGAAAATATTACACATGATCTACAATTTGATATGAAGTTATCGATGTCTTTTGCCATGTTTGGCCAGTAAAACAGTGTTCTTGTTCGATGTTTGGTTTTTTCTTTCACCAAATGACTCAAATGTAATTTCGATAAAATCATATTTCCTAAATTGGATGGAACTACAATTCTGTCATTGAAAAACAATAAATTATCCGAATAAGAGAGGCTGCTTCCAATTATATAATATGGAGACAGGCTCTGATCGATATTTTTCACATTTGGCCATCCTTTTTGAAGAAAACTCTTGATCTTAGTTAAAATTGGATCTGTATTCGTTTCAAATTTCAAATTTTCCAAACTGCCGCTTGATACAGGTACATTTGATTGAATAGCAAGAATTTGAGATTCAATTTTTTCCGACAAGAGGTCATCTTCTGAATTTAGGGATGGTTCATTTGCACGGGATAAAGCATCAGCAATTGGAAGATTCGAACCACGTTTGTAAATCAAGTTAATTTGATAGGGTTGAATGGATATAAGCATTCTTTGCAAACGCATTGGACAAAAATTGAGCGACTTTTTCATGATTGAAACCAATGGTTTGTGATCTGTTTCAATAGTTATGCTTTTTCCATATATGTATTGGTGGAATCGTAAACAGGCATATGTAATAGCATACATTTCTTTTTCAATCTGTGCCCATCTAATTTGACATTCTGATAATGATTTCGATATACAGGGTGACTGGAGACGTAAGGGACAACGACTAACTGTAGATAGAGGACCTCAAACTGAATGTGGAATGGGGGTTTAAATGTCCCATAAGGCTATTAGTTTCAGAGATACAGGGTGTTTTTTGCAAAAGTGCTTAAACTATAAACTTCCATATCTTTGTCAATATGGCAAATTTTTGGCTGATATTTGGCAAGCTTGCCCAGTTAACACAGGATATCTTATGGTTGTCCATTTCAAGTCCTATTCAAGGCGGAATATCCGTGGGCATAAACCGTATATCCATAGGATATCCTATTGCAGATATATTTAGGATATCCGAAACGAACTTCTTGGATACATCCATAGGACATCCAAATAAGTTTCAGTCTAGATATCCATATCAGGTAACATCTCGGCATCCATAAGATATCCATAAGAAATCAACAATGGATATATCATCTATGGAGATCAATACATATACATATTAAGTTATAAGTGAGAAAAATTAATGTAACTTTCGGTCTGTTAATGAATAATTTTTTAACGGTTGAACGCATGAATCCTAGGCCAAATTAATTCAACACTACTTTTATTTTATTCTTTTGTCAATGTTTAGGTTCTATATTTATAAAGCCCTACAATTACTATCCGACATTAACTAACTCAATCATAATCATTAGAAACACCGTGAGATGTCGTAACATTTTTATAGTAAAATGCCAATCAGCTCCCAAAATTTATCAATTTCGTAGTGCTTTCTTGTCTATGTTTCATATTATGAATTCATTCAACACCGCTGAATGACCCCGGTAGTGCAGTGGGCATGACTCCTGGCCGTGGTGCCGGTGGTCCCGGGTTCGAATCCTGGTGAGGGCATGGACGTTTGTGTGCGAGTTTGTGCACTCAAATAAAATTGTCTAGTCCTAAAAACAACTGGAATCTGGGTACATGTCATTAAATAGAAAAAAAATTCAAAACCGCAGAGAATTTAAAAATCACAAACCTACAGTGTTTAATTAAGTCGCCATCCGTTCGGATGTACGAAGGGTGGCCACACATATGTCAAAAACTGTCGTCTCAAGATTTGTATCTTGTATAGAGAACTACTTGTTCTATGATTTGTATGTTTCCTTTTACTTTTTTGAAGAGAAACAGAAATTCCAATAAAAAATTGGATATCCTGAAGACATACATAGTATATGCTAACTCTTGCGAATGTCCGTAGTTGATATCTCATGAATGTCCATAATGGATATCTATAAGACATCCAAAAAGGTCACACTGTCCCATTCTATGGACGTCCATAGGATATACCAGAGCCTTTACGGTTATCTTATGGACATCCCCAATATCCATGATCGATATCCATAGCATATCCATAAGATAAACTTGTGCTATCTGGGTGTTTCTATTCATATTCTCCATCAGATCGAAAAAAAATTTCAAAATAATGCAGGTCCGTATCAAAAATTTTAATTTCCGTGTCAGGTGAGAAATATCACTCGGTATATAAGATAAAAAAAATTCAAATGGGAAATTGAAATCTGCAAAAAAAACTGAGTAAGAATCTGTTTTTATTTTGAATGGACAAATTTTTTATATTTTTTATGATACGTTGAAAGTATAATATTACAATTTATTCATACTCACTTGAAGAAACATACTACTCCTGATAGAAAAAAAACACCGAAATCGAGATGCTTAAATAATCCTGAGGCCTTTTTAAAATTCCTTTACATCTGAATTCCTTTTTAGTTAATTAATCCATCAATATTATAAAAATTCAAAATAAAATACAAACACAAAAAGTGGAACAGAAGCACATATAGGATTCATAAAAATCAAATTAAAAAATGCTCGAAATGAGAGCCACTCACACACTTATTGGTTCTCTTGAACAATTGAAGTACTTTTCATATCTACTAGATGAAAAATTATACTCTTGATAAACATAAACGCTGGATTCCAGCTTAAGAAAAGTCTGACTCGAATTTATCACTAGCAGAACTCCTGTTTATGTAGAACAACAATCCATCTGGTACTTATGTTTGCAACAAAATTTAAAGAGTAGAATAGCTGAAGCATGCGAAGAAATTAAAACAAATATTGCTGTAATTAATAGTTATTTAATCAACTATGTTATTAAAGACCGCAACTTATGGTCAAGAAGTTAATAGTTCGAGACCATTAGTCGCTAGATTAATGACCGAGTTTATTACAAGATTTTTCTGACGATCTCAATACGACTTGTGAATTAATTCTTGTTTGCACATTAAACTAGCAAAGAATTAAGCATTAAAATTGGTCATTAATGTTCAATTTAATGCACATTAAAATCACTTCTTGTTTCGAGGTCGGCGGAAAACTTCTTTAGTTCAAGAGAGCCAATAAACGTGTTGAGGCGAATGGCTCTCGTTTCGAGCATTTGCTTAGTTGATTTTTTTTATTAATCAAATGTGCTATTGTTACTCTCTTTGTGTTTGTATGTTTTTAAATTTTTCTCATAATATTGATAGATTATTTAATAAAAAAGGATTTCAGATACAAAGGAACATTTAAAAGGCGGCAGGATTATTTAAGCATCTCGATTTCGGTGTTTTTTTTTCTATCAGGAGTAGTATGTTTCTTCAAGTGAATATGAATAGATTGTAATATTAGACTTTCAACATATCATAAAAACTATAACAAATTTGTGCCATTCAAAATAAAAACAGATTCTCACTCAGTGTTTTTTGCAGATTTCAATTTCCCATTTGAATTTTTTTTATCTCATATACCGAGTAATATTTCTCACCTGACACGGAAATTGAAAATTTGGTAAATATTAAGATAACGGTGACCTGCAGATATCGACCAGATTTTGGTGTCATTGTATTCATTAAGTCTTCCTGAACAACATTAGTGAAACCAACAGGTGGCGGTCTGTCTTAGTTTAGAAGATATGGGCCCCCAAAGTTCCAAAAATGTTCCATCTTCACGTCACTGTTTCCACTATAAAAACACAAAAACACTGCTCCAATTTGGTCTATAAATCACCCTCGAACATTCACATAACGATTCGATTAGTTTCATTTCAGGTAAATTCAATAATTAACGCAAAAACATCAAAATTCTAGAGGTACCACGTAACCACACTTTTGGCGGAAAGCGCGCCGTTCTGCAAGGTAAGTTTGGCACCGCCGCACTGTCAAAGACTTAGGGTTTGTTTATCTGTGCGCACGATTTGCCAAATGTCATATAAAATGATGCGGGAATTACGTTTCTTAGCGCGATAATTGAAACAGCTGATTGGAAACTGTTTATAAGAAAACCAGGATATCGATATTTTATTTTATGATTACTTATACATATTTAGTTGATCTTCATATAAAGTATTGTATATAGCAATTGCGATCTGGGTATGTCGCTATCTGCATACTTTATAAAGGATTTTTAATTTTAATTTAGGTTAATATAATTCTTGAGAAAGCGCGCCATTGATTGCCCTACTATATAAACCTTTCATTCCTTTATTTTTCTGCCATTTCACTATTAGGTGATAAATAAAAGAAAACAACCCAAAACCTCCACTTGCCAGAAGTTTCCAGTTTTTAGAGATATAAAATTCAATTTACGTAGTTAGTTATATGTTATATAATATTTAAATCTGAATGAATCATTCATCAAGTGTGTTAAGATTAAAATCGAAATTAACATTAACAGAATGACAATTCGCTCAATCAGAACAGGCAATATCAACATAAATCATTCAAACTTCGATAAATATTTCATAGCCTACAATTATACTCGTAATTATTCTCCATAAAACCCCTAATAAATAATTTTGAAGGGTGTTATACGAATATGTCTATACCATTAGAAACTCCAAAAAATATGCAGTCAGACACATAATAGCTATTGATATTATACTCAGATCAACAAAATAGTATTTTATTGATCTGAGGTATTATATCATATCCTTATAATAGTTGAAATTAAGTCCAATCAGATATTAATTTATGAATAATGGTAATGTACGCCAGTGACGGCTCGTCGGGGTCGGCAGGGTCGGCCGGGCTGACCCAAAAATAATCGGTAAATAGAAAATGATTCTATATATTCAATTCATTCAAACTCATTCTGAATGATCGATTTCGATATTTAAATTGCCTGGATATTCAATATTTCCACTCAGAACAGGAAATTATAACTTATTCCGACCAACATTTTCTTTGCGGCTCGCCTAATATTATATTTCCAAAGCACCCAGCGTTGTTCTTGCCCTTCAATAAATTGTAGAAAACCAAAATTAAAAATGGTAACATTTCGTAACATCATCGAAAACTCTCTTTTAGAATTGTACGTTAAACCGTAACACTAAATCTGAAACGTAACACAAATGTTACAATTGTGACACCAAGGTCGGCCCACAGCCCTCGGCCGCACTAGCAGTGCGTAAATGTGTAAATGAAGAAATACTACGACATACGTCCAGAATACGGCCACTCAGTAAAACGGTACAACGCATCGATAGTAGGTCGCTTCCCAATAGTCACGGTCGGCAGGCCTACCCTGCGGCAAGCAGAAGTACCTAGTTTTCACAGTTCTTACCAAATATTCGCTGATTAAATGAATAGTTAATTATAACTATTTCAGGAAAGATCGGTTTCGTACCGTTCGATAGTAGTTATTGATTTTCTGATCATGAAAATATCATCAATATATTATTAACTTTAGGAACATCGTGATTTCAAAAGGTCAAGAAGACGCGGTTAGGTCGGCTGGCCGTACCAGAGAAGAGGGAATTCTTCTAGCAGTGCATTTCGCGATCTTCGCATATGTATAAGAAATTGAATAGGGTTATTCAATAGTAAGTATTTCTAAGGGGTAAGTCGACAGTGTAAAGACAAGTGCCCACGCATTATTCAAATTTCTTTGGCTATTTCCGTAAGTTCATTACAAATTGATTTGATTGTTAAATTTGAGATATCGAGTAATGGCACATGTAAGGGAGGTTGTGTCAAGTAGCGGCGACTTGGTGAGTCGCAAAACAAAATATTTTGAATTGTTGGGACAGTGCTCGAGTGCTCATCCCAAAATTAATAAAAATCTTCAGCGATAACGTTAAGGAAAATTGTAAAATTATGGAATATCTATTGAATATGATCATTTTTCTATTGATTTCGAAAAATGTTTTCAACCTTCGGCGTCCTCAGTATTTTTTGGTTTGTCAAGAACCATACCGAGTGATTTAATTGATTCCGCGAGGAAATGAATTTATGAGGAAATAGATAGTGCAACATAATCTTCTTGGGAAATATACGAGACAATAGATATTAGATGTTTCTGTCAAATGTTGCCGAGACGGTGAAATATCGGAACGATTTTTGAAGATTCTTCGATCTTAGTAAAATTTGAAACGTGAATGATATTTTCAATAGTTAACTTAGACAATTTCAATCATTTCAATATATCCACTGAATTATAAGGACAAACCAATGACGAGGCGGCTGTGATGGCGGAAAAAAATTAACTGTTCACAATCGCGAATAAAAAAATCATTGTTATTGATATATTTTTTTTTGTCTGGCCGACCAACATCTGGAGGCCACGAGCCGTCACTGATGTACGCACAGAATATGACATTATATTATATGAACCTATTCTAGGCTAATTAAATCAGATTCAAACCGAAACAGTTTCCGATCAGCTGATTCTAAAATAGCTGTTCATATGTCACTCCCGAAAGAACTAATATGCGGCGGTGCCAAACTTACCTTGCAGAACGGCGCGCTTTCCGCCAAAAGTGTGGTTACGTGGCACCTCTAGAATTTCGATGTTTTTGCGTTAATTATTGAATTTACCTGAATGAAACTATTCGAATCGTTATGTGAATGTTCGAGGGTGATTATAGACAAATCGGAGCAGTGTTTTTGTGTTTTTATAGTGGAAATAGTGACGTGAAGATGGAACATTTTTGGAACTTTGGGGGCTAATATCTTCTGAACTAAGACAGACCGCCACCTGTTGGTTTCACTAATGTTGTTCAGGAAAACTCAATGAATACAATGACACCAAAATCTGGTCGATATCTGCTGGTCACCGTTATCTAAATATTTACCGAAAATTTTTAATACGGACCTGCATTATTTTTGAAATTTTTTTTTCAATCTTACAGAGAATATAATTGGAAACAAGCTTGCCAAATATCAGCCAAAAATTTGTCATATTGACAAAGATATGGAAGTTTATAGTTTTAGCACTTTTGCAAAAAACACCCTGTATCTCGGAAACTAATAGCCTTATGGGACATTTAAACCCCCATTCCTCATTCAGTTTGAGGTCCTCTATCTCCAGTTAGCCGTTGTCCCTTACGTCACCAGTCACCCTGTATGTATAGTATAATGGTAAACTATCTTGGAGCATAACAGCTCCAACCGCACTTTGCGAGGCATCAACAGATAGTGTAATAGGTTTAGCATTATCAAATATTCTCAAATAGGTCTTTTTGACAATATTTGTTTGAGTTTTCTGAAACAATTTTCTTGAGGCACATCCCAGTGCAACGAAATATCTTTCTTCAGAAGTATTCGCCAATGTGCCGTTTCAAATGACATGTTAGGAATGAATTTCGAAATATACGTGATTATTCCGAGGAATCTTTCTACGTCTTTTTTATTTTGAGGCCTTCTGAAGTTTTCGATTGCTTCAATTTTTTCACTATCAGGTTCAACCCCATTTACTGAAATCAAATGCCCCATGAATTTGATCTTACTTACACCAAATATACATTTTTTGAGGTTGAGTTTCAAATTTATTATTCGAGCCCTCTCTAATACATTTCTGAGTCTAGAATCATGCTCCTCTTGTGTCGAACCCCAAATCAGAAAATCGTCAATATATGACACAACACCTTCTATATCATCAAATATTGTTTAATTAATTTATGAAAAACTTCAGAAGCAGGTTTTATTCCATATGGCATACGTAGGAAACGGAATCTACCGAATGGCGAATTAAAAGTGCATTTATAAGAACTTTCTTCATCTAGGCGAATTTGCCAAAAAGCCTGACTGGCATCGAGTTTTGAAAAGTATTTTGCACCGGATATGCTTGATATAATTTCGTCTATTGTCGGTAAAAGAAAATGTTCTGGAACAATAGCCTCGTTCAATTGTTTAGGATCAATACATATTCTCAGATCTCCATTTGGTTTATGAACAAGTACTAAGCTATTGACCCATTCAGTAGGTTCATTAACCTTGGTGATAATTTTATTTCTTTCAAGTTTTTTCAGAAGATTTTTTAACTTTTCATAAGAGAGAAAGGAACTTTACGTGGAGCATGTATAACAGGTTTTACAGTATTATTAATGTTAATATGATACTTGTCGCATTTCAGTGAACCAATACCTTCAAAAACATCTTTGTATGTTTCAGAAATTTTATTATAATCAAGTTTTTCACAAGCAACCTTGCCAACGAATTTAAGCAAATTCATTCTTTCACATTCCTGCTTTCATAAAATTGCAATTGCATATTTGTGGTCAACAATGTAAAATTCTATGAAATTTTTGAAATTCTCATATTGACACAACAGAGAACATTTCCCCAAAACATTGATTCCGGTTCCGGTATAGGTAAATATCTTTAATTTACAAGGTTTGAGTTCTTCAACACGAATACCTAGCGTTTTCATGAATTTGAAAGGTATGGCATTTATATCGGCACCACAATCAAGTTTGAAATTAATAATTTTTCAATTTTCGAATCTTAAATTAATATTCAATTATTATTAGACATTTGTTCGTTTCATTTATCATTGAAATAGTGTCGATATAAATTTCTGAGTCAAAATAGCTGGAAGAAGGATTTTCAATACTGATTCGATGAATGGATCGGCAGAGTTTTGCAAAATGGTTTACTTTACCGCATTTCATACACTTTTTTCCAAAGGCAGGGCACTTATTCACACTATGCGTATTTCCACAATTACGACACATGAAAACTTTCACTTGCTTCTTCTGTGAGTTGTTTTGGTATGTTTGTTTGGATTGACCACGGTATGACGAGGATGGAAAATAATCTTCGCTGTCTTCTTTCTTGCGACTTCTTTCAACTGATTGATTCCGATAATTTCCATGTGTTGGCTTTGATAAATTTCGTTGACGAACATCGATTTTATGAATTTCTTGATAAAATTGGTGGATTATTGTCAGAGATTTCATTTGCGTTTGAGTTTGTTCAGCAATTTTGCAAATTTCTACAGCTTTTTCGAGCGACAAGTTTTTGATTTGGAGTAGGCTTCTTTTTACGTTTGTGTCTAAGATACCTAGGATGAGAAGGTCTTTAATCAAACTATCACAGAGCGACTCAAATTCGCTAGTTGCACTGAGTTGGCGTAATTCACTTATATATAGTATTCGTTTTGAGATATTTCGTGCTCCTGAGCTGTACCAGTGCTTGTGCGCAGCCAATGGCAAGCCGTATTTCGAGCTTTCGAGTTACTCAGAGCACGAAATATCTCAAAACGAATAGGCTATTATATGCATCAATTGTCTCACCATCACGTTGATTCCGTAGAAAAAAAATGTGTCGCTCGTATGTTATGTTTTTTGTCGGCTTGAAATGATCATCAAATTTCTCCATGATTGCATCATAATCCATTTTGCTCTTATCCTCTTCGAATTTGAAATTATTGTAAATTTTCAATGCATCGTCACCAACGATACTTAATAGAATAGAAGCTTTAGTTTCCGAAGATTTTTTAGTCAGGTCTGTGGCCTTGAGGTATAATTCAAACTTCTGTTCAAAAAACGTCCAGTTCTCGTCCAACATACCCGTGAACAGCATTTTTGAGGGTGGTGTAATTCCGGAAGCAATGTCTAGATATTGTTAAACTTATTCACTGGAATTGAGTTTCAATACACATATGTTCGCAGCGCCATGTGATGTTTTAATAAACGATGTATTTCTATAACTGGTCTTTATTTAATTCTTTCAATATGCAAGAATAATGAAACATAAAGTGGGGATGACACCTGCGCCGTATCATGTTATTTCAATATCATTCATAAATAAAATGGCGGACGAAGAAGACGTGCTGTCGGATGTGTCCGATAGAAATGATTGTGATGAACAATTCAATGTGTTTCAACGAAAAACTGCAGATTGAAAGTGTGTATTCGGTGCTTCTCTCAATTTTCCATAAAGCCTGTGCAAGAAGAAATGCGAAAATAAAGTTTTTAAGTGGCAACAAAATCCTGTGTTGTGAAGATTCACAAGTTGACATAAATCAGATGGTAATTCAACAGAGGCTCTTGTTCTTCAGGTAAAATACCTTCAGGAAAAATTGGATGAATCAAGGGACAAAATAACATTTTAAAACAAAATAATGGCCTTCTTATGGAAAAAATTAATTGTTGGAGGAAAATATGAAGTTAAAAACCAAGGTAAACACATCAGAAAAAAGGAATACAAAAATCCCAACAGTAGAAGAAATAAAGATAAGTGAGGTAGATTCCGCTACTTACGCGCCGGAGTCGCTTCCAATTACGCACAAAATGTGGCGTTGAATACAAACAGCACTCACGCCGAAGTCGCTTCCATTACGCGCAAAAGGTGGCGATGAAAACAAACAGCAGTATAGGAATGAATGAAAGGCCGCAGAAAACAGAAAACAGTCAACATACAACTAACGGGGATGTTTTTACAAAAGTTACGTACAAAAAGACGAAAAATATAGGAAAAAATATTGGAACAGGAAAGCAGAGTAAAGGTTTCTCAGGTCAAGAGAGAAAAGTATGGTTATACATTTACAAGGTGAAAACACGAAAATTATTGAAGAATATTTGTCAATCAAGGAAGAATTTCAAGGATTGGAAATGATGGTCAAGGAAATCCCCTCGGAAGAGAATCGACTCAAAAGATTCGTTTTGTCTGCCCCTTATGAAAAGAAAGAGGAACTGTATAATCCTGAATTTTGGCCTTCCGGAGTTGGCATAAAACGTTTTGACTTCACAAGACATAAAGATTTACTGCAGGAAGGTGCAGATTTTTTATGAAAAACTCTCACTCCCAGGCAGATACCCAGCGAGATAAAAAAAAATGTATGGTTAATAAAACAACAATAATTCACCAGAATGTGCAATCAATTGGAAAGTGTGTGAATAACTTGAAAATTTTCTACAGGATTTTCCCGACTGTAGAATTTTGTGTGTCACAGAACACTGGAAGACTGAAACCCAGTTAAAAAATTACGGCATTGCTGATTTCTGTCTGGCTGAGGCTGTTTGTCGTAAAAGTAAAAACCAACATGGGGGAACTGCCATTTTTGTGAGACATGGTGTGAATTTCAAGAGACTTTCAAAGATAACAGAATTATCAAAATTAGGAATTTGCGAGTGTAGTGCATGTGAGCTCAATATCAATGGTGAGAATACCATCATCCTATGTCTCTACACCCCCGGTGGGGTTGTAGAGGATTTTTTAATTTGTCTGGAGAGGATTCTGGTAAGTCTAGTTTTGGCCGATTTCAATATTCATATGCACAAAAATGATAAAAATAGAGAAAAAAAAATCTGACAATAAATCTAAAACCACATGGTCTATAATCAATAGCATATACAGGTGGAAGGTGAAGGAAAGGATACTGCAGACAGATTCAATAAATATTTTTCAACTTCAGCAATGAACATGGTGCAGCATTCCATCGAAGAAGATCATGTTCCTTACTTTGAACAAGCAGATAGGTCCATGCGGTTCAAAAAAATAACAGAGGAAGAAATAATAGCCTCAGTAAAAAGCTTCAAAAATAAGCAGAGCAGTGGCTATGATGAAATTTCAACATCACTCATAAAATTTTGCATTCAGGAGATCAGTACACCATTAACTTATGCAATAAAGTCATCTTTTGAATTAGGAATTTTTTCCAAATGCGTTAAAATTAGCAACGGTTAAACCGCTGCACAAGAAAGGGAATGTTTCAGAGATTGAAAACTATAGGCCAATAAATTTATTACCTAGTTTCTCAAAGTTTTTGAGAAATGTGTGAGTAGCAGATTAATGGAGTACTTTGTAACAAATGATTTGCTTCACAAGAGCCAGCATGCATATTTGAAAGGAAGAGGAACACACACTGCCATTTTTGAATTTACGGAGAAAATTTTGCAAGCTTTGGAGGAAAAAGATCATGTGGTGGGACTTTTTTTGGAGTCATATTTTTGGGGGGGTTTCAGCGACGATCATTACAAGGGAAGGAATCTCCTATAGATCAACCGAAGCCTGTGGAAATAGGTATTCAACAGGGTAGCATAATTGGACCAATATTGTTCATATTTAATAAATGATGCTCCTATATCCGTTGCCAGTTTAATTTGTTTTTTTTGTGATTATTACCTTAATTGCAAAATTAAACGAAATTTATGAAGCTTTATCAGCCTGGATTTCGAATGAGGGACTTCTACTGAACCACAGAAAAACTGATTGTTTTTTTTCAAAACTAAGAGAAGCAGCGTTAACTATCCCGACAAGATAAGCCTGAATGGGTAGATGTTGGTGTGAGCACTGATGCGAGACTACTAGGAGTAATAATTGATGAAACCTTGTCATGGGAGTTTACATTGATAAACTCAACAAGAGATTGAATTCAGTATGCTACACTTTAAGGGTGATGTCGCAGTATTTGGGCGAATGTGGTTTGAAAGATGATATATTCTTCATGTTTCGAATCACTTCTCAGATATGGAGTTGTTTTTTATGGAAATGTCAAAGCTTCAGATAAGTTGAGCTATAGAGCAAGTTGTAGGGGTTCCTTTAGAGGTTTTGGTTTGTTGACATTTGCTGCACTGCATATTGAGGAATTGAAATTTTTTAAAGATTATCTTGATGTGCGACATCTCAGAATGCTATATTTTGCGGTAGTACAGTCTCAGCTGAATAATAGGTTGGCGTGGTACTACAGATAACCATCTGAAAAATTTGGTTGTGATTCAAAGATCGATTCTTCGAATCATATAGTAGACCACTCACGTTTCCCGATGAAGAACAATTCAAAGAGGCCTAGATGCTGGGTGTGAGACAACTTTTTTATATGCACATGCTGATTAATATCAAGAAATCAAAATTAGTTCGAATCCCGTCACACATTGTGACAACACAAGAAATAAGTTTAATATTCTGAGTATGCCTCGTTGTATTAAAAAAAAGTCTGATTATGATAGGATAAAATGTTTTTATTGTATTTAATTTTTAGAATAATTTTTAGTAGATATTTGTTCACCCACTGTAGGAAGAGATTCAAATGGAATTACATCACGTACAAGCGATAGCTCCTTGGAGCTGAAGCTTCTGAGATATCATTTATTTATTCATCTCCTGACTTTTGAATGAGCTCGTGAATAATTTTGAATGTGTTATCTACTCTCAGTGAAAAATATATATTTATATATAAACTTCTATATTTTAAGAGCCTATGATTTAATATTTACTTAAGGGGTAAGGGTATAACGACTCAAATTTTGGAGAAATTAAGTGTACTCTTTTTTCTTCGCCAAGCATTCGAATTTATTCAATTCTTCTTCAGGGCTTTGAAAGTGAGGTTATGAGATGGAAAATCGTGCATCAGCTTCAAACATTGTCGTCAAATTAGAAAAATAACTTAGACATAACAACATGAATTTTCACATATACACATTTTTAAAAACATTTATAATAAATTAGAAGAAATAAATAATTAAAATTTTCAATGTTATAAATAAAATTATAAATATTGAAGTGTCAATTTTGTTTTTGTTTCTCTCAGGAAACAGAATTTATTATGAATGTTTTTTTAAAACTGTGTATATGTGAAAAATTCATGTTGTTATGTCTAAGTTATTTTATCTAAATTTGACGACAATGTTTGAAGCTGATGCACGATTTTCCATCTATAACCTCACTTCAAAGCCCTGAAGAAGAATTGAATAAATTCGAAAGCTTGGCGAAGAAAAAAGAGTACACTTAATTTCTCTCAAAATTTGAGTCGTTATACCCTTACCCTTAAGTAGATATTATATTATATATCATTATTATAGGAATAACTCTGGAAACATGGAAACATTTTTCGAGAAACTTTTTTGTGCCCTTCAGGATTGTGCTGTCCGTGTTGATTATGTGCTCTTATGTAGAGATTTGAACATTAATTTCCTTGATATTACCTGTTATAAGTTCTGAATTACTTACCTATCGAATTGTTGGATTTTTTTGAATTTGAAGTTAAACATTCTAAAGCAACTAGAGTGTTCACTAACATCAACGGTATTGTACGGTATTTGCCAATACACTTGCCAAAGAGGGCGAACGAATATCACTCATTGGCCCATAACCCTTTTGTGGTATAGGTTAATGTACCCGGGTTTTCACTATGAATTTGACCCCCCCTTTAACTTTGTCACTGAAGGAGATACAAAAAAATGTTTCGTATAAAAGTTTCACGAAATCAACTGAGATTTTCTGATATGAGTCCAGAAACTAAAATATATACAGGGTGACCAACATATTGATGGCAACTTCATTTTTCAATGGAACACCCTGTATATTTTTACATATTTGGGTAGCTCTTTTTTCCCTAATTTCGAATATGTAACATATGTTGATCTATCTTTTTTATTCTGAGCACCACAAAGTTTCAAATTTCAATAACCCTCTGCATAGCGTTTTGGAAGTTCGTGAATATTTAGTGGTCAATTTGATCTTTGGATTGGTACTGGCGCACCCCATTTTATGGCCAGCAGATAGTCCCGATTTAACACGTTTTTTATAGCCGTTCTGAAGGAAAATATTTACTTCAGCAACAATGACAATCAATGAAAGCGGAGAATATATTAATGATATAAAATTAACCCAATATGAAACCATTAATTCGGAACTAATCCCGTCAACGTACAAAGAATAATGATAATATGTAATGATGAGAAACAAATTTTGAAGCTTTAATTTACTGACCTAATCAGAGTCATAATAATGTTATCAAAAATAGTCTAAACACCTTGAAACAACAATATGAATGAAGTGGTCATTTTGAGCGATTTCTTTAGTTGATGTTATTCTTACCATACTACCATAGTTAGTATCATTTTTCATTGGCTAAGTATTCATTCCAAAATAATACTTTAAAGTAGATTGTTTGGATATAAGGAATTTCGTTGGTATTTCACATATTTTTTTATTCGGTGTCATCACTTAAAACTTAGAAACTCTGAAAATTGAAGAGGCACATCCACATACTCATTTATATTCGAACAAATAGTTGCATTCAATGTTGTTCACCCTGTATATCTTCCCATTGACGTTATTATACTCCAAAAAATCAGCATTTTCAGTAACGGACTCTGCCACTTGTAACATGATTACAGATCTTGGCAGGTGGTTCTTAAAATTTGAAACTCTGTGGTTCTCAAAATAAAAGAGATAGACCAACATATGTGTACATATTCGAAATCAGGGGAAAAAGAAGCTATTCAAACATGGAAATTATACGGGGTATTCCATTTGAAAAAATGAAGTTGCCATCAATATATTGGTCACCCTGTATATATTTCAGTTTGTGGAGTCATATCATAAAACCTCAGTGATTTCGTGAAACTTTTGTATGAAACATTTTTTTGTATCTCCTACAGTAACAAAGTTAAAGGGGGGTCAAATTATAGTGAAAAACCGGTACCTATAAGAGAGAGAAAGCCAAAAATAGAAACTCTGGCGGAATCTCCCAGGGATGGATCATTCCAATGAGTTCCTACGAACCTTTGAAACAGCAAGATCTAAAGATATCTGGATCTTGGCAAGAAACAATTACACCTCCTCTCTGGCTTTTTCAGGACACTGTAGCCTCAGAAAGCACCTGTTGAGGATGGGATTATCAGACAACCGCCGAGTGTAGGGTCTGTGGGGAGGAGGAAGAAATCCACATTAACCTAGTCGCGGAATGCTTTGCCAATACGAGCCTAAGGAAAGAACACCTTGGTCGAGAAACTTGTAAGAGGGAGGAACTATCCTCGTTGAAGCCTTCCCAGATATTGGATTTCATCCATTTCTATGTCTTGGAACTGGAAGGCAAGCTGTAAAGGTGGTGGTCAGAACAGCTCTGTAAGGGGGCACAATAGACCTTGAGTCACAGTGAACTTTAACCCCTCTTCAACTATAACTGTAACAATAACATCAACAATAGTTCTTTCATTTACAAGTGGATTACATAATTACAAATGCCGCTATAGACGACTATGAAGCTATTGTTTTTAAGCCTCATATTAGTGAACAGTAATAGATTTGAGCCCGATAACCTTGACAATTTTTCAACACTGTCTAGAGTTATGTTGCCCTTTGAGAGAGTTTAATTCTGTACCTAATAGGAAAACATAGATCACTGCTGAAATCGTTGGGAGCAAACGAAACCTTATTAACCTACATTTACTTCTTCACTTAACTTTGGCTTCCCATCTACTTTGAAAACTGTGAAATGGCTAATATCACCATAATTTCCAGTAAAATCCACAGAACGCAGGTTCATTGTTCAGCTATAGTAAATGCGGACAGAAAAATAAAGCATTATAGAATATTTTAAATCGTACATAGATGGTGATATCAGAAAAACACCACAATATTGCTATTGATGGGTAGGTGAAAAACCTGATAAATTTCGTACATATTTGCCAGAGCATTTTCCAACAATAGCTGAAATTAAACTTTTGGATGATCTATCTTGCTCAGTAAGACCATCGTTTAATAGCAATTTCTTTTTCTATCTTGTTTCAGAATTGAAATTGAAGCAGTTATCAAAAATTTCAAAAATTAGAAAAGTGTTGGCTGTAATGGCAGTAAGAATTAAAAAAAATGGCACCCCTTCAATATGTCTATATCCTCGGTAGGTTCCCGAAATTTTTAAATTGAAAAAGGCCATTGTACTCCCAAAATATCAGAATATCTCAGGA
>CM024240.1:42886361-42962630 GCA_013421045.1 Propylea japonica
CATACGATGGCCTGAACCTACCATAAGGAATGCGAGTAGCCTACCTCTGCACTCTTTCAGAGCCTCGGAATCTCGTACCAGGTAAGGGCTCCAAACAGGACCGGCAATTCGAGTATTGGGCGACGTAGGTGGTGAAGATCCTTGAACACACATCTGATGACATCCGTGAAAGGCTTTGCTCATAAGGTAGGTAGTCCTCTTTGCTTTGGAAACGACATGCTCCACGTGCTTCGACCAAGACAGATCCTCTGAAATCACTCCCAAGTCATTGTGGTGGTCCGATGTATTCAAATGGAGTTCTCAATCAAGTAGTTGAATCGGAGATTAGCTCCTACCAACATGCAGAACAACACACTTCTCAACATTCAGAGGAAGCAACCAGGCAGAACACCACTGCGATATCGTTTTAGATCTTCCTGGAGGACATCGTGATGTTCAATGGGATTCACATATAGCTTGAAATCGTCAGCATATTGTGAGCAGATGGACTTCAGCAGAGATGGCAGGTCAGAAACATAGAGCAGAAATAGAAGTGGCCCCAAAACAGACCCCTCTGCGGACTCCACTGTTGATCAATCTTGATGAAGACAGCTTACCATTGATACGAACCTGATACTCCCTGCCACTGAGAAAGGATGTTATCCAACGAAGTAGGTTACCCCTATATACCGAAATGCTCTAACTTGTGGATGAGTCGACGAAGAGGGAACTTTGTCAAAGGCTTTGGAAAATCAAGGTAAACAATATCGACAGGGATACCCGAATCCACAGATTTGGTCCAATCATCTACGCATTTGAGTAGGCAGGTAAGTACAGATCTTCCTGGCAGAAGCCATGCTGGCACGAGGGTAAAATATTGTTGCTTAAGGCGAATTCTCGAAGTTGATCTGCGATAATTCGTTCACACACTTTGGAGGCAATGGAGGTCAAACTTATAGGACGATAATTATCAGCAGAAAGTTTGTCGCCCTTTTGAACACCGGTGTAACTGCTGCTTTCTTCTTCCATGAAGTAGGTACGCTTCCGGAACCGAATGAGCAATTGTAAATTTTTGCTAATGGGATAGAAAGCGAAGATGCACATACTTTCAGAATTTTGGGAGTGAGCCCATCCAAGCCCGGCGCTGAGCTGTTATCCAGCTTACTTAGATATTTTTCCACAGTTTCAACGGAAAAAGAGATCTGGGAAATATCAAGAAGCTGTCGAGGCGTCAAGACAGCAGGCACTGTACCAGGGCTTTCCAGCGTGAAAGAGGACTGGAATGAATCAGCAAAAGTCTCGGCGTTTTCGA
Source organism: Propylea japonica (assembly GCA_013421045.1). Taxonomy (NCBI): domain Eukaryota; kingdom Metazoa; phylum Arthropoda; class Insecta; order Coleoptera; family Coccinellidae; genus Propylea; species Propylea japonica. The sequence goes on from CM024240.1 coordinate 42,887,653, forward strand.
GCTCGTCCTGACAGACAACGCCCCAGATTTCTGACGACTGGTGAAGACACTTTGGAATCTAGGAAAGCACGACATATTTATGAAACTTTTTGGGGTTCTTGGGGAAGCTATATTGAGCTCATGTTGCTTCTTAGCCGAGGCTATTGTTGCGGATAAATTGTTCGAATATTCACGATGCAATACATAGTCCTCATTCTCTTGCTTCTGCGGAATCTTTGCCAAAGACTCCTTTTCTGACGAATCATCTGGTATATTTTCCGGTTCAACCAAGGCTTTGAGGGATTGAAAAAAAATTCCCTACTGAAGGAGTTGGCTTGATATGATCATTGAGGACCTCCATGAATTTATCCCACATTTGATCAACATTTAGATTTTGTAAAATATTTTCCCAGTCCACAGCAGCAAGACTATCGTAGGGTAGTTTCATTGACGACGTTCACATGCTTTTTCTTGACAGCCTTAGATGAGTGAGAGAGGAACTGGATGGTGGATCGCAAAGTTATATGGTCAGACTTACCAAAAGGTGAAGATATTCAATCTCAGTCAACAGGTCGCGGTCATTTACTAATATGATATCGAGCAGTGACGGTGTTTGGTCAGAGCGGTATCTTGTTGGTTTATCGACCAATTGCACAAATTAGAGTTGGAAAACATGTTGCTGAAGTTTGAGGCGGGTGATCCAGCTTGATGACTGGTTACATGTGGCCAAGACAATTGTGGAAGATTGAAGTCGCCAGCAATCAAAACATTGCTAGATGAGTTGGAAAGTTCAGATAGGTAGTTGTATAAAACGTTCTCACTACTGCATGCTCTCGGACGATAAATGCAACCAAATACAAATTGACGATAATTAAACGTGACGTGACGTGAAGAAAAATGTTATCTATACCTGGTGCATCAATCCGTTCAGCAACAATAGTAGAGTTGTTAAAAATGTCGAGTTAAATATACACACAAACACCTCCATACCCTCTCGCAGTCACACCATCCCCTCGGAACAGCTTAAAATTTGGGATGTGATCAGGGAGTCGGGCAATCATCGTGCAACCAGGATTCAGTGATGAAAAATAATGATGGGTTATGAACAGCGACGAAAATAGTAGTTCGTCATACTTCGAATGGAGAGATTGAATATTAGTATATACAAAGCTCCACTCGTTCATTTCCCAGTTCAGTTTTTCGGAATCTGAGATACGATAGTCGGCGCTCCTTTAACATATTTTATAGTTAAATTTTTCTCTCCAGATTGCTCTCGGTTCTTTAACTCCAGTCGCAGTTGCTTCAATGTGGATAGTTCGAGGGGGGTTTTATCGTCAGAAACTACGATATCTTTAAATTCATCAGAATTCAGAAGTTTTTTCTTATTACGTAGCAGACAAGAAAACTATTTCGCTGTTAGAGAAAGCAACCTTGAGCATACGAGGACGATTCGAGAATGGTTTACCGATCCGAGACACCTTAACCATTGATTCACAAGCAGAATTATCAATTTGTGTAAGCACTCTGCCGACCATACGGGCCTCCTCCTCCGGAGCATCTGATTCCGGTAGTCCCTTCAATATATTGAAAGAACGTTTCACGCGTTCGAAAACTTCCGCTGTATCCACAACAACACCCGACTGCTGTCTGTCAGGAAGGGAGGACAGATTGGATTGAATCTGCTCAATCTCATTGGTCATGTCAGTAACCCTAGTAGATATAATACTCTGAGATGATTCCATATCACTCAGCTTATTTTGACATTCATTTATTAGTGAACTGTGATTGTTCAATTGAGAAGAATGTCTCTCTAAAGTAGTCCTGCAATTATTGAGCTCAGATAAGATTTCGGACTGGCTTAACTTTATAGACTTCATGTCCTCTGATATAGAGTTGATTTTGCTCATCAGATGCGAAAAATGCTCGAGAGTGACAGGCTGTTCAGATTGAGAAGTACTTCGCAGTGTTCGTTTATTTCCCGTACATGATGGACAACTCCATTTGCTTTTTGTTTCAATCAAAAATTCTATGTCCGCAGATGATAAATCGACACAAGGGCCGTGAAAGTATTTGCGACAGGAAGTACACTGCGGAGATGTCGTCATCGGCGCCAACCGCTCTCGAACACTTACCACAAATGGAAGGCATACTTTACTAATTGAGCGACTTAAGCAGCAGAGAAGCAACTAATTTTCAACAGGAAAGGAAAGGTGAGACGCTTTTCACTCTTGTGGGTCCGTACAAGAGACTTAAACAGATGAGGAAGACCACGGACAATAGGAAAAAGGGTTATACAGGAATTCAGTTGCGCTCAAATACTTCGGACGTCAGAAACTATATTCCGACCAAAATATTGAAGCGATATGCGTACATTCCAGGACTGTGTACAACGCACTGATAATGCGATCGAATTGCTCTCCACACACCTCGAAATCAGAACCGGTTTCTAATGACTTAAAAGAATGGATTGCGTGGGAGAGAATCAATTAAACTGAATGCGCGACTGTGTTACGCTAATATGGACCTTAAGGATGTAAACAATGCAAAATATAGTCTATCCCAAATACAATTTTTGAAGTGTAAATACGAAAAGATTAGGATATCTACTCCTACCTGGACAACCACTATTGTAACTAGCTAACACTAAAATATCTCGTATAAGAGTTATAAAAACTAGTGAAAAGCAAGAACTCCAAGAGCGGAATGATAACGTGCACTATGCGACGATTGTTTTTCTTGAATATGTATGTTCTTTGTATAGAAGCTGTGAGTATATATGAAATAGCATACCAAATCAACAAATGTTATGGTTGGAAAAGAAGTCAAGTCCTGATTTAACTCATTTTCAGTGAGAGTATAAGGGTCGATATTATCGATAATTTCCAATTCTCTTCATATCTCCTTTTATATCATCATCTAGGGTTAGATAATACTGGCTACGAAACATTTTCAAAATTCTTAATACTATTTTTCACAACTAAAGCACTTCACGTGTTCAAAACAACTAGCTTGAACCAAACACTTCTGCAATGTAAAACTAAACTGGTTGCCCTACAGTAAAAATGGCGGTAACTGTCAAAGTCAGCTGACTCGAAATGCCCAATCTCTGGAAGCTATTAGAGCGAATGACCGCTGTCAAATCTATAGGGGATGATTACCCCGTATTATGGGTCTGTAGACAGTTCCGTGAACATCTGAGGTTGTGAGAGATCAACACTTGGATAGCCTAACCTGGCCTCACAGTGCAGCTTTTCTCTCGAATATCGAATAAATTTCACGAATTTAAAATGTAACACTGTAATTCAAGGCAAAGAGGTGATATTTACATCACTTATTCATTTCTCGTAGTTTTTCTGTTTCTGTTGTTCTGTTTTTTCTTCAGATGCAATTTCTAAATGCCTAAAATCTGAATATTTTCTTCTTATTCTTCAAACAAATTTACAGAAGACGATTAAAAACCAAGGTTCATACCCTTCATTATGACTTATTTCATTATTATTCCTCCAGCTCCGTTGTAGATGGTCAATATACTGAAATGATGAAAAGCCATGAAAGCAGAGAAAATTGTAATTGTAATTGTTTCCGATTGTGAATGTCTGAACCTGTATATTGTCTTGAGTTAGAGTTACACCTGTTACACGGTTAGAATTTTACCAAATTAGCAAACCCAATACACATTTCTAGGTTATCCATACTTCCATACTAATATACCAATGCGAAAGTAACTCTGTCTGTCTGTCTGTTACTCTTTCACGCCTAAACGCGGCTAAACGGATTTTGATGAAATTTGGTATGGTGATAGCTGATAACCTAGAAATGGTCATAGGCTATAAATAATCACGCCATCGTTCTTAGGGGGGTTGGCAGTAGGCAGATAACTAAATTGAGTTAGTGATTTTTAGTCGTTTTTGTTGAGAATTTTGCTCTTTTACTTTTAAACGGCTGAACAGATTTTGATGAAATTTAGTGAGGTAATAGATGGTTACCTAAAAACGGATATAAGATCAAAATGATCACGTCATCGTACTTAGGGGGTACGAAGTAGGTAAAAAACTGAATTGAGTTAGTGATTTTTTTATGGTTTTTGCTGGGAGTTTTGCTCTATCATGCCTAAACGGCTGGACGGATTTTGATGAAATTTAGTAAGGTGATAGATAGTAACCTAGAAAAGGATATGGGCTATTAATATTCATGCTATCGTACTTAAGGCGTAGGCAGTAGGCAGAAAACTAATTAAGTTAGTGATTTTTAATCGTTTGTTTTAAAAGTTCACCTTATTCACGCCTTAACGGATTTTTATGAGACTTGGCTAATATAAAGATAGGATCCTAGGCACGGACACGGGATACTTTTTACGGCGGGAAAATACCTCATTCTAGCGAAAATCTAGCGTGATCGTGTCAAGAAGCGCATGACGCCATAGCTCCTGCAATGATTTTGATGTTTTTTTTTAACTGAGTGTTACTAAAACTTCAAGTTAGTATCTGATCACTTTTCTAACTTAGAGGGTCGGTAGGCGCCATAATTTAGTACTTTAGTATTGCGGATGTCACACTGTCTAACATCGGGGGTTGGCAGGTAGGTAGTTAGTAGTATTTTAAACCGATTCACATTATTTACTTAGGTGTAGCTTAGGTTGCTTTTGAACAAATTTTGATGTGAAGTCGCGGGTAAAACCTAGTATTTTATATATTTGACAAAACCACAGAAAATACTCTAGTGAAGTTTTTGACCAAAATTAAAGCTGTGCCTTGACTTTCAGGGTCTGCTTCGATGTCAATTATTCTTGAATGGACAATATAATTCTGATAGTCGTTGAGCTATAGCAAGTATTCAACTCCTGAGGGCACTTATAACATATATTCATTGTTCAGGTTATTAGTTTTATCAGGAATTTATTAACAATTTCGTTCGAAATTGTTATTTAAATGACATATTTATTCTGTCAGTTGGCACATTTAATCTGTCAATTGACAGATTTTTTCTGTCAATTCACACTTTTAATCTGTCGAAGGACCGATTTAATCCGTCAATAGACACACTTTTTAATCTGTCAATTAGCAGATTTCTATTTGTCAATTAACACTTTCCTATCTGTCAATTGACAGATTGACTCTCGGTTTTACAAAGCTTGATCGGGCAATCAAATCGTTGATTATCAATTAAATCGATGGTTTATGTCAAAAATGAACTGAAAATTGCACAGAAATGATGACATTTCAATAATCAAGCTGATTGGAGTTTTGTGAAACCCAGTATAAATCTGCAATTCAACAGGTTCTCTATTTCGATTGCTGTTTTCGCCGTCAAGAATAAACTGGTTGACGTGTATGTGGTTCTTGAAGTTAGCAAAAATTCGGAAGCACTGATTCTAAAACTATGTTCATTATTCAGTGACTAATTGGGGCCTTTTAGGACCTCATCAACAAACATATTGATACTCCTATCCTAATTAGTGCTGACTTTTGAATAGCTGCTATGAATTGATTATACCTCAGAGGAAGAAGTGTGTTTACTTCTTCCTCTGAGGATTATACTATACAGGGTCTTTCACGAGAAACCTCACCCATATTTATATGGGAAACTACTGAACGTATTTTCTTGAAATTCAGCACTTATTAGTATTTCACGATGCTGATGAAATCTAAAATATTTTCAAGGCATGAGAACCCCCAGTTTTTCCGGAAATGACGTCAACTTCCGTTTTTCAAATTAAAACACCATTTTTTTTATTGCAGAAATAGATTCCTTAGAAAATTTCAAATATTTTGATGTAACATTTTTCAGTTTGATTGGAAAATTCTCTCTGAGCGGAAAAATACGAAAAAAAATCAAAAATAGAAACAAAATAACTTCGAGGTTTTTGGATGGAAAATTTTCATTTTTGGGATTTTTCAAGATGTAAGATTGATGTATCCACTTTAAAAATCGAAATCGCGATTCATGATACAGGGGGTGAAAAATCGCTTTCAAAGTTAGGGATGACAAAATCGTGAAAAATCAATTTTTTCAAATTAGAACCCCATTTTTTATGGCAGATATTGAATCTACGTTAAAAAATAATGTGAGTGTATGCATCACACCCTTTTGCCCTAAAGTGGATATTTTCTGAGTTATTCACAAAAAACTGTTTTTCGTCTTGAATTTTCAGCTATTTCTTTTCCCTTCACGCCAAAAAGATAAAATTTTCAGGAACTGTTACTAAGGTTGTTCCTAAAATATGGCGAATTTGGATTCGAATTTGTATTGGGAAACCTCTTTATTTCAACTAATCGGCCATCGGTTTTCTCTCCAGTGATAAATGAATAATTCCTTATGACCATATGCAAAAACTTACCATGTTTTACATTCTTTTTTTTAATGATAGATATCATTAATTTGGCAGATGTAATTAATGATATCTATCATTAAAAAAGAGAATGTAAAACATGGTAAGTTTTTGCATATGGTTCATAAGGAATTATTCATTTATCACTGGAGAGAAAACCGATAGCCTATTAGTTGAAATAAAGAGGTTTCCGATACAAATTCGAATCAAAATTCGCCATCTATTTAGGAACAACCTGTAACTTTTTTCTCTTGCATATTAGGGTAGTGAAATCTAAAACATGGTTTAAGTAACAGTTCCTGAAAATTTATCTTTTTGGCGTGAAGGGAAAAGAAATAGCGGAAAATTCAAGACGAAACAGTTTTTTTGTGAATAACTCAGAAAATATCCACCTTAGGGCAAGGGTGTGATGCATACTCTCACATTATTTTTTAACGTAATTCAATATCTGCCATAAAAAATGGGTTTTATTTGAAAAAATTGATTTTTCACGATTTTGTCATCCCTAACTTTGAAAGCGATTTTTTCACCCCCTGTATCATGAATCGCGATTTCGATTTTTAAAGTGGATACATCAATCTTACATCTTGAAAAATCCCAAAATGAAAATTTTCCATCCAAAACCTCGAAGTTATTCTTGTTTCAGCGGAGCTCTATTTTCGATTTTTTTTTCGTATTTTCCCGCTCAGAGAGAATTTTCCAACCAAAACTGAAAAATGTGACATCAAAATAACTTGAAATTTTCTGAGGAATCTATTTCTGCAATAAAAAATGGAGTTCTAATTTGAAAAACTGAAGTTGACGTCATTTCCGGAAAAACCGGAGGTGCTCATGCCTTGAAAATATTTTAGATTTCATCAGCATCGTGAAATACTCATAAGTGCTGAATTTCATGAAAATACGTTCAGTAGTTTCCCGTATAAATATGGGTGAGGTTCCTCGTGAAAGACCTGTATTCAGTGGCTCTTATCTCTCAGAGAAAGAAATAGTTACTTCTTCCTCTGAAGCCTAACTGGTGCTTTCTGAACGCCGATGGAAACGAGTACCGTTTTCATAATGAGTATCAGAGGTTATTCACCTTGGTGTTGTTTTCACACTCCGCACCAACATATTCGAATTTCCAACGATTAATTAAATTTAAAAGCATAATTCAACTACGAGTTTTAGAAAAAGAGGATCGGACATTCTCGTAGGCAGACAGAAAGGCAAGATTACGGTTGATCAAACTTGAACATTGTAAAATTTTCAATTGACAAAAAATTTGTCAATTGAAGGATCTGGCATAAAACTAAATATCTACCCTGAAATTTAGAACCGTTAAATCAATGTGGTGAAGAATTCAGATCGGTTTAGAAATAAAAAACAAGACTCTGGTTGCTTAATTCTTTAATGGCAAAAATAATTCATCATTTAACACGCATTTCGAACCATTTTTTTCTCCGTAGATTTTTTTACAATACTAGACATCGTATCCCTCAGCTATCAGAAGATCTCTATGTTTGGTTCTTAATATACTGCCAGGATCATATTTATCTACTATGACTTTCCACCAATCAGGTTTGTTCTTAATGAGATAAGAAGTAATTTTTTTAGCTCCAGCCTTATGTTCATCTGTGCACTTCACGCATCCATTCTTGATAGCATCAGGCAATATATCTGAAACAGATATGGTGTAATGTCAATTTATGTACTTCTTGATGGAACAATGTGAATGGCCTTTTGGAAAATGCTTACTCATCTTAGAATGAAAAGGTGGAAATTACCTGATTTATAAATTATTCGATTTCTGCCACCATGAAAAAGTAACAGAATTTTAAAATAGTGAGAGCAGAGAATTATATTAATCGATTGAAATCAACCAATATTAAACTCATAATTCGGAGCTAGTCTAGTCCTCGCCCAAGACAAAATGCAAGGAAGTGGTATCAGACAGTGCACCTATGGATGGCCATTTCGTCCTTATTAGGACTTATCAGCACACTATAGCTCTGAATGATACAAGGTATTTCTTGGAACAGCGAAATGGCATATTCTTTAAGGTATAAATATACCAAAGACGCCATCTCGAGTTCCATACGAAAACCTCTTTCCATAGCATGAACCTTGAACGAAGTAGCGAGATGTTTACCATTTGTCGCATTGTTCGAAGCGTTCTTGCATTTCGCAAATTGCGGATGAGTCCTAATTATAAGGACAAAATGGCCATCCATAGGTGCTCTGATTGATACCACTTCCTTGCATTTTGTCTTGGGCGAGGACAACAGATCGATTTTTAATGTAGCATTGCCAAAAATTTTGAATTGGTTTCCAATGTATCACATACGAATAGCGTTTTCCATTGGGAGAACTGGTGCTCAGCAGTGCGACCTGAGTGCAATTTGTTGTCTTCCATTGGTACAAAGAACAGTTACATTCCCAGAAAAATTGCACTCAGGTCGCACTGCTGAGCACCAGTTCTCCCAATGGAAAACGCTTTGATTTTTTCATGTAAGTAGTGCTCGATCGTTGTTGGATGAAACAGTTTGAAAAGCTGCTGAAAAATAAAGAATAACCAGCGACGAAACCGACGAAACAAATCTTTGGCAATGAAGTAATAATAAGGTTGCTGCACTCAATATATATTTCGCAAATATAGGAACTTGAGGTCAAGCAAAAATGATCACCAGCGACTTTTTCTAAATATTAAAAAAATTAAGGAAAGCCCTGAGCAGCAGCTTTTGAACGCTCGTTCTTTGGGGGGGGGGCAATGAGACTATTATTAAATCGAATTTTTATATGGGTCTTGAGATTGATACCAAATATGTAAATGCAGAATCTCAACACAATCGCAATTATATTCTAGAAATTATTCAAAAAATGAAATATAAAAAATCATAATTAATAGTACATTATATACCGCGGGACTGAAGTAGTACATTTAATCCTAAAGGTGAAGTTATAATTTACCTGAAGGATTAAATGTACTTCAGTCGCAAGGTATATACGATACTTTTCGTACTTCCGGTATGATTTTATTAATTATTTCAATAATTTCAATCAGTTTTTTCTCTCTTCAACTCATTTAATAAACTGTCTTCAAAATAAGTTACCATAGTAACATTGCTTGTGACAATTATAATTTAGAAACATTGTCATTACTAGTGTCATTGTAAAGAAACATTGTTATTGATAATTATGTTGTGAAGAAGGTGTATCAGATATTGATAAAAGAGCAGCCGAAGTAGGTGAAGAATTGTTACCACCAAATCTAGAAAACTATACGAGCAGCAGTACGATGCTTTTAAAAGTGGTGCCGCTTAAAAAATGTGAGACAACCTACTGAAAATGCGCTGTTAGTCTACTTCAATGATAAATCAAAAGCGGTTTATGCCTCAACTCTCTGGGCACATTACTCAATGCTGAAATCGGTTATTAACATTAGAGAAGATATTGATATAAGTAAATTTCCAAAATTTCAGCTTTTTGAAGAGAAGAAATGAGGGATTTAAGCAAAGAAGTCAAGAAATTCTCACGTCTGAGCAGGCAGATCAGTTCTTACGGAGGCTCTGGATGATAAATATTTAATGCTTAAGGTAAATTTGGAAATTTGTTTATATTCAGAAATTTTAAGAAATCAATTTTTTTGTAGGTTGCACTTATTCTGGGCGTTGCGGGAGCTTGTCGTGGAAAAGAGTTGGTTGATTTAGAAATCGACGATGTGAGAGATTTCGGCGATTCCTTCCTAATTGCGATTAAAAACACCAAAAATAAAATTGACCGAAATTTTGTGATCAAAAATTCAGAAAACAGTGCCATCAGTTTTGTGGCGATATTTCGGAAATATGTGGCATTGCGAAAGACAGGGACACCTCATTCAAAATTTTTTGTTCAATACATCAACAAAGAATGTACTACGCGAGTAGTAGGAAAAAACATGTTTGGTACATTTCCACGGCAAATAGCAGCTTTCTTGAAATTAGAAAATGCGACGTCTTCCTGTTTCCGCAGGATCTTCGAAACAAACACCAGTTCAATATGAAAAGGACCTATCTGTTACTCGTCAGTTACCTGCTGCATTAACCCAGGAAAGACTGTCATATGACGAACTGTCACAATATTAATTTGAATATTAACGTTAATTACCATTCTAATTAATTATCTTTTTCAATAAAATATCCCTTAAATTAGTTTGTTTGTGATTTAATCGTTCCGGGAGTTGCGTCAATATTTAATCCCGGAGGGATTAAATGTGACACTTAGTATCTGTCACAAGGGAGTAAAGTTGTCACTTTAGGCCCGGAAGTACGAAAAGAATTTAATTCTATGGTTCTGATAGATCGATCATCTTGAAATTTCGCACTAACATTCAGTTGATCAGTCTTGATTCACAAAATAAATTTCATCTGAATCGAGCGTTCTTTGAAAACTAAGGGCTTTGTTCTTGAGATTCTGGAGCACTATTTATAGGGATAAGTTGTTTGTGCTTTGTTATTGTTCAACTTGATTTCGCAAAATTTCATATCCCTAAAAGGCATCAAGGCTATTTTCGAAAGAACGCCAGTATAAATAAGATGAATCTACACAGAAGAAGAATTTAGCATTCCGGAGATATGAAATATTCATTATACAGTGTGTTTCATTGGAAAACAGAAAAAAGTGGAGAATGAATAAAGCACCTCTGGAAGGTTCCGAATATACTATTTTATGGGTCTAACGAGTTCCATTACGAAGATAGGTACAGGCTGTTTCATCAATTTGAACAACCCCTTTGAGTGTCCATGACTTACGAACCCCTCCGAATGACCGAATATTTCATGATTTGTGATACGAACATATAACTACTTCTTAAGCCGGGTTTAGACGAAGCGCACCTACTCGCGCACCAGCCTCGCTTCCGCCCCCTCGCATAGTGTAAACATGCTCCTCGCCATGAGGCCCCTCGTCCTCGGGTTGAGCCATTGCCGGTCGGTTTTCAGTCGCGCATCAAAGAAGCCTCGCTGTGTCGTTTGAACAAGCTTCTGGAGCTGGTCGAGTCTCGGACTCTATACGAGGCTGATTACTTACTGCCTCGCCTTCTCATCCTGGCTCGCCTTTCCAGGCGAATCCAGCGCGTCGTGTAAACACTGGCGCGAGGATGAGTTTTGGGTGCGCGAGTAGGTAGCGAGGTTTGACTCGCGAGTGGGTGCGCTTCGTCTAAACCCGGCTTTACCCGAGCGACCAGGGGTCGATTCTTCAATTATGCCGTGTTCGCGAATCGACAAATGTCGACCAACTTAGCAGGAAAGCTGTTCGACAATTGTCGAATCGCGAACACGACATTATTCAAGAATCACCCCCCTGACTATCTATCACTTCGATGAAATCCAGGTCTTGACTAACAAAAATTTCATATGCCTTCGCATTCAGAAAACACACATTGTATTTTCGAATTGTCGAAATACGATTGATGTTTTGAAACAGCACAAAAATTAAAGGGAACTATGTACTGTTCATTTTCGCGCATGTTCTTTGTCTAACTTCTTTTAATCTTCGCATTTCACGTTTATTCATTTTGAGAATTAAAAATTGATGATTATCAATTTTGAGTGGTCATAACTTATTAATCACCCGGGATATTTTCATGATATTTGGTACACACATTCTTGTGTTTCACAACCGTCGACACAAGTTACAGTAACTGAAGAAATTCATGTTCTGGATTAACAAATATTATTAATTCATAAGAATGTTCGAAAAAAAAACACTATATATCAGAAATTCAGAATATGATGATTGGACACAGCCCAAAAATAGAAGTGAATTTAAATCTTTTCATTATCCCAACTTTTCTGTGTACTGCCTTTCCGATTTTGAATTTCAGGTTCTTTGAATTTAATATGTACCTGTAGAAGGGTTCAAACTAAACACATGAAATGAAAATGTTCATTATCTGCATCGATTGTTATCTTTAAGTCAGTTCAAAAATGCAGACTAGAATTATAACATATTTAAAAATAAGTGCTTAGTTTACGTCAGTTTTTAAGTTATTTCAAATATTATAAAAGATTTTGAATTTTCAGATATACCAGACGTTTTTTTGAACCCAATAATATGTTGAGATTTTGTGAATCCGGACCGTGATTCTACACCCTGCTTAGGCAGCTGAAAGTACGACAATGGGTATTCAAACAATATGGCATATATTCTTTGATTTCATGTTGTTAAGAGGAGATTTGTAAATATCCAAATGTCTGAAATTTCAAATTCAAATCAAGTAAACTAGTTGATGAAAAATATGCTGGAAAATAAGAAGTACACACCGTTGGAGTCAGACTTTTGTGGTATTTCAAAATATCGAAGTATATCTCAACAATCCAAATACACAGGGTGTTTTTGAGTATTCGTATGCATTACCTATTTTGTTGATCCGGACCTGGATTTTTCTAGTGATTGAAGCTTAGGTGTAGAAATACTGTATCATCATCAATGCGTATCAAAGTTCATGAAAATATTCCGGGTGGTGAGTAAGTTATAGACCAGGGTCGATAATTTTTGAAACAAAAAAAAATTGCTGTAGGATGAAACCCATTGAAAAAGGAGGGGAATATGATCAAAATGAAAGAAAAAATAAATTACGGTCGATCCGAGTCCGGGAAGTGGGAGGGGGTGTGTTTTTGAGGGTGAAAAATGGTTTTCCTTGATTTCCGGCAAAACTACAAGTCCTATGGAAAAAAATTAAATGGCAAAGTTGTAGGTAATGAAAAGATCTACAACTTTTGTATCGACAATTTTTTCACATAACCTCAAAATTTAGGTGAAAAATTCAAAAAATCAAGTTTCTGGTTTTTTATTTATATCTTTTTCAAAAAAAAAATTCTTTTTACGAAATATTGTGAAAACTTACCTTATTATGTCCCAAATACACTGTAATTTATTTGATTTAAAATATTAATGTTTTCGTCTTATTTTTACTTAATATCAAAAAAGCACCCCAATTTTCAATCGAAAATTCTGACGTCAAAATATCAGCTTTTTTCAAAAAGTTTAAAGGCTTTTTCTTCATTGAAATATCTCCTTTCTGATGGTGTGAAAAAATATACATTACTATAAGGAGTGTTCTCAGAATCAACGATTTATGAAACCCACCATTAGAGTAACTCAGTCCCCACTTCTCTATGAAATAACTTACAATGGGTTAAAAACTAACCAAAAGTCGCCCAGGTATATGAATTATCTCAAAACAGCAATAAATAGTCATCTAAAAATATTATTAAACAAGATTCTACAGCTTTTTCAAAATATTGTAGATGTTTTTATGAATATTAACTTATTTTTTTGTTAATTATAGAAGTATATTTCAATTTGTAGTTAATATTTAATAAGACATCTACAATATTTTGAAAAAGCTGTAGAATCTTGTTTAAATAATATTTTTAGATGACTATTTATTGCTGTTTTGAGATAATTCATATACCTGAGTGACTTTTGGTTAGTTTTCAACCCATTGTAAGTTATTTCATAGAGAAGTGGGGACTGAGTTACTCTAATGGTGGGTTTCATAAATCGTTGATTCTGAGAACACTCCTTATAGTAATGTATATTTTTTCACACCATCAGAAAGTAGATATTTCAATGAAGAAAAATCCTTTAAACTTTTTGAAAAAGCTGATATTTTGACGTCAGAATTTTCGATTGAAAATTGGGGTGCTTTTTTGATATTAAGTAAAAATAAGACGAAAACATAAATATTTTAAATCAAATAAATTACAGTGTATTTGGGACATAATAAGGTAAGTTTTCACAAATTTCGTAAAAAAAAATTTTTTTTTGAAAAGATATAAATAAAAAACCAAAAACTTGGTTTTTTGAATTTTTCACCTAAATTTTGAGGTTATGTGAAAAAATTGTCGATACAAAGTTGTAGATCTTTTTATTACCTACAACTTTGCTATTTAATTTTTTTCCATAGGACTTGTAGTTTTGCCGGAAATCAAGGAAAACCATTTTTCACCCTCAAAAACTCACCCCTCCCTCTTCCCGAACTCAGATCGACCGTAATTTATTTTTCCTTTCATTTTGATCATATTCCCCTCCTTTTTCAATGGGTTTCATCCTACTGCGATTTTTTTTTTCATTTTTTACCATTTTTGAAGGTTTCGGCCCTGGACTATTATGAAACACAAAGTAGAAATTCACCTATTTCTATCGTAATATGCATAAACCTGAAATGTGGAAATGTGGAGATGAAATATAGTAAAGAACATAAGCAAAAATGAAGAGTGCATAGTATACTTCAGTTTTTTGTGCTGTTCTGAAACATAACCGTATTTCGAAAATACAGGGTGTTGTTTTCGGGATGCAAAGGCATATGAAATATTTTTTAATCTGGACCTAGATTGTTAAAGTGACAGATATTCAGTTCACTTGTGTCGAAGTAGTTTAATTTTCGTACCAAAAATCATAAATATGTTCGGCGTGCTTCGTAAGTAATGACGACTCAAAAAAATCCGCCAAATTATAAACAGCCTGTATCTCTGTAATGCAAATTGTAAGACCCATAAATATAGTATAGGTATTCGGAACCACCTAGGGGTGCTTCATTCATTCTCCACTTTTTTCCGTTTCCGAATGAAGCACCCTGTAGCACGTTTTCATGATATTATAACTTACTTCTAAGTTCTTCCCCATCTGGAGTGCACCCAATTCCTTCTAACAGGCACTTGTAGTAAGAGGCCAACAAACGTTCATTCCTCAAGATGCTATCCAGATCAACTTTTTTGATATTGGTCACATATTTTTCTTGAGCTGCAACAACGGTCAATGAAAGGAGCAATGTACAGATAACCGCTAATTTCATGTTTGGGTTAAAATGACAAGAACCGTGTTTATTCGAGGAGTTTCACACACTAATGATAGAATATGCCAATATTGGTTTATATACAGGTTCACTTGGAATGCACAAAATGGCGTAACCAATTGTTTCCATTTCATCCTGAATATCTTTATTCTGTGAATAAAAGAATTAATTATCTAATTAATATTACGTCTGTCGAATCGAATAGGATAACAATAAGAAGGCCGTTTATTAGATTCGAAATATACCTACGAGAATTCTATATATATTCATCATAATTATTCAAATATTATGCTGAAAACTTCATGAGTGGTTGCCCATACAGAAGAATAAATTATTTCACTTTTATAACATTAGTATAGAGATTTTCGAATTAAGTTTTGCTACAAATTAGTGAGATGTCATCAAACTCAATATTATTCAACAAAGCGTCTTCAAATGACAAATATACCTATTCAACCGCGGATCCAGGGGGGTCATGATAACTCCCTCCCCCGAACTGAAAGAAACCTCAAATCTTGTTTTTGGTAAAAAAATGTTTCGATTGAAAATATAGAATTAAATTGAAGTATTCGTGTTACAAACCACTCAATTGATTTGAAAAGACCTACGGATGCTATAAAATATAGGGAAAGTGAGGTAATATGATCCCTAAGGGTCAATTGATCCCCCGCTGTAAATCAGAAACAGCTTGTACCATCTATCCAAATACAGATGAAACATGTTCCCTGCGCCCCTGCGAGTTACCTGTAAAATGTCAATGCGGTGCGAGTGCTTGGCGTGATTTTATTAAAAAATAATCAAAAAGTGTGGCTCTGATCTAAGGTAAGCATGTTTTTTGGACTTTCGTTTTTTTACATGTAGTGTTTACTGAAATGTTGTTTTATTTGCGGGTATAAGTAGCAGTTAGTTAATATTCAAGCACTGTTCGATCATCGCACGTGGTATGTGAAGGTTTTGTTTTGATCGATATTTTGTAATTTGGTATTTGGGGTGAAATGATCCCTTCTGTGTGTCTAAAATGATCCCTGGAATCATTTAACCCCATTAATAGTTTTTGTTTAAAGATCATGCCGAGAATTTATAAACGTAAAACTAATCGCCAAAAGAGGCCTGAAGAACTAATGCAAAAGGCATTAGAGATGGTATGGCTTACAAAACCGCGAGAAGAGAATTTGAGGTCCCTGTGATGGTATTAGAAAGAAGAGGCAAAGGTAAAATAAAATAGCTGTAGGCTCAGCTAAAAAGTTAGGTAGCAAACAAACAGTGTTCAACCTGGAACAAGAACTGGAACTTGTTGGCATGGAGTCCAGAATAATATACGGGCTGACCACTCAGAATTTCTTAACCTCAGCTCACCAAAAATGGCAGAAAGAAATAATTTACCGCATCAATTTTCCGAAGCTAAGGAAAAGCTGGACTTGAATGGCTTCGTGGATTTAGACGTAGACATCCAAACATTACAATGCGTGCGCGAGGTTTTAATAAGAATATGGTGGATGAATTTCTCTCGACTTTGAGAAACGCCCAAGAAAAATATTTATTTTTCAACCCATCGAATATTTTTGTTTTTTGTAACTTCTTACATACTTAAATTGTAAGGAGCAATACATATTATCATTTAAATAAACAGCAGAGTTTTTTATTTCATTTTCATTTGATATTTATTAACTTATAGTACAAAATGATCCCCGGGATCATTTTGCCCCTACCCAGGGATCATTTTATCCACAGGGGTGTATAAATGATCCTTTACGAACTTTAACAAAAATATCTAATACAAAAAAACTACATAGATGAAATGAAAAATAAGTAGGCAGATACAAAGTTAAGTAAATTCACTACCTTCAACAGTTGAAATCTTGCGGTTTTGCCTTCAACTTTAGCCACAATTAAATTTTTCCTTAAGGGGATCATTATACCTCACCTTCCCCTACGATGAATGTGCTATGAGAAAAAAGAGAAAAAGCGAATGTAGTTTCCGACAGCTTTTTGAAGAGGCAAAAGAAGTACTGAGCAGCTAGATGTGACTATTGAATGCAAATACACAGAGAGCCATAATCACCTGCTCAGTCTGCAGAAGAGTACTTCCGCATCTGTACAGGATTTTTCACTATAATTTGACCCCCCCCCCTTAACTTTGTTACTTAACGAGATACAAAAAATTGTTGCATACAAAAGTTTCACGAAATCAACTGAGGTTCGTAATATACTTCATAAACTGAAATATATACAGGGTGGCCAAATATTGATGGCAACTTATTTTTCAAATGGAACGCCTTGTATATTTTTCCATATTTGCTTGCTCTTTTGCCTCTGATTTAGAATATGTGACATATGTTGGTCCATCTCTCTTATTCTGAGCACCACATACTTTAAAATTTTAGGAACCATCTAGTAAAGTAATTGTTGAGTATTCATTTCAAAATAATACTTCACGTTTATTGTTTGAATATGAAGAATTTCGTAGATATTTCACATATTTTTATTCGGTATAATCATTTCAAAACTTTGAAATTCTGAAAATTGAATAGACACACTCACATACGCACATATATTCGAGATCAGGAAGAAATAGCCTATCAAAAGATAGAATATATCAGGACAAAGTGTCAGTTGCAGGAACGTCCATTAAAATTTAAAGGTCCATTAACTCTTAATCCTCCATTATTACAAGGAACTAATGGAGGATTAAGGTTTAATGGACCTTTAAATTTTAATGGACGTTCCTGCAACTGAGCAAAAGTGTCCCATTTGAAAAGATGTAGTTGCATTCAATATGTTGTTCAGCCTGTATATATTCTAATTGACGTTATCAAAACTCCAAAAAGGGTATTTTCAGTAAACGCAGTCAGCCACTTGAAAAATGATTACAGAGCTTGCCAGGTGGTTGCTAAATTTGAAACTCTGTAGTACTCAGAATAATAAAGATGGACCAACATATGTCACATATTCGAAATCAGTGAAAAAGAGCTACCCAAATATGAAAAAAATACTGGGTGTTTCCATTCGAAAAAATGAAGTTGCCTTGCCATCAATACGTTGGCCACCCCATATATATTCTATTATGTGAATTAATATTGTAAAACCTCAGTCGATTTCATGAAATTTTTGTATGAAACATTTTTCTGTATCTTTTTCAGTAATAAAGATAAAGGGGGAGCGAATTATAGTAAAAACACTGTATCTTCTTTTTCTGGATTCAATAATAAACGACCTAGAGGATCGACTGTCATCTGAAGTAATAAATGTATTTAAATAAGGAGTTTTTATACCTGAATTCGTTCATTCAAAAAATGAAAATAAAGGTATTGAAATAGTTGATTAGTTGGTGAATCAGTACAAACTTCTATTAGACAATCCTGCTGTTTCAATCGTTACGAATAATTATCGCTTATGTAAGATGAAATGGCAACGAGAAAAGATTCCACTGACGATATATAATCTCATAGAAAACTGTGATTCTGACATGTATCCAAATGTGAGAAAATTTCTCAGTATACTCGCAACACTACCAGTTAGTGTGCAACGGCAGGGAGGTCATTTTCCACTCTGAGATGGTTCAAAACATGGTTAAAAGCTTCAATGGCAGAAAAACGACTTATTGGACTAGCACTACTCTAATCCATAATGACATATCTGTTGATGTAGCGTAGAGGAAGTCATCACTCGTTTTGCAAGAAGGAGAAATAGAAAAATTTTCGTTTGCTATTTAGTTATACCTTCGTAAGTATTTTCATTAAGTTTTTGTTTTAGTAATGAATCGAATGAACCTCTTGTTTGTGTAAGACCTCATCAGAATTTTATTTTGTGGTGCTGATTTGTCTCCAAAAAATCAATTTGCGGGTATGTATCAGCCTGACCGTGACCCCCCTATCTCGAGAGCTGGATTCGCCACTGTACCTATTCATATCTTGAAATGCCAGAACTGATTTCACAACCACTGAACAGAAGTGCTATAAAAAAATTTTATCACTACCTGTGAAAATTTGAAAAAAAAATTAGAAAATATGCAATGCTAAATTTCAACATATGTAAATAATAGTAGGTACTCAGGGACTAGGTTGGCACTTTTAATTGCAAAGCGAAAAGTTTGCTTTTCTGAAGGATTAAGAACACTTTAGTTTCGTGATCTATACATGGAAAATTGATTACCTACATACATGGAATCTTCTTCTCGTAGCTGTTATCGTCAACTTTCCTGGTAAAATCATTTTCGTCTATCCAAATTATGTGCCTTGTAAACGTTGCTATGACATTTGAGAAAAATATAGTGGTACGCTAACAAACCAAGGCACTGCATACGTCAATTTTACCTCATTCAATCAAGATACTGTGAATTTAGGATGATCATTCCAAAAGAAATAGAAAAATATAATTGGAATTATAAATTTGTAGACTTTGCATAAGAAACGATAGGATGAAAATTTTCCAAAGCAACCTACGATGGTAAAATCATTTATAATTTATGAAGATTCTCTTTTCAATATTTCAATTGAATTTTCTGGGGTTCTGTTAACACTATAGCCAAAAATTCTGCATGAACATTCAGTTTATCAATCTTTATCCATAAAATAAATTTCACTCGAATCGCATTTCTTTATGGAAATATGAAGTTTCTTCTTTTCAATATGCCAATTGAATTTTTTATGGTTGTGTTTACACTATGGCCACAAAATTTTGCATGAAGCTTTTTATGAGCATCTTGCATATGGCCGCAACATTTCATTTCGATGGGTTTCGTTTTATCTGAGATATTGAGGAACAAAAACTTTGAATGGTCATATTTTATGGAACACTCTGTACGATTTGGCTCATTAAAGAAACTTAACCTAGCCATTCAGGATCCGAACTCATCCTGAAATTTTCAAGTCTCTAGGACAAGCGCTTCGAAAGTTATTGTGTAAACGGATGGTCGGATTGCCGCACGGACATAATTAAATTTGACCACGAATTCTTCATTAGGGAGTCGAACCCTTTCGTTTGAGACCATTTTCAGCTCAGAATTCGAAAATTACAGAAATTTGGGCAAAACGATATAGCACTCATCAATACATTGATCAGTACCTAACTGGCTCACCTGCAAATACAAACAAACGACAATTATTGAAGTTTATTTTTCCGTCGACTAACTGACTAATTGTTATGTGCAACCGAACACAAAGTATTCACAACTCCTATTTCCAAGATAAACTCTGTGTTCTCTATAACACAGAATGGTAAAATTACCTATACGGTCTAATAGACTGAGAGCTGGCTACGGAGGGGTAAGGGTCACTAGGTGCAAGGTTAATTTTTTCGTTCACAGGCTCGATTGTTACCGACATAGCGTAAGGCGGGCAGCCAGAAGGCACACTGGAAGAATAACGCAAGGGTAGGGGTTAAACAGGCAATTTTTTCACGAAAAAAAAGTCATAAGGTGCAAAGATGGCAATTTGTAGAATAATAGGAGGTAGTATGAGTAAGCAGGAAAAAACATTGCCAGAAGGCTGAGTGGAAGAATAACGCGAATGGAGGGGGTTAAACATGCATATTTTTTACGAAAAAATGTCATAAGGTGCAAAGATGGCAATTTGTAGAATAATAGGAGGCAGTATGAGTAAGCAGGAAAAAACATTGCCAGAAGGCTGAGTGGAAGAGTAACGCGAAGGGAGGGGGTTGAAAGGCAATTTTTACGAAAAAAAATCATGAGGTGCAAAGCTGGCAATTTGTAGAATAATAGGGGGTAGTATGGGTAAGTCAGAAAAAACATTTCCAGAAGACCAAGTGAAAGAAAAACGCGAGGGGAGGGGGTTGAACATGCAATTTTTTTACGAAAAAAAAGTCATAAGGTGCAAAGATGCAATTTGTAGAATAATCGAAGGTAGTATGAGTAAACAGGAAAAAACATTGCCAGAAGGCTGAGTGGAAGAAATAACATGCCAATTTTTTTTCGAAAAAAGTCATAAGGTGCAAAGATGGCAATTTGTAGAATAATCGGAGGTAGTATGAGTAAGTTAGGAAAAATTCCCAAAATGCCAAGTTGAAGAATAACGCGAGGATTGGGGGTTAAAAATTCATTTTTTTTCCGAAAAAAGTCATAAGGCGCAAAGCTGGCAGTTTGTCGAATGATCGGAGGTTATATAAGTGAGTAGGAAAAATTTTTCCAGAAGTCTAAGTGGAAGAATGAAGTGAGAGGAGGGGTTGAACACACATCTTTTTTCCGAAAAAAAAGTCTTGATGAAAAATCTCTGGAGATAACCATGGAAAAAAGAACCTAAATCTCAAGCCATTGAAAAATTATACTTCGTCTATGGTTCACACTTAAATAACCATAGAAAGAGTATCTCTGGAGATAACCATAGACAAAGTATGTGGAGATACTTTTTCTATGAAACTACCTACCGCTGGCATTTCTTGAAATATTTTACTTTCCCTCGGGTAAAATACATTTTGAGCGAATATTCAAATGGGGCCGTAACCTGGATTTGTGGCAGCCAACGACAAACGCTGAAAGTGGAAAAGTTCGGAATGTGAACGAAAATGGATTGGAAAAATATCCAATATTATTGTTGCTCTTTTAATGAAAATGAAATCTATTAGTTCATTTGCTCTTTCAATTCGACTTCTGGCATTTATCCAAAGGACCAAAGGTGACATGAAATATCTCAAATTATGTAAACGAAGTGCCAGATTCTTTCAATAAAATGAAATATCGAGAAGGCTACCGGTGCTCTTTGTATCGCTGATATCTTTGTCATTCTTCCACTTAGCCTTCTGACAATTTTCTTCCTTCTTACTTGTACTATCTCCGTTTATTCCACAAATCGTCCATTTTGCACTTTATGACTATTTTTTTCAAAAGAAAGATGCTGGTTTAACTCCTTCCTACTTACTTATACTATCTCCGATTAGAATAATCGGAGATAATTTTATAGAATCAAAATGCCATCTTTCCAACTTATGACTTTTTTTTCGAAAAAATAGATGCATGTTCAACCCCCCCCCCCCTTCCTTCACGTTATTCTTCCACTTAGCCTTCTGGCAATATTTTTTCCTACTTACTCATAGTACCCCCTTTTATTTTGCAAATAGCCAGCTTTGCACCACACCCTTTTTTTCGTAAAAAAGTAGCTTGTTTAACCCCCTACAACAGTTCCAAATGATTTGCATTGGTTCAACTTTGCGTTTTTCGTTTACGTTGCGGGAGTTTTATGGTTACGTCCATTGTGAATCCAGCATAACCCCCTCCATTCACGTTATTCTTCCACATAGCCTTCTGGCAATGTTTTTTCTACCTACTCATACTACCTCCTATTATTCTACAAATTGCCATCTTTGCACCTTATGACTTTTTTTTTCGTGAAAAAATTGCATGTTTAACCCCCTACCCTTGCGTTATTCTTCCAGTGTGCCTTCTGGCTGCCCGCCTTACGCTATGTCGGTAACAATCGAACCTGTGAACGATAAAATTACCCTTGCACCTAGTGACCCTTACCCCTCCGTAGCCAGCTATTAGACTATAAACCATAGACATATATTGTAAGTCTATGATCTGTACCTTCATTTCACAGAGAATATAAATAATTCATGATTAAAATAGCACACTATCGAACTGTCAGATTCACTTAATTACCACTTACGCTTAGATATAATGAATAACGAGGAAAATAACCCTTTGACACCGCCAGATGTGGCAGAAATGGCTAAAGCAGCAACTTTGAGTCTTCTACCAGATAAAAGTAGACATTTGTATGGGGAAACCTACGCAGAATTCACCTCTTGGTGCGACAAGAAGAATGTGTCGAACTATTCAGAATCTGTTTTGTTGGCATACTTTGCGACTCTTGCAGAAAAGGAGCTTCCAGCAAGTTTGAAGTCAAAATATTCAATGCTGAAAACAGCATTAAATGTTGAAAACAATATCGACATCAGCAGATACCTCAAACTATCGATGTTCATAAGAAAACGAAGAGTGAGATATATGCCAAAAAAATCGAAAGTACTCGAAAAAGAACATGTGAAAGAGTTAATAATAGCGAACATGAATTTCTCAAATTGTTCTAACGTAAGCATAAATATAAATATTTCTAAATGATCATGGAAATTTGTATAATCTTTGTCGAATGTTTTTGATATTATGAAGAATAAAAATGTTTGTCAATCAAGAATTTATACTCAATTCATAATATGTGGTAGATGGAAAAATCTTGTAATCAACCTTCCTTATTAATTCAGGCTTCAATAAACTACTTGATTGCATAACTTTTTCAGATTGCCCATTCTTTTTCATCTGATTCTTCAAAAATAAGAATGGTTACAATTTGAATTCTTAACATATACAGGATGTCCAGAAATGATGAGAACAGTTTCGGGGGTGATTTCCGCAAAAAGATATGAAAAAATTTTTCTCGGAAATTTATTATTTACGTTATATTAAGTTCTACGGAGCTTAGGTTGGATTTTATTTACAGTTTTTTTGGTCTTCGTTTTACCCCGTTGATAATATCTCGAAGAAATTTTGTACTTATTTGTGGCTTTCACGATTTTGTTCCATATACCTACGAGCCTATACTTTTTTGTGCGATACTGTATTCAATTTTCGAACAAATATTTTCATTTTCTAGACCTTTTTCTACGAAAAAGGTAGCAGAAAAAATTTTTATAAAACGGGAAATAGATTCAATGAATAGAATAACAGACTGTGCGAATTTCAGTTCAATTTATTTCAATTTGATCAAAAATGGAAATAGACGAAGTAGACAACCCAACATACAAGAACCAGTTATGAATGCAGATTAAAAACTGAGGGGGGATAGATGACGATTTGTTGTTGATCTGACATCTCACATCGAAAACACACGTTTTTCATCGGATATATTACCAGCAATTTTGTAGAATTTTGTTTGACGTGGAGATTTACCAAGAATATAATTATGTACATATAATGTCCTCACATCTCAGAGATCATGAATACATATAGAAATAACGATGGTGCTTGCTCTGTTGTAGAAATACTTATTTTCATAGTGGTGAGGGAGTTCTCTAGATTCGTGTCTTGTGTTTTGTTGTTTGTGATATTGTTTTTGTGTCCCTAAAGAATATGTAAAACTGTATTATTTTTATTGTAATATCTAAAGTAAAGTAATTTCTTTTTAGACTTGAGAATGGCTAAAACCAATAGCCGAAACGTTGTCATTGATGAATAAAAATAAAGAGTAGTTCACTGAATTTCGGTCACCTATACCCAATAACCAAATATATATTTAAACAAGGGTGCAGAACTTAGTCAAGCATAATAATAATAAATACATAACAAGAAATCAATCTTTCGTATGCATCTCATGCAAGCAATGATATTTTACGTTTTTTTCGAAAACGGTTAGATTTATCGAAGAAGAAGTATGCCTTGTTTGTGTAAACAGTGTAGCACAAAAAAATTGGGATCATTCAATCAAATGTATAGGGTACTCTCTTATCCTGTAAAAGCCAAAAATAAGAAATTTCGTCGAAATGTCATCATCTTGGCAAAACGTAATGAAAAAAAACTATGACTTCAAATTTTCGAAATCATTTCATATGAAGAGGTACCATTTATTTTGGGTCTAGGACTCACCTCTGAATTTTTTGATCATCATTGTCAGACAACCGATTTATACATTTTTCGAAAAAACAACTGACCTAGGCTGTTCCAGATACTATCAAACCGTGAATTTGATTTGAGGTTTCCATACAGGGTCATCCATAACTTTCCACCCCGAATTTTGATTCGAGATGGAATAACGAAAGAACGCTCGAACAGGTCAAATTTTGTTGAAAGGAGGACAAATAAGGGTGTTCAAATGAGTTTAATATCACTTCCTCTCTAGCTGCAACCCCTAACAGCTCTCATTTTTAAATAGGGAAAATGGGTCGAGCAGCACCTTGTTGGAAAGGCAATTCAATTTCCTCAATGAGTGTATTTCTTTACAGAGTAAATCGTAAACATAGACTAACTAAACGGAGAATAGATGAGACACTAGTAGAACAAGCTTCAACGCCATCTGTTTTTGTACAACATTCCTAATTCGTGAAAAAAGCTCAATTGAAAAAGGAATCTGTATCGTAAAGCTGCCGCAAAAAGAATTCTGTAGTGCACCTTTTGAATAGGTAGGTACACCCATATACAAAAGGCAAAAAGTTTTTTGAAATTCAATATCCAAAAAGAAATCAGAAATGGATTCGTGCAAGTTATCGATGAGTGAGGAAATTTATTTTCATGAAAATAATACCTGCAACGAACTTTCATCAGATTTTCTTTTGGAATCGAGAAATGAGGATCAATAATCAAATTCTGGATAGAATCAAAATTTATTAACTGAAATAGGTATCACCAATTGAAAATACCGATTTATTTCATAAATATTTAATCAATAAACTAATAATTGCATCGAAAACATTCTCAAAAACCAACAATAATGAATTCAATAATACAAAATATGAGTATTTACATACTAAACTTATTCAATACATGAAAAACTTTTTTGAAAACTATCTTAATTCTTATAGGTAACAGAATATATATAATATATATTTTATAAATACCTTCTTGCATCTCTATTTTCACATCCAATGACACAGCACGTCTTCACTCTTGCAGACATATCGAAATTTATTATATTTCAAAAAGAACGTGTCAAACCACTCCTTGTGTCAGTTAACAATTCAAAGGTTTTTTGATAATAATGATTTTACATACCTACTATTTTCTCGATAGGATTTCCATGAATGCAACGACATCTAACTATCAAATTGAAAATAATTTTTTCGTGTATTAGTCTCATACTCCGACAGATGGCGCGGAATATACGAGTGGCTCATCTAATTTTTTAGTTTGTCTATGATCGTAACTACAATTATGCAGAAAATTTAATTGCCTTTCTAACAAGGTGCTGCTCGAACCCTTTTTACTATTCAAAAATGAGAGCTGTTAAGGGTTGCGGCTGGAGGGGTAGTGATCTCAAACTCATTTGAACACCCTTGTTCCCCTATCAAAATTTGACCTGTCCTAGCGTTTTTTCGTTATTCCATCCCAAAGCTCAAAATACGGGGTGAAAATATATGGATTGCCATTCTGTATAGTCACGATAGGAGGTCATATAAAGGGAGAAGCATATCATTTTGGCGTTTGTCCAATAAAATTTAAAAAGTAAAAACATGTTACCTGGTGTCTAATAAAATAAAAATAAAAAAATTCGAACAATAAAATGACAGAGACAAATCCAGTCTCCCAATTTTACTGTGATTTGATTGGTCTTTGTCATTTTATTGAGTTCTCGTTCTACTTAAACGATATATCGTTTTTCCGAATGTCTTTAATTTTCGAATAGTGAGCCGAAAATGATCTCAAACGATAGGATTCGACTGCCTGATGACGAATCAGTGGTCAAATTAAATTCTGTTCGTGGGCTGTGACCACGATAAACTTTCAAGGGATTGTCCTAAAGACCTGACATTTTCAGGGTGAGCTCGGTTCTCAAATGTCACGGTTGAGAATATGGCCATTCACGATTTTTCTTCCTCAATAACTCAGAAAAAACGAAACGAATCAAAATGAAATTTTGCGGCTACATGCAAGATGCTCATAATGAGCATGAAAAATTTTATGGCCATAGTGTAAACAAGACCATAGAATATTCAATTGGAATATTGAAATAAAGAATTTTCATAACAACATATCCGATTAGATTGAAATTCATTTTGTGAATAAAAATTGATATACTGAATGTTCGTGCAAAATTTCAAGAGAATTTAATTGTTTTTAATTATTGATTTTTACATATTTCATTGTTCAATAACTCCCAGAATATAATTTTGATCTTGGCGAGATATTGCATTCATAAAATTAGCATGAATCTCTAGTCGTATACGAAATTTTGAGGTATTAGCCATATTGCTCCACCGATAAACGAGCGCTCAAAAGCACTTGCTAAGGGTTTTTCTTAAATTTTTGTTTAAATTCTGAACTAAATTTGACACCTGGATAACATGATTTTTACTTAGTGACTGCCAATCGTGATAGTTTTGGAATCTCAAATCATGTTAATGGCTTGATAATGGCTGTAACGGTTGAAATCGGAATTCGAAGTGTTTCCAAAGGCTTTTCACTGCTTATAAAGATTTTGTTGATTTGATTATTATTATAGAACGGATTATATGAATTTGAATATTTGCATATGCTTTTGCATATTTAAGAAATTTTCAGCGGTATTTGCATATTTTAGCTAAAATCCAGTTATGATGAATATTTTCAGTACATAGGGGAAAGTGAGGTAATACGATCCCTAAGGGTCAAATGATCCCCCGCCGTAAATCAGAAACAGCTTGTACCATCTATCCAAATACACATGAAACATGTTCCCCTGCGCCCCTGCGAGTTACCTGTAAAATGTCAAAGCGGTGCGAGTGCTTGACGTGATTTTATTAAAAAATAATCAAAAAGTGTGGCTCTGATCTAAGGTAAGCATGTTTTTGGACTTTCGTTTTTTTTACATGTAAGTGTTTACTGAAATGTTCTTTTATTTGCGGGTATTGGTAGCAGTTAGCTATAATATTTAAGCAATGTTCGATCATCGCACGCGGTATGTGAATGTTTTGATCGATATTTTGTAATTTGGTATTTGGGGTGAAATGATCCCTTCTGTGTTTCTAAAATGATCCCTGGAATCATTTTACCTCATTAATAGTTTTTGTTTACATATCATGCCGAAAATTTATAAACGTAAAACTAATCGCCAAAAGAAGCCTGAAGAACAAAATGCAAAAGGCATTAGAGATAGTATGGCTTACAAAACCGCGAGAAGAGAATTTGAGGTCCCTGTGATGGTAATAGAAAAAAGAGCCAAAGGTTAAAGTAAAATAGCTGTAGGCTTAGCTAAAAAGTTAGGTAGCAAAGAAACAGTGTTCAACCTGGAACAAGAACTGGAACTTGTTGACATGGAGTCCAGAATAATATACGGGCTGACCACTCAGGATTTCCTAACCTCAGCTCACCAAAAATGGCAGAAAGAAATAATTTACCGCATCAATTTTCCGAAGCTAAAGGAAAAGCTGGACTTGAATGGCTTTGAGAAACGCCCAAGAAGAATATTATTTTTCATCCCATCGAATATTTTTGTTTTGTGTTACTTGCTTATATACTTAAATTGTTATAAACAATACATATTATCATTTAAATAAACAGCCGAGTTTTTTTATTTCATTTTATTTGATATTTATTAACACATAGTACAAAATGATCACTGGGATCATTTTGCCCCTACCCCAGGGATCATTTTATCCACAGGGGTGTATAAAATGATCCTTTACTAAACTTCAACAAAAATATCTAATACAAAAAAACTACATAGATGAAATGAAAAATAAGTGGGCAGATACAAAGTTAAGTAAATTCACTACCTCCAACAATTGAAATCTTGCGGTTTTGCCTTCAACTTTAGCCACAATTTTTCCTTAAGGGGATCCTCACCTTCCCCTACTGTGCGTTCCGAAATGCGATAAAAGTGCCAAATCCGACCAAATTCCACAAAATATGAGGTCTATTGAGCAATAATACTAATAATTGTAACTTTTGTCAGATTTTCGAATCACTTTCATCGCATTCCGTAACGCAATATTAGTAGCCGCGCGCTACGAAAGTATCCTAATAATGAGAAAAATACGCCAAACCAACTCCACGTTGCCATTGGCATTTCCAAATAAACTTCAAGAAAAGTTTGAAAAGATATTGAAAGGAAATCTAGGTTTCGAAGATTTGTCTCTCACTCTCATCGAAAGTTTCATCAATGGGACGGCAGAAGTTTAACCCTAAGCAATAAGAGAGAACATAGCACCAAGGTTCAAATCCTCCCCAGTTACCTACGTCCGTGGATGTAAAGCGAACTTTTTCCACATACAAAATATTCAAAATGATCGAAGGCAAAATTGAACAATTGAATATTTGGAACGATATTTAAATTAAATTTTAATACCATATTATTGAGAGTTGATTTTGAAATAAAAATTACTTTCCTTCTCTTTTTGAGTTCTCAAAATTCATTTTTCAATATTGCATATTCTGCATATTTTGAAAAATTTCGTGCATATTTCAATCATTTGTCATGCATATTTTCATGCATATAAAAACGTTTTTATGTTGCATATAGGGGAAAGTGAGGTAATACGATCCCTAAGGGTCAAATGATCCCCCGCCGTAAATCAGAAACAGTTTGTACCATCTATCCAAATACAGATGAAACATGTTCCCCTGCGCCCCTGCGAGTTACCTGTAAAATGTCAATGCGGTGCGAGTGCTTGGCGTGATTTTATTGAAAAATAATCAAAAAGTGTGGCTCTGATCTGAGGTAAGCATGTTTTTTGACTTTCGTTCTTTTTACATGTAAGTGTTTACTGAAATGTTGTTTTATTTGCGGGTATTAGTAGCAGTTAGCTAATATTTAAGCAATGTTCGATCATCGCACGCGGTATGTGAAGGTTTTGTTTTGATCGATATTTTGTAATTTAGTATTTGGGGTGAAATGATCCCTGCTGTGTGTCTAAAATGATCCCTGGAATCATTTTACCCCATTAATAGTTTTTGTTTACAGATCATGCCGAGAATTTATAAACATAAAACTAATCGCCAAAAGAGGCCTGAAGAACAAATGCAAAAGGCATTAGAGATGGGTATGGCTTACAAAACCGCGAGAAGAGAATTTGAGTTCCCTGTGATGGTATTAGAAAGAAGAGCCAAAGATAAAAATAAAATAGCTGTAGGCTCAGCTAAAACGTTAGGTAGCAAACAAACAGTGTTCAACCTGGAACAAGAACTGGAACTTGTTGACATGGAGTCCAGAATAATATACGGGCTGACCACTCAGGATTTCTTAACCTCAGCTCACCAAAAATGGCAGAAAGAAATAATTTACCGCATCAATTTTCCGAAGCTGAAGAAAAAGCCGGACTTGAATGGCTTCGTGGATTTAGACGTAGACATCCAGACATTACAATGCGTGCGCGAGGTTTTTAATAAGAATGTGGTGGATGAATTTCTCTAGACTTTGAGAAACGCCCAAGAAAAATATTATTTTTCAACCCATGGAATATTTTGTTTTGTGTAACTTGCTTACATACTCAAATTGTTATGAACAATACATATTATCATTTAAATAAACATCAGAGCTTTTTATTTGATATTTATTCACTTATAGTACAAAATGATCCCTGGAATCGTTTTGCCCCTACCCCAGGGATCATTTTATCCACAGGGGTGTATAAAATGATCCTTTACTAAACTTTAACAAAAATACCTAATACAAAAAACTACATATATGAAATGAAAAATAAGTAGGCGGATACAAAGTTAAGTTCGCTACCTTTAACAATTGATATCTTGCGGTTTTGCCTTCAACTTTAGCCACAATTAAAATTTTCCCTTAAGGGGATCATTATACCTCACCTTCTCCTAATCCGGTCTCTAATGATTATTTTCATCTTCATCTTATACCCTATTCACATCATAAGATTATAAATACTGTGCGTCAGAACACTCAATGTTTTCTCATGAGGGTTACCCCAACTTCGTTAATAACTGAATTACAAAATTCCTCTTTCATTCATTGGGATATTCCATAATCGTTATCTCAACTGAATTGAATAATTCATGCCAAAACTAGCCAAGCTTATTAACTTGCTTCCGAAATATAACATGCATATAAATGTCCCTGAAGACTAAAATAATTGGGTTCAGTATGATCTTTTTTGTTAATGAAATCTTTCTCAATACGTGAATAAGAAATTAATACCAATTAGGAAAATAACCGTATCATATAATTTTGAATGAGTTGACTCATAATTAAAGATGTTGGTTCCATTTGGAATAAATATCAGAAGCAACAACATCACAACAGATTTTCTCATTGAGAGCCTTGAGAAGATGTACATATAAGTAGTTCTAACTGGAATAAATACAGTAAATCAATCTGATTCTTTTTAAGCGCTCGTTCTACTTGAACGAGTGCTACATTGTTTTGCCCAAATGTCTGCGATTTTCGAATTTTGAGCCGATGATGGTTTCAAACGATAGGTTTCGAGCCGTCAAATCGAGGTGCGTCAAGTTGGTGACACACCCCTCGAATTTTGGTATCAAATTGTTTGGGTAATTTTGTGCCCATTTTGTTCTAATTTGTGCCGTATGTTATGAATTTTGGGCCAGTTCCGTTTTAGAGATATTTCGAGTTTTTCATGTGAGTCACCAAGTTCACAATGTGTTATTCCTGTGAGATGAATAGATGTAGCAGAATTCAAAGACGAGCGTTAATTCCATGTCATAATATTATGTGAACATTTTTGAAGTATGAGTTGTTGAACTCGGTGAAAACAACCAAATTTCGACGACCTTTTCACTTAGAATAATCAACTCAATATAATAATTGAGTTGATGAATTAATATATAGGTGCAGGCTTATCGAATATGTTGACACATCCTCAGTTATAATTATATGTTAGTAATATTCTACTTCAATCCACAATAAGCTATATAACGATTCAATAAAACAGAAAATACTCATTTTTTGGTCTGATTTAACCGGACCCTTGATACGCGATCGTTTCGTTTCGTTTCATCGGCAAACTGCATATTCGGGTTAACAATACATATTTCGATAGGGTTAAGTGAAAAATTGGTTAAAGTGACTTGAAAAACTTATCTCAGGGCAATTACCAAACAATAAAATGCTAGAATCATTGCGTTGAAGCATTAATACCGAATGATTTTTTAAGTAAAGTTAAAATTAAAATTATCAGTATAATGGCCATAATAAGATGAAGATTTGTATTGGATTCAAAAATCAAAATTATCAGTAATGATTATTTCATGATGATAAGTATGCAGCTAACAAAGTAGAGTTTATAAGATTAATGTTTTCCTTGTAATAATAATTTTTTTTCTGATGTGCCTCATCATTTTATTTTGTCACAAGCCGCCACTGCAAAACATATGCTGTACCAATTCCTTACTCGATTCTTGTTCATCGTGGTTGATTTGCTTGTCTTCTCTCTAATCCGTGCATTTTTCTGCTTCATGGTGCGAAAATCAAGGAGCGAATAATTCATAATTCAGGACGATAAAACTTACCTACTGCTGAAATGAAGGGAACGAAACAACATATTAACGAGAATCCTTAAATGAAAAAATTTAAACTTATATTTTTGTTTACGAAATAAACATACGGTGTACCGATATAGCATATCAATAAAATAAACAACTCATTCTTAACATTATCATTCTTCAATACCTCTTTGGTCCCCTCGAAATTTTGTAAAATTTCAGGAAAGTTCTTTAATAATTTTGATGACAGTTGCGGTAAGCGTTCATCCAAAATACCAATTATTGATGGTAAAGAATATGGAAGGTCGAATTCCAACTTGTTGAGATACCTTTGATCAACTTCTATGGAATTTCCACATCAGAATGTGTTTGAAATTTCATCAATTTTGAATTGGACAGACTGTTACGACCGAAGTGGAAAAAGATTGTTTTTATTTTGTTGTTGATGGGTTGAACCAAATCCAGAGTCTCTTGAAGTAAGTTTCAGGGAATGGGCAAAGCAACCGAAAAATTTACAACAACACTCGTCACTGATAGCCTTTTCTATATTAGCGGCATTATCCTCAAGTTGGTGACACTCATGAAAAAAAAATGAAATATCTCAAAAAAGGAAAATATTCCAAAACAATTTGATACCAAAATTCGACAGGTGTGCCACCAACTTGACACTCCTCACAAATAAAACACTAAATATCTCGAAAACTGAACGGGCACAAAATTCGTAACATACGGCACAATTTATCCAGGAAAAAATATTTCCAGCTTTCCTCATATGAGTCTCAACTCACAAGAAAAACTCGAAATATCTCGAAAATGGAACGGGCACAAAATTCATAGTATACTGCACAAATTGGCACAAAATGGGCGCAAAATTCCCAAAACAATTTGGTACCAAAATTCGAGGGGTGTGTCACCAACTTGACGCCCCCACAAACAAAACTCAAAATATCCCGAGAACTGAACGAGCACCAAATTCGTTACATACGGCACAAATTGACACAAAATGGGCACGATATATCGAGAGAAGAAAATTTTCGAATTTCCACAAGTGTGTCACAGCGTCAAGTTGGTGACACACTTAAAAAACTTGAAATATCTCGAAAACGGAACGGCACCAAATTCATAATATACGGCACAAATTGGCACAGAATGGGCGAAATTTATCGAAAGAAAAATTTTTTCATATTTCCACAAGTGTGTCACAGCGTCAAGTTGGTGACACACTTGAAAAACTTGAAATAGGTATCTCAAGAACGGAAAGGGCACAATATTCATAACATACGGCACAAAATGGGCAAAAAATTCTCAAAACAATTTGATACCAAAATTCGAGGGGTGTGTCACCAACTTGACGTACCTGTCAAATCGGCTGGTCGTTAGCACACGTTAACTTTCGGAGAGATCGTCCTAGAGTCTTGAGATTTTCAGTGTGATCTTGGTACCCAAATGTCGCGGTTGAGTTCGTTAACCAGCCAAATCGTTCCATAAAATATGGCCATTTAAAATTTCGGACAAAACGAAACCAATCAAAATGAAATTTTGTGGCCACATACAAGATGTTCATAATAAGCGTCATGCAAAATTTTGTGACCATAGTGTGAACTGAACCATACAAAATACGTTTGAAATATTGAAAATTTGTGACCATAGTGTGAACAGAACCATACAAAATACGTTTGAAATATTAAAAATATATTCATAATGCCTCAAAAAAATATCGGATATTAAATATGTAGTGATATTTTACGTATTTCAATCTGCAAATAATTTCGAAAGTATAATTCTGCTCTTACTGAGATTTTGAATTCATATACTTAGCATGAATCTCAAGTGCTATACAAAATTTTCGGCTAATAGCATTATTGCTCCACCAATGAACGAGCGCTCAAAAGCACCTGCTCAGGACTTTTCCTGAATATTGATTAATTTTCTCGAAAGTCAATTGGTACCGCGCAGTTTTTTTCTTGGGGGTAAATCTGTACTTACCAGATTTTTTCCGAATAATTCTGAATTATTGATGCAGCCTTTGGAAGCGATGACAGTTTTTAATTTTTGTGAGGAGTCCTAAAAAACAATGAGTCATAAAACTATACATAATATTTCATTCATAAAGTAGATGTTACTCACACATTTTTGTTGATCTCATAACTTTATTATTAGGAGTTGAAAATCACAGACCCCTCATGATTTTTCTTCAAAAATGGTTTTCGTGGGATAGATTTTCGAAAAATAAAATTCTCTTATGGTTTTCCATTCCATTCTATAGAAAAAAAGTCACTTGCATAATTTCGACAAAATCCATACTTTTCTCGGAAAAATAAAAAATTACAAGCAGCTATGATCAATGTTCATTCCATTTCATCGTATGTTCCATGAAATGAATATTCTAAGATATTGTTCATGCAGAAAATTGATTTTGATATAGGAAAAAAGATTTTCTATGATTCTTTCTACAATTTTCAGATTTATGAGAGTAAGTTTTCATTTTTCACGAGAACAGTATCGACTGTATCGAAATTTTGCAGGTGACTTTTTCTCCAGAATTGGATAGGCAACCGAAACAGAATTTCATTTTTAGAAAATTTATCCCACCAAAACAATTTTTGAACGAAAATCATCACCTAATAATAAAGTTATGAGATCTGAAAAATGTGTGTGGGTAACATCTGCTTGGTGCTTCATATTATGTACCGGGTTTTTCACTATAATTTGACCCACCCTTAATTTTTGTTACTAAAAGAGATACAAAAAAATGTTTCTAATAAAAGTTTCACGAAACTAACTGAGGTTTTTTGATATGAGTCCAGAAACTGAAATATATACAGGGTGGTCAACATATTGATGGCAACTTCATTTTGTCAAATAGAACACCCTGTATATTTTTCCATGTTTGGCTAGCTCTTTTTCCTCTGATTTCAAATATGTAACATATGTTGGTCCATCTCTTTTATTCTGAGAACCACAGAGTTTCAAATTTCAAGAACTACTTGCCAAGATCTGTAATCATTTTACAAGCGGCAGAGTGCGTTTACTGAAAATGCTCATTTTTGGAGTTATAATAACGTCAATGAAAAGATATACAGGGTGAACAACATTAAATGCAACTATATTTTTTCAAATGGAACACTGTCTCTTCAATTTTCAGAGTTTTGAAATGATGACACCGAATAAAAAAATATGTAAAATACCTACGAAATTCTTTATATACAAACAATCTACTAAAAAGTTCTATTTTAGAGTGAATACTTAACAATTACTTAACCAATGAAAAATGATAAACTATGGTAGTATGGTAAAAATAACATCCATTAAAGAAATTGCTCAAAATGACTACTTGTTTAAACTATTTTTGATAGCATTATTATGGCTCTGATTCAAGTTAGAAATTAAAGCTTCAAAATTTGTTTCTAATCACTACAATATTATCATTATTCTTTGTGCGTTGACGGAAAAAGTTCCGAATTATGGGTTTAATATTGGTTGATTTTATATCATTAAGGGCCCCACTCACTTCGTTCTTCTGCGCCGTTTTTACCCGACGGTTAAAAACGTCATGAAAATCAGGCCTCGTCTGAAATTTGTAACGTCGGGTAAGGGCGCCGTTTTTAGCCCATACACTTCGTTTTTGCGGCAGTTTTACCCGACCGTTTTTAAACCGTCGGGTAAAAACGGCGTAGAAGAACGAAGTGAGTGGGGCCCATTATATTTGGGGGCCATAAAATGGGTGCGCCATTACCAATCAAAAGATTAAATCGGCCACGAACTTCCAAAACGTTATGCCAGATGGTTATTGAAATTTGAAACTCTGTGGTGCTCAGAATAAGAAAGATAGACCAACATATGTTACATATTCGAAATCAGGTGAAAAAGAGCTAACCAAATATGAAAAAATATATAGGATGTTCCATTTGAAAAAATGAAGTTGCCATCAATATATTGGCCATCCTGTATAAATTTCAGTTTCTGGACTACTATCTAAAAACCTCAGTTGATTTCGTGAAATTTTTGTATGAAACATTTTTTTGTATCTCCTTCAGTAGCAAAGTTAAAAGGGGGGTCAAATTATAGTGAAAAACCCGGTACCTATTGTTTTATGACTCAGTGTTTTTAAGAAGCCGTAAAAAAATAAAAAATGCCAACTCGTCATTTCCTTCCAAATGGTGTATCTTGAATTTTGAAAAAAAATATGAACTACTTCTGCTTCTTTTCATCGAGGAATCATCTCCCAATGTTCCTAGCATTTGTTTACAGACACCCTGTGTAAGTGCAGAATCTCAGCACGACTAGAATTATATTCTGGAAGTTATTCAGATAATGAAATATTCAAAATAAATAATAAAAAAGAATTATTCTATGGTTCTGATAATGCAATCCTTTTTAAATGTTGCCCTTACATTCAGTACCTATATCATTCTTCATTTACTAAATAATTCAACTCAAATCGGAGATTCTGTTATGGAAATATGAAAATTCTTCTTTTGAATATTCCAATTGAATTTACTATGGCTCTGTTAACATTATCGCCACAAAATTTTGAATGAAAATTTAGTATATCAATAAACAATATAAATTTTACTCAAATCAGATATCTTTTCATGGAAATATGAAGTTTCTTTTGCTCAATATTCCAATTAAATTTTTTATGGTTCTGTGTACACTATGACCACGAAATTGTGCATTCGGGAACCGAACTCACCCTGAAAATCTCAAGTCCCTAGGACAATCCCTTCGAAAGTTATCGTGCTAACGGCCGGCCGCACTGACAGAATTGGGTTTGACCACGAATTCTTCATCGTGGAGTCGAACCTTATCGTTTGAGACCTTAGACAAAAGTCTAAGTTTGAGACCACTTTCGGCTCGAAATTCGAAAATTACAGATATTTGGGCAGAACGATAAAGCACTCGTTTAAATAGTGCGAACGCTCAATAAATAGATGTAGAAAAATTCAATACTATAGCTTCTTTGCAGAAAATGAATTCTAGTTTCCTTGAATCGTAAATAGTTTGAATATTTATTCATTCGTGAATTCGAATTTCAAATTTACCTTGAAAATTTCAATTCGTTGAGTTGCTTTGCTCGTTAGTTATCGTGTTTACGGCAGGACGTTAGGCAGAAATAGTTTGCAGAAATGAATATAATTCAATAATGTTTTGATTCAACATTTTGTACACTTATTCTAATTTCGAATCATTTTATTGGTCAGTTTAGTAATGACTGAAAAAATGTTGGTAAGAAACTCCACAACAGAAGGCATTTCGTTCATAATAATCTAGTCAAAGCTATAAAAAAGATCCATAATCCAAAAATTAGTAAGAATACTCATCCTCGCCATCATTAATCAGAACATACATATTATTAAAACTTTAGAGGAATAAGTGAGTTTTACTCCTCCTCTGATTATAAGACCATTGTTGCAAGGGCGTAGACAGGGGGGGGTTTTGGGGGTTCAACCCCCCCCCGAAATGTTTCATAGTTACTTTTTGTTGCAAAAATAATCATTCATTTTGCACTTAAACCAACTTATCTCCGAAAACCTATAGTTAAAATTATCAATTCATATCAGCAATATGGATGATATTAAAGTTTTGAGAAATAAGGTGGATGATGAGTTTCAACTGCTTTATGACGAAACCAAGTGTTTACTAGACGAAGACAAACGAAGGTACATTACAGATGCCACGTATTGTCAGCAGGCAGAAGAACCGGTCAAATTCTCCTGCCTTAGATACCTACAACAACGCATTTTAAAATTAATTTCTTCATTCCATTTCAAGAACATACTAGCCAACAATTAACTGAAACACCGAAAATTAATATCAGCCTTATCTGGTCTGCTACCCCAGAATTTTAAGAGAGAATATGAATTAGAAGACGCATTATCGATGTATTCTTCCAGAAAAAAATGAAAACGTAATTAAAGCAGAATTTGAAATATGGAAAATGTCAATGAACTCCATTTCAAAATCGGCATTAGAATGCTTAGATGAGTGCAATCAGAATATGTATCCGAACATCTACATCCTACTACAAATTTTAGCTACGATTTCAGTATCTACTGCTACTCCAGAAAGAAGTTTTTCTAGCTTGAGGAGAATTAAAAATTACCCGCGCAATTCTTCTAGCGAAACTAGATTGAATGGGTTGGCGCTTATGAATATTCATTATAGTGTGAAAATTGATGAAAATGAAGTGGTTGACCAATTCGCTATAGAAAAAAAAGACGGATAGTCATGTAATGTACCCAACTAGGGTAGGTTCGGCCAATCGCCTATACCGTAGAGGGATGGTGGAATAATACCCTTAGACTCATCAAAGGTGTTTAATCAATTTCACTGAATGACCGTAGTAACATGTAATCGGACTCTTCTCTAAACAATTGATACGTGTTTATTTATACAGTCCAATTGTTAGTGTTTATACTTAAGAATAACATAGTCGGCAATGGTTATACATTCAAAGATTACTCTACGTGATATTTCAATAACATTTTAAGATGATGCGTCTCACGTACGTATGGTAATTATACAGGCTGTGTGTACTGACACAGCAACTGATGATAGACTTTAACTGAAGGAATTCACCATAAAAAATATTGTTTGCGTTTTCTCACTGTTTCATTTTTAATACTTATTTATATGTTGTTGGCACTATTTTGGAGTAAAACATTGAAAAACTCTATTTAGTTTCAATGAAAGCATACATCCTTTCTAATTTCATATTGATTCATCCTGTAAGTATTGTTTGGGAAATAAATATTGTTTTTTAAGTTTTTGTTTGAGTGAATAAAAATTAAATTCTGAAGCATATTTGAAAAATAGGTTTACCTAACCTAACCAGGAATATCTATGTTGAATATTGTTTCCGAAGTAGGAAAAGGATTATTGAATTCTTAAAAACAACAAATACTTGCTACAGAAAGCGACCCTCACATTTCCCGACACCTACAAAGTCAATTGCCAAAATGTCAAAACCCCCCCGAAATTAATTCCTGGCTACGCCCTTGCATTGTTGCAACATTAAGGAACAATGGTTGCATTGTTAAGGTTTTTCCTGGAGCAATGATAAGACGCATGGAAAGAGGCAACCCAAATTACACTTCATTGAGTAAATCATTTAACTCTAGTTCGCGAGGTAAACAACAGATAGCGTTACTCCTCCATGAATATTACAGTACAGTGACTATTTTTGTCGAAAATCTATTATACCTACATACAGAATGTTCCAAAACCAATGGATCCTGAAGTAATTTAGAGAATATTTATTCGGGATAAAAACTTTTTTTAATAATGATTTATTTTATACTCTACATCAACGATGCTCCGAAAAAATATGAGTCTCTCATCCAGACTTCACAATTCATTTTCATTGCTTATTCAATTTTCGTTATTCAGTTTACAGTTCGCGTCAAAATTATGGAATAAATTTATTTTCTCAGTAGAAAAATATTTGGCAACATAATCCTGAAACAGGTCAATTTTTGTTTCACCTTCACTAAATTTGTATGCATTTTGAGGATTTTTGTTTCCCGTGCATTCCACTAAATTTTTTGAATGGAGAAAGTGGCTTTTTGGCAAGACCTTTGAATCTTCTTTACAGACGAGCAGAAATTTTCAAGACAATTTTTTTTTTAAATTTGTTAGTTCAAAGTGGTTTTCAGCATGTGCACTTTGTCATTTACTTTGAGACGATGGTACCTGATGAAATTTGTCACTGGATGAAAGTCGACCATTAGGTACAGTTCTGTTGATGCACAACGTTCAACCCCCTCACGTCTACTCACCAGAAAGTAGGAATAATGTGTAAAACGATTTGATTGTTGCACCTAGAACGATGGTGGTCATTTTGAATTTGATTCAACTTATCCTGTAATGCACGATGATTCTCCATAGCTTGTACTTCAATGGAGAAATGAATTTCGAATGTCAACAATTTTTTTCTCCATTAAAGGGTTCTTAGGGGTTGAAAGTTGTGCAAGTGAACAGAACTGTAATGATCGACTTCCGTAAAGAAGATTGCCAAAAAAGTACCACATGACCCACTTTCGGTATTAAAACAAATTGAAGGGTTGATGGGGATAGCACAGGGTGCAACAAAAATCCTTCAAAAATACATGAAAATTTGAAACAACAATTGACCTGATTCAGAATTTTGTTGAAAATATTTTTCTTCTGAAAAACTGGATTTGTTCCATAATTTTGACGCGCACTGAATGTTTGTTTCTTCCGAATACAATCAGCATTTACTTAAGATAAAGGAGGAGGGTTGTAACGATGGGTTAGCAACCCATCTTATGTGAAAAAAACTAGAGTGCTAAAAGTTTCGATCAATTGCCTCGGAATCAGGATGGATATAAATTACGACGAAAACTGCAGAAAGGACTTTGAGATTGGCTACATGGAACATTCAGGGGATAAGAACAAAACAAACAGAAGTTTTCGAAGAATTGAGAAAAAATAACATAGATATTTGTGTCCTCACAGAAACAAAGAAAAAGGGTAAAGGTAATGAGAGAGTTGGAGAGTACATTCATTTCTACAGTGGTGTTGACAAAAGTGAAAGAGCGAAGAGTGGAGTTTCAATTGCTGTTCATAAAAAGTATAAAGATCATATTAAAAGTTGGGAAGAAATAAATGACCGAATAATAACATTGGAGATAGAGAAGAATGGAGAGAACATAATAATAATAGGAGTATACTCCCCAACCGACGATGCAATGGTTGGCGTAAAAGAAAATTTTTACAAAGAACTCTCAGATATATTGGAGAACGTTAAGGAGGATAAGGAAATATGCTTACTCGGAGACTTCAATGCAAGGGTCGGAAAATCAGACAATGATGATGTCATCGGAAAACATGGAGAAGACAAGGAAAATAATAACGGTCA
Source organism: Propylea japonica (assembly GCA_013421045.1). Classification (NCBI taxonomy): domain Eukaryota; kingdom Metazoa; phylum Arthropoda; class Insecta; order Coleoptera; family Coccinellidae; genus Propylea; species Propylea japonica. The sequence goes on from CM024240.1 coordinate 42,928,760, forward strand.
GCGACTGAAAGAACTGTGTCGAACTCTCTCTTTGAAAGTTATGAATGGCTTCTTCCCACATAAAGATATACACAAGTTCACATGGATTCAGCCCACAAGAGGTTTCAGATCAATACTAGACTACCTGATCCAGCGACAAAATTCTAGGTTGAAAACTAATGACGTAAGGGCATATCGTGGTGCGGAATGCGGATCTGATCACTACTTAGTGATAGCCAAAATAGTAGTGAATTTCAGAAAGACCAGTTCCTCGAAGTCAGAGAACAGAGATGAATATAAGAATCTTGAAACAAAAAGGTATAAGCTCGGGAGTCTTAAGCATAAGTCGACACAATTCCTTTATAAGCTCAGATTAGCAGGGAAACTCCAAGTAATAAATGAGAATATCGATGTCGACACCAAGTATCAATTATTGACCAACTGCATACATCAAGCAGCAAGTGAGGCTTTAGGATATGAGGAGATTTTGGATAGCCAACACCAGCAGCCAAAATGGTGGTCAGAAGAAATCAAGACACTAGTTGAAAATAAAAAGAGAGCGTATCAGAGGTGGATGCTTACAAATGACCCGCAAGATAGAAATGCGTATAGGCAATACAACAGGACAGTTAAAAATATGGTCGCGAAGAAAAAGAATGAGATGTGGGAAGATAAATGTGAGGAAATCGAAAGATGTATTGGTGGAACAAGAGTGTCACAAGCGTGGAAAGCTATAAGGAACATCAGGAGCGAGAGAAGAGAAACTGGAGGCAGCAACTTAATTGGAATAGAAGAATGGCGAGAATATTATAGAACACTGTTAACCGAAAATAGAATGCAATTCAGTGAGCCAATAAGAGAAGTGGATCTGGATGAGGAGGTGGAAACAGAAGGAATAAGTTTAAAAGAGATCAAGGAAGCACTGAAAGATATGAAAAGTGGTAGAGCTCCAGGACCTGGAAACATTCCGATCGAATTGCTCCAACACGGACCAGATAGTTTGCTTGAGATATTAGCGGACATTTTCAACGCTTATTTGCTGAAAGGAGTGAATATTCCGTCAGATTGGAATTTGGGATATATCAGCTCAATATATAAAAAGGGAGGTAAAAAGGAGTGTAGCAATTACCGAGGAATAAGTGTGGGCTGTTCGATTGGAAGGTTATACAGCAGAATATTGAAGAGAAGGATTGAGTCTGAATTTGAAGAAATAGAAGAACAAAGCGGCTTCCGCGCAGGACGATCTTGCCTTGACAATTTGTTTACACTTCAGCAAATAATAGAAAAGAGGAAAGCCCGGAATTTGTCCACACATCTCGTATTTATAGATCTCGAAAAAGCCTACGATACAGTTCCCTTGATTAGATTGTTTGAAAGTCTAACGAAGATTGGCCTGAGAGGAGTGTATATTCGTGCAATACAGAACATTTATAGAAACCTACAGAGCGCCGTTAAGATGGGAAGAAGGATATCAAGATCATTCAAAGTTACAAAGGGCCTCAAGCAGGGTTGTTGTCTCTCGCCAACTCTGTTCAAAATTTACATCCAAGAAGCCTTAGAAAATTGGAGAAGAAAGTGTTCCAAAATGGGAATAGAGATCGATGAATCCTGCTTAACAACCTTATTCTTTGCAGATGACCAGGTGGTTATTGCAAACTGTGAAGAAGACATCGACTATATGCTAAGAAAACTGAAGGAAGAGTACGAAAAATGAGGGCTGAACATAAACATGAAGAAAACGGAGTACTTGCATATAGGAGGAGAACAAGAAGAAGAAGACCCCAGCTTACAACTGCGAGAGATAAGAGCGTGTAAAAAATACAAATACTTGGGAAGCATCATATCAAGAGAGGGAACATCAGATGAGGACATAGCATATAGGGTTCAACAAGGGAAGAAATGCGTGCGAATATTAAATTCTCTACTTTGGTCTAATCAGATAATGTTGAATACAAAGATGACAATATACAGAGCAATTGTAGAACCCATAATGACTTATGGATCGGAGTGCTGGCAATTATCCGTGAAGAACAAGAAGCGCATCGATACTGTGGAGGTAGACTTTCTTAGAAGAGCAAATAAGGTGTCTAGATTAGAACATATTTCAAATGCAGAGATAAGAAGAAGGTCAAAAAGAATTCACACCACTGCTGAAAGAATAGAAACGAGACAGCTTATATGGTATGGACACGTAATGAGGATGGACAACACGAGATGGCCAAAGAAAGCTCTTAATTATGCACCAATTAATAAAAGAAAGAAAGGAAGACCAGCAATAACATGGATAAAAGGCATAGAAAATACAATGAGAGACAAAGCCATTGATGAGGATGAGTGGAGAAATAGAAAACGATGGCGATCGAAATGCGGGATGCGGCAGAAGCCGTAGGACCCCGCTTGTATATATATATATTTACTTAAGATATGTGAGTGCTTCGAACCATTTAGAAATCTGAACGAAGTTGTTCTGAGATGGCCACTTTTAGTCTTTTAGACATTATTTTGTACTAAGAACTATAAAACCAAACTAAAAAAGTTCATAATATGATGAAATCCTTATCACATTTTTCGAATAAAATTATAGCGAAATATTATTTTTTTCAGGAAAAAAGGTAGGTTTTCTCTACAGATAAGTATTGCTAGATTGACAAACAATGCTTCAACAAGAAGAAGTTTTTGGTTTCGATGAAATTGTGAGAATGTTATACAAATTCGTTGTATGATAAAAATCACGTTTTCTTATCTAGGCAAGATATAAATAATTTTATCTGTATCGAATTCTCAGTAGTTTTATATCACACGTGCCTCCAGGGTAATGCTGAATGAACAGCAACAATAAACACCAGACTGTCTCCGGATCTCCTGGTGAAAACACTGCTATTTCAATGAACAACATATTGGAAGACTTGTTATGAATACTCACACAACGACGATTCGCCAACTCAAGAGGTAGAATTAGAGTGTTATTATTAGAATATGGTCAAGTGTAATTTAGTACGAATATATACAGGGTGTTTCATCATAAACTGGACAAACATATATTTTCGTGTAGGGGACATCGGGAGAATCATTTTTGCCTCATACAATATATCCCGTCTTCGAAGCATAAGCGAGATACAGGGTGTCAAACGTCATTTTTGAGCAAGATTCTTATGGGTGTGGTCAGTTATGTATAACACTTAAAGTAACGGTTTTTGGTCAAATCTTAGTATTTTTGGGTCCTCTATTTAGATAAGTTGACGAACTCAGAAAAAAATATTACAAAATGGCGGAAGACCTGCAATGTTCCTAATTTTTTTTTTGCGGTTGTCAAATTGACTTTCATTTTCTGAATGAACACAATTTTCTAAGAATTTCTGCAAAAAATTTTTTTCAAAAATCGAACACAATTTTTTTTTACATGTCTACAGCGATGAAAAAATTTCACTCGAAATGGATGATGTACAATTGTACTACTTGAATTATCAATCACGAATATGAAAACAGAATTGTAAAATATCGAACGGTTTCGTTTTTACAGTCATTCAAATGTTTCGTTCAGACCTCTGAAATAATGAAAAAAAAATTGTTTTGAGTTCTAGAGTCAAAATAATTGAGTAATTGGCATGTCAAAACTTTCTAGATGAATTTATAAAAAAAAATCAGTGAAACTTAGTTGGGACTCGAACCGACGTAGGTATTAAATAGGGAAATGCCGCAGTTCTAAGGATAATAATATTCGTTGCCAGGCAACGGTAGTTCGTAGTTCATAGAGTTTGACTACTTGTTAAATTATATTCACTGAAATTCAAATACCAGTCAAACTCTATGAACTACGAACTACCGTTGCCTGGCAACGAATATTATTATCCTTAGAACTGCGGCATTTCCCTATTTAATACCTACGTCGGTTCGAGTCCCAACTAAGTTTCACTGATTTTTTTTTATAAATTCATCCAGAAAGTTTTGACATGCCAATTACTCAATTATTTCGACTCTAGAACTCAAAACAATTTTTTTTCATTACCGTAAATTGGGGATACTTTGTGACTAGTGGGTAACTTTGTGACAATACGCAAATCGAAACAAACTGCCCAATATTTTCCAAGTTTCGCGCGCATAAAGAATTTTTTCTGTCGCCGGGCGACAGCACATATCTCAGCCCAATCAAATATATCTTCATAAGTGTGGTAGGCCTCTCTAGTAACTTGTAGACTGCCATGAGAAAAGCATACCGATTCTGTCGATTTTTCAAAAGCCGGAAACTTTCGTCTGTACAGCCAAATCTGAAATATTGTCAGTTAAACTCGTAAATAGGTTCATTTGCTCCTGTAGTTATCATATTATATTCGAAATTAGAGTCAAGAATCATTGATTTTAATATCTTTTTTTCGAAGAAACAAAAAAAAGTTCGCAGCATGGGGTAACATTGTGACATGTCACAACGTTTTTTTTTGCATGTAGACTGCGACCAAAATCTTGCCAGAATGCCTCAACATATAAGAGACGCTTGGGAGCAAGAGCTTACAGAAATCCCATGTTGCTGAAAAAGCTGGTACAAGATTTTTGAAAAAAGGCTGCAGAAAATTTAAAAGCAGTATAAGCTTTTTAAGAGCAACGAATAATAAAGAATTCCATTTTGCCACAAGTTGAGGATTTTTGCGTGATCTACTGGCAATAACCAAAACAAATTTTGAAGGAAAAGAGAAAAAAAGGGAAAAATTTTCATTACAAGGCTTACCTGATCACTTAGAAATTTTGTAATCCCAGGAAAATTTTGTAGTTTGTAAAATTTGTGAGTGTGAAGTTTTATGCCTACTCTCATTCAATCTTAATATTAACTCTTAATTCAGCCCATTACATGTTTTCGTTCTTGTTCAGAATATTAATTTTTGTTTTCAATGAAAGTTGAAGTTAATTCATGTTTTTTTTATCCAAAAAATATGAGCACATACTTTTTTTTAATTTTTAGTAATTTTATACTCAAAAGGCAGGGGTATTATTGTGCTCTGATTCGAAAAATGCTTTGTCACAATGTTACCCCGAAGCAAGGGGTAAAATTGTGACAATTTCAAATTCGAAAAAGACTATATCAAAATAATTTTTTCAACAATATTGTATTCTCAATGTGTACCGAAAGGACGGATATTTACTATGTATTTTTTTCACCTTTTATCTAATCAAGAGGTGTTTAAAAATGTGTGAAAACCTCAAAAACTGTCACAAAGTATCCCCGTTTTACGGTATTTCAGAGGTCTGAACGAAACATTTGAATGACTGTGAAAACGAAACCGTTCGATATTTTACAATTCTGTTTTCATATTCGTGATTGATAATTCAAGAAGTACAATTGTACAAAATTTCATCCATTTCGAGTGAAATTTTTTCACCGCTGTAGACATGTAAAAAAAATTTGTGTTCGATTTTTGAAAAAATTTTTTTGCAGAAATTCTCAGAAAATTGTGCTCATTCAGAAAATGAAAGTCAATTTGACAACCGCAAAAAAAATTAGGAACATTGCAGGTCTTCCGCCATTTTGTAATATTTTTTCTGAGTTCGTCAACTTTTCTAAATAGAGGACCGAAAAATCCTAAGATTTGACCAAAAACCGTTACTATAAGTGTTATACATAACTGACCACACCCATAAGAATCTTGCTCAAAAATGACGTTTGACACCCTGTATCTCGCTTATGCTCCGAAGACGGGATATATTGTATGAGGCAAAAATGATTCTCCCGATGTCCCCTACACGAAAATATATGTTTGTCCAGTTTATGATGAAACACCCTGTATATATATAGTAGTGAAAATATTTGGAAAATGAAAAGAACTCTTTTTTTTTCATTTGACCCAGAAAATGCTTCAGGAAAACTTTCGATTTCTAATACCAATATTGAAAACAGTTCATGAAATTTTTTACTCAATTACCTCAAATTGGAGGTTTTTCAGAAATGTACACATAAGTATATTGAATTTCTATCTCAGTTCCGTACACTGTATACAGGGTGTTTCACGAATGATTGTACAGTCTTTCAGTGCAGATGCAGGACATATTGGTGAATCTGAATCAGTGTTAGAAATATGTCCTAACAATATTCGTTTAAGAGATACAGGATGCTTTATGTATTTCTACAGAAATTGTCAATTGGCAACTCTTGAACGCCTGCATGGAACTTCATGAAAATTTGAGTATGGGACAGTGGCAAATATTCGCATATAATGACTTATTGATAGTTCAGGCCCGGACTGAGAAAATTATATTCTTTATTCCACATCTTATAAAACCCCCTGTACATGAAATTTTCAATTCAATCGATTGAAATCCTTAGTAACATGACTAAAGTATTGTAATACATTTTATTCCATCCAATACATGGATGTAGGGTTCAGTTCATAGAAAACGAATGTCTTCTGTGATCTTTAACATAGCATAGAGAATAAATGATATCTGAAGCTACAGATCGATTCAAGCGCATGTGAGAAGACCAATAATGGACCAAAAATGAAGGCTAATGAAAGCTGTCAAAAAGAAATGGGAACTTTTCGAGAACAAATCACGTACGAAAATTGATGAGGAAAGGGGTGTGAAAGAATTTCTTTGCGAAAGTGTAAATAAGATGTCTAAATGTATTTCGTTTTGTGTGTGTATGTGTGTGAGTCTGATATATGTCAGTTATTAATTTCTTCGAATAATATTTATCTTTTCCCTATGGTATGTTCTTGCCCCCTGAGGTGCACCTCACAGGTTGAGAAACGCTGCCTTAAATCATGATACTGGGGAATTAAAACACCCTGTATACCTACCGGGTATACAGGGTGGTCCAGATCGTAAACAAGAAATTTAAATCAAGTATTCTACATCAAAAGCCCTAGTTTGTCATATAAATATATGTCGAGAAATGTTTCCTCTCCGAGATACGGGGTGTTGAAATTATAGAAAAAAAAATGTTTCTTATTGAAAAAACTTTCACACTGCTTGAAATATTTTTCTGAATTCTGAAACATAGGTTATGAGCGTCAAGGGGCACTTTTTGCATAATATCAATTTTTTTCTATCTTACCAGTGCCGTCCGTACTGCAGCGAGACTGAATATTTTCAGTTAAAAAAATGATACACTAGTGTTTCCGACAATAAAAATTACTTTTCAAATCCTTATTTAATTTGAAGCAAATATGGTCTCCTGACTTTTTGCTGTATGAGGCACCGTTTCCGGTTAAAAAAATAAAACATATACTCAAGTATTTTCTCTAGTTACACATTCTATTCACAAAAATAGTCTTATTATTATTATTATGTTCTTACCTGATCCAATTTTGGCGATTACTCCATGCATGATATTGTGTTTTTAACCGGAAACGGTGACTCGTACAGCAAACATTCAAGAGACCGAATTTGCTTCAAATAAAATAAGAATTTAAATAGTAATTTTTATTGTCCGAAAAGCCAGTGGCTTATTTTTTTTATCTAACCTTATTCAGAGTCACTGCAGTACGAACGGCACAGGTAAAATAGAAAAGAAATGATATTATGCAAAAAGTGCTCCTTGACGCTCAAAACCTTTGTCTTCAATTTCATAAAAATATTTCAAGTATTGTGAAAGTTAGTATCTCGGAGAAGAACAATTTCTCGACATATATTTATATGACATACTAAAGCTTATTTTTAATGTAGAATACGTGGTTAAAAATTCTTGCTTACGATCTGGATCACCCTGTAAAGGTACTAAGTGTTTTTCATTAGAATTTCGAATAATATCTCAAGAATAACATACATCATGTGTATGATACGACGATACTAGAGCTACAAAGATAAAATCCTCTGTAAAAAACTCTAGCTGTCTCTCTGAAAATGTAATAATTGGATGATTGAGGGTTTTGAAAAATGAGCTGAAATATTGGTATCGAAAAGCTTCCTTCTATTGAACTTTATTTTTCCTTAACTGATTTGAACCAAGAGAAATTAGTAAGTATAATATTCATATGTATCACCTCTGCCGCACGAACTAATATCTAGAGCAAAAATTTAATTGATTGTCCTTGGTACTTATCGATGACTGGCTTGCCAAATAATTTCAAAAATATGATCCAAAACTGAAAATCACTGAAAATTATTTATATTGAAAAATTATTTATATTGATATACAGAAAGACCCTACATATTTGAAACCGGTTAAGTGTCTCTTCTGCGCAAATAATGTAGGTATAATTCAACAATATTGGCCCTGTATACAGACATAAACTGATTTCTTTATACTACTTACAATGGATGCATTCATTGAAATACTTCATTCTTCTCTACAATAATAATATATTATATCCAAAAGATGATCTTGAAACCGAGAGTCTGAATGACTTTCAAGTATGTAATTCTAGTGAACTCATATCAACCTGCTTACCATAATTCTTCAATGTTCAAGCAAAACAACTACAAATGTAGGAAATAAAATTTCTTAAAATCGTTTTTTTCACATTCATGTTAAATGGGATAAATCATCAGGTGTGATACCTGTTTTGAATCTTGATATCCGAGGAAGTTTTCCTTGTGAATATCCTTAATTGTCTGGGATACTGAACTACTCTGTTTCTGAACACTTCATCCGAAAAAAGAATATTCTAGAATTTATTCTGCACGTCCGCGTAGTGATCTTGAATAGTTCCTCTGTTATGTTCATTCTCTGCAACCGTAAATTCGAGAAATTGCGTTTTTACCATTGTTTAGACAATGTTTATACATACATTGCAAATTTCATTGGTGTAAAATTCACCAAAGAAATTGAGTAATGTTTCTGGAAGCACGTTAGATTGATATTCATGAATAAAATATTCGATACAGCGGAGTCATGAAAAATTAAGTGAAAACTAAGTTTTCCTTTTAACATAAAGAATTAATAAAAACCTGAACAGTTGATAATTCTTTGAACTCGGAAAGAACAAGGTCCCATATTAAAATATCTAATTGTGCTTAATATTGAACTTCTTCTTATTGATTCTTTCATATAAAGGGTAAATGTCACGTTTGAAGCTGACATTTTTTTGACATTTGACAAGTAGAAACTACGCCATTAATAAGAATGGAACGATATACGCTTCAAGAACGCATTGAAAATTGAAACTATTGAAATTCACTATAAAAATGGTGGAAATTTGGCAGAGACGGTTCGTAAAAATCAAACATTTTTGGGTCGTCGTGAAGCATCTTGTCGGACCGCAGTAAAAAAATTGGTGGAAAAATTCGAGTTGTTGAGACAAGTTATGTGAAGAATAAAACCCGTGCACGTCGCTCAAAAACAGCTTAGAATATTGCTGCTGTAGCCGAAAGTGTTGAAGAAAATCCAGGTTTGTCCATTCCTTGTCGTGCTTTGGCATTAGGCATTCCACAAACAAAAGATTTGGGTCTTATGGCTTATAAAGTTCAGTTAACAGATGAACTCAAGCCGGCCGATCATCGTTTCTTTGCTGATTGGGTCGTTGAAATGTATGAAAATGATCCGGAATCATAACGAAAAATCATCTTGAGTGAGGAGGCCCATTTCCACCTCGGTGGCTTCGTTAACAAACAAAATTGTCGCATCTGGGACTCGGAAAACCCAAGAGTTATTGTTGAAAAGCCTCTCTATCCTCAACGTGTGACTGTTTTGTGCTGTTTATAGTCCGGCGAAGTCATTGGACCTTACTTTTTCGAAAATGAGTTTGGAGAATCAGTTTCGGTGAATGTATTACGCTCTCGAGAGATGATTAATGATTTTTTTTGGCAGAAATTGAATAGTATTGATTTGAGCAACGTTTACTTCCAATAAGACGGCGCTACATGCCACACAAGCAAGGAAACTATTGATCTTTTGCGGGAAAAGTTCCGGGCCGTGTTATCTCTCTCGAAGAGGTGATCAATATTGGCCACCGAGATCATGTGATTTAACACATTGCGACTTCTTCCTTTGGGGCCACGTAAGAAAAGATCTACGCCAATAGCCCAGCGTCGATTCAAGACTTGAAAGATGAAATTCATGAGGCTATCGTGGACATAGGGCAGCCACTTTCCGATTTGATTATGGAAAATTTCAGGATATGGTCCTGTGAACGTGGTCGTGGTGGTCATTTGCGTAATGTTATTTCTACTGTTAATGGCATATAGCTTCTTTTTTATAATAAAATAAACATCCGATCATTTATATTGAAATATAGCATTTTTTTTCAATATCAAAATAACAGCTCTTATTGGAAAACCCTTATAACACCACTAGAGATGAAATTTTGCCGGCAAACTCTCTCGGTTGTGATATGAAAGTTTTTGATCACGAATTCGTGGTCAGGAAGTCTAACTCTATCGTTTGAGATTATTTTCGGTTCAAAATCAGAAATTACAGACATTTGGCAAAACGATATAGCACTCGTTTAAGAGAACGAGACCTCAAAAACTATTTTTTTTCTGAGGTCAATGTCAGAATCTTCTAAATGGTGAACATTCAAGACCTTTTGGAGTAAGATATTGTGAGTTCGCTAAAAACTTTGCATTAAAATTTTAGTGGGTAGTTTATAACCTATTGAACACATTGAATTTCAGTCATACGCTTGAGTATTGGTACATCTTATATTTAAACTCAATGGTCATACTCAATTAATCCATTTTTGGTCCAAGCTATCAGTTGTTTTTGAAATTGAAGTTGAGAAGAACTAGAAGTTATTTCCATAAGATCTTGGTTTACCAGAAAATAAAATCCAATTATTATGTACAACAAGAGTCTTCATAAACGAGATCTTCTTATTGTTTCCCCTTTCAGCATTTTGTACGTTTGAGTAGAATTCAAAATAACCTGATTTAAAATTTCCATGCCTTATTTTGCATGTCAAACCACAAATATAAGGTTACATGGTTATAACCCGTTTCAGTTGTTTAGTAGAGACGAAACACATAGCTGCAAATAAAGTGATTTTGAGTATGAAACTGTTATTTTTGTTTTTCTAATAGTTATTTCCACTTATGTGAATGCATACACAACGAGGTTCAACCATGTAGACATTGATGCCATTCTGAAGAACGAGAGATTGTTGAAGGTTTACCTCAAATGCGTTATGGAAGGAAGAGGATGCACAGCAGAAGGCAATGAATTGAAGCGTAAGTGAATTTTGAGACGTCTGGAATATTATTTATTCGAAAGAGTACTAAATAACTGTGCATCACTTTAGATGCACCATTTTGAAAAAAAACAAGGAAAGCCTTGAGCAAGAGTCTTTGAGCGCTCGTTCTTTGGTGGAGCAATGAGAATATGATCTCAAAATTTTATATGGGATTTGAGATTGATACCAAATATACAAATACAGAATCTCAGCACAATCGGAATTATATTCTGGAAATTATCCAAACAATGAAATATGTGCAAAATAAATAATTACAAAAATTAAATTCTATGTTCTCATAATGCGATCCTCTTGAAAATTTGCATGAACATTCAGTATATCAGTATTGACTCAAAAAATAAATTCCACTTGAATCGGTTATCCTGTTGTGAAAAATATTCAGATTCTTGTTTTCAATGTTCTAATTGAATTTTCTATGGTTCTGTTGACGCTATGGCTACAGAATTTTGCATGAAAATTCAGTATAACAGTCTCCATTCACAAAAAATTCATTCGAATCGGATATTCTGTTATGGAAATATAATTTTTTTTTCAATATTCCAATTGAATTTTTTATGGTTCTGTTAACACTTTGGCTACAAAATTCTGCATGAACATTCAGTGTATCAATCGTTATTCATAAAATAAATTTCATTCGAATCGAATATTTTTATGGAAAAATGAAGTTTCTTTTTTCAATATTCCAATTAAATTTTCTATGGTTCTGTTTATTTTATGACCACGAAATTTTGTATGAAGCTCATTATGAGCATCTTACATATGGCCTCAACATTTCATTCCGATGGGTTTCGTTTTGTCTGAGATATTGAGGAACAAAATTTCTTTTTCATTGAAACACATTTTCATCCTCGTTCTATTCAATTCGAAACAAAGGCGAAAACCTCATGAGGAATCAATGCGCGATGAGTACTTATATCACATTTGCTCCCCAAAATACAGTGAAATTTAATCTCTCCTTATATCCGCAGAAAACTTTTTCACAACCTGTAGGGTTCATCAAGCCAGGTGGCTCTCCAAGTGACGAATAAGATGAAATATTCATATAGACTGGCGTCTATCATTTTTCTGTCATCTGATTTAGCTGCATATCTTCCGACTTCCAGTTTCCTGGGCAAAAACAGAATGAAACCGGAATAACTAGGAACAAATAATGAGTTCTTAATCATCTCTGTGGCACAAAAATTGAAAAAGTTCTTGAAATCCATTCAATGAAAACTGCTTTTCAATCAATAGGTTCATCAAACCAGGTTCCTAGTCATATAAATTTCCAATTGAAAAATACTTGGCGTAAATTCGTTTTTGACACTAATTCATTGAAACGGTTGAATATTGAGTTTTCAAATTTGATAATGAATTTTTGAGATAATATTGAGATGGAAAAAATCTTATAAGAGTGTACAGGTTTGGAACTTCACAACGGAAACATATGTTATTCAATGCATCAGACAGAGAATGTTGCGTCCAGTTAAACAGTGAAATATCCGAATCATTAACGTGCTTGATAACTCACTGGTTCAAAAACCGATTGCAACAATGAAGTGTTTTCTCTCTATTATGATGAATGGCTCGATTCAAGCAATATGGTGGGTGATCTGCAGTACTCGCTCGAAATACTCGATTCGAGTACCTACTTTCGGTTGCTTACCATATTGCTTGAATTGAGCCTTTTCCAATGATAAGAGAAAAAAATACTACACTATTGCAATCGGTTATTGAACCACTGAGTTATTTAGCACGTAAACCTCTCGAATATTCCACTGTTCAACTGGACGGAAAATCCGATGCTGTTGCATAGTATATCGTAAGTTTCCGATGTCAACTCTCAAACCTTTATAACACTAATTCGAATAGGGACATTCAACGAATAACAACCATACAATATACAAGCGCGGTAATTTTATGGACTCCATTCATAAAACTGCTAGAATAGAGGTAGTAGGATTCGAATAATCTCAATTGACACAAAACAATATGCTTCTTTACTTCTCTGATCGATCAAAACAAAAGTCTTGTCTCTGTATATAACATATTAAATATCAATGACTTTGCAATATTGAACAGTAAGTTCGATGGCGGACAAATCATTCGATGTAACGGAAATGCCCTCAAATTTTTCAATTGATATGGGACCACCTGTATATCCAACTCCTTCTGGTTTAAAACATCATCGTGATAAAACGTTCAAATAGAAAAATTGATGTTGTGTGTATGTAGAGTAATTATTAACGAATACGATCTAGCGGTAACTGTGGTCAATGTATCAACTTCGAATTGACCTCAACTATACAATGAAGAAAAATTCATTTCAGTAAAGTAGAACGTATTGAAATGTCAATGATGATCGGTTATGGTGAAAAAAAATGCCCAAACCTGGCAACTGGTCTCGAAAAGAGTGACTCAACTATTATTGTTTGATAAGATGGTAAGGTACATTGTCAGGAGGTAAACGACCGGTAATTTGAACATTTGAATTAATTTTGTTCAAAATGAAAACATTAGTTTAGGATATTTCCGGTTTTCCAGGAAGTATATTATAAATAGAAAATTGTACATCAGATGCATTTTGCGCAATTGCACTTACCTGGCAACTTTCATGAATATTGTCATTTTGGTTTGAAAAATGATAACTTGGTTTCATACTTTATCCCAACTCCATATTTCATATTCTCTGTATATGAAAATGAAGAATATCTCTTAATAGAATGAACTACTTCATATGAATTCTCGGAACGAAAATGATCAAAGTTTGTTCAGTTTCATTAGTTTCAATATACTTGCTGTCCTTCTTTGTTATTGAATTTTCTCTGCGACCGGTGTCAAATATTGCTTTATGCTTTGGGAGAGGTTGGAATTAATTCATTCCAGTTAATGGGTTTCAATGAAAAAACACAAATGACAATTAGTATTGATAAATAAACATAAACGATATTCCCTGATGAGGTGTCAATCTAACAACAATCAATAGACTACTTGTCATTATTCAAATAAAAAATATTATTTTTTGCATGGATGATTTCACAATTTAATGTGTGTTCTCGTCGTCAGTCAGATATTTATATTCTCAATATTAATGTACAGTTACAGATATTCAGTGTTACCATCAGTATGAAGTATTCTATACAATAGCATCATCAAAACTAGTAATTCAATCATGAATACATAAACAAAGAACTTATTATTTCCAATGCAACTTTCTTATTCAAACCTGAAACGTACTCTGAAATTCTCAAGTTTTGGAGTGGCGTATAACACCCGGAAGAATATACTTCATTATTCACCATTTGTTTCTTTTTCAAGGCAAAAAAGATACATCAAAAAAGTCATGTAATCATATAACGTCAGTATTCATCTCGTTATAAAGACTTCAAGTTCTAGAATATGTAACATGCAGTGCACAGCTTTTGCACCGCACCAACATATTTTCTCTCGTGAAGAAGTATCGAAATGCAATCACGAAACATTTCTTTGTTTGGAAATTCATCCCAATATATAAGTTCTTCTATGTGTTTTCACCTCAACTGACAAGATCTCCATTGTGAATCTTTTGCTCTAGTTGAAAATTTTAAATTCAGTAATGTGAAGCAACCTCATTATAAAATGAAGATTAAAATTAGATGTCTTCCGCCAGAATTGACATTTGGTCATTACCTTCGTTTCTATTTGTGCTATAAACTTGAAACAGAAACATAAAACGGACACTTTTTGCATAGGAATCCAATGGCTTATTTCAATTTTTGCTTGGGGATTTCTTCCTGATTTATTAAATAAACTCTAGTTTTCTATAAAACAAACATTTATTACCACGTAAAATTAATCACTGTTTTTTTCTCGTTTCAACAATAAATAATATAATACATCGGACTCACGTCGCCACTGAGCTAAGTGCAATATATGAGATGTTACATATTTTTGAACAGAAATAACGGTGTTTATTTTCAAGTAAAACTGAATTATTCTCTCTATAAGGAAAAACAAATGTTCATGTAATAAATCAGGAACAAAAACCCTCAGCAAAAATTTGATTATGTCACTGGATTCCTATCAAAAAAGTGACTGTATATTGTCTGTGTTTCAAGTTCGCTGGATTTCCTGTACCTATCTGTACCTAGAATGACTCAAATAACATGACATGATAATATTCTATGCAAGTCTTAATCACTATAAACATATATTTGCATTAACGAATTCTGAGAATTATTTGACATATATCCCCATGAAACCACATCCTGTGCATTTGTTTTATGAAATCAGGTTTGAAATATGGACGAATTTTTTAAATGTGGTACATTAATGAATTTTCTTTCAACTTTTCTTTGTTATATTCTCAAGCAAGTGAATCGTTGGGACCAATGAGTTTGAATTGAAGGAATTTAATTCTTGCTTATTGAACCATTAGTGAATTTAAGGAATAAGCGGAGCACTATCTCTAAAAAAAATAAGAAAAGCCCTAACCAGGTGCTTTTGAGCTCTCTTTCATTGTGGAGCAATAAGGCTATTACCTAGAAATTTTGCATGACACGCACTTCGCTACTTTGAATCTTCACTCGATTTCATTTCAATCGAAAGGTATTTCATGGTAATACTAGAATTTTCTTCATAAAAAAATATGAGTTTTGACGCAAACCCATAAATTCGATCGAATCGACAAACTCACAATTTAGGAAAAAAAATTAAATTCTATGGTTCTGATGATGCGATCCTCTTTAAATTTTGCACCAGCATTCCGTATATCAATCTTAATTCATAAATAAATTTCACTTGAATTGGAATTCTTGTTATAGGAATAAAAAGATATTCCTTTCAATATTCCAATAGAATTTTCTATGGTTCTGCACTATCGCCACAAAATTTTGTATGATGCTTATTATCAGCATCTTGCATGTGACCTCAAAATTTCATTTCGTTTTCGTTATGTCTGAGATATTGAGAAACGAACATTTTTATTGGCCATATTTTATGGAACACTATGTACGATTTGGCTGGTTAACGAACTCACAGCGGCATTTGGAAACACTCGACCTGAAGATCTCAAGTCTCTAGAACAATACCTTCGAAAGTTATCGTGTTTGCGGCCTGTCGGACAGAATTGAACCCTATCGTTTGAAACCATTTTAGGCTCGAAATTCGATAATTACGGACATTTGGGCATAACGATCTAACACTGGTTTAAGTAGAACGAGTGCTCAAAAAATACAGGTCACTCTATCCAATCTAATTGGCAATAATCCCACTCCAATTCAATATCAATAAACATATTTCTTTTTCTAGGACTGTTACCTGATGCCATTAAAACAGCATGTGCGAAGTGCAATGAACGACAGAGGGAAGGAGCCATCAAAGTGTTCAGATACCTACAGCAAGAAAAACCAATGGTCTGGGAAAAATTTATTGACAAGTTTGACCCGAAGAAGATTTACAGGACACAATGGGGACCTCTGATGAAAGCATAAATTGATATATCGATATGTCTTGTATACCTTAGAAAAAGTTCTCTGTACTGTGCTATATTGTTCACACTCATTGTAAATTTCATATTTTGTAGAAAATTCGAGCTTTCTTACCCTTTTCGTAACTGCCTTCAAGAAAATTCAAGTGAGAATAATTCCAAGGGCATTATGAAATATTTCATCACTATATTGAAGTGTAATTCTATAATAAGTAATTATATAAAATACAACTGATTCTATATATTTTCATTCACATTCCACATTTGTAATGGTAAATAGACTCATTGGATACAATCGATTCATTTTCAATATATAGTTACATCCAAGAATTATTGATATCCCAGGCGCTTACGAAAAATCGAAATTAAGTTGGTAATAGCTCATTCAGTAATTTTTGATTTGAGGAATTCAAGTTGGTGTTGAAAATAATAACGACAGAAAATAACGTGCGTTCAAAAAAATTCTTTGTCAAGTAGGCTATAATATACAGGTACAATGCATCAGACATGGAATTTTGCACGCAAGTTGAGCATATGTATATTCGAAAGATGCACGTGCTGTAACTGACTGAATACTGTTATCTGATTGGAATAATGTAGAGTTGTCTCTTTCCTAACGTTTGAAGTGGCAATATGGAGGGGTCCTGCAGTATGCGCATCGAATTATATGATGTGTAGATGTGTCAGGCTGTCCGTGATTCTCAATTTAAGAATTTGTGGTTGCCTACCATACTGCATGAAATAAGCCAATCCAACGATAAGAGAAAGACAAGACTCTATTTATTATTCCAATCAGACAGCTAAATCCAGTCAGTTACGCTCAACTTGCCAGCAAAATTTGATGCATTTTTTATCGTACCTATCTTTCCGATGTGATATTTCATTCGAAAGTACACTAGATGAGGAATTTCGATAAAAGGTTCCAGAGATATTAGCAACAATACTATATTATGCAACGAGCGTAAAATGATGGTTATTATTAGCGAGAAGTTCAGGCTACGAGCCGTAGGCGAGTGGCCCAAATCATCCAGTGAATAATTACCATTATGCGCGAGTAGCATACTAGACTTTATTTACGATTGCTGAATATATTTCTTGAAGATTTAACAATTGGCGTCCGTGACAGACTCTTCTATAACTAGTGTGAAAAAAGTCAAATTGACTCATAGAAATTTTTAGAGAACTTGTCATTATTTATTTTGTAATAAAAATGGCTTCAACTGATGTAATAAAGTAGATTTGGTCCTCGTAGACAAGGTATACAAAAATTTTTTAGTTGGAGTACTTTAAGAACTGAAGAAATATCATTTTGAAGAATATGATATCAAATCTCGATCTATGAAGCATCTGACTGCAGTGAATAATAAATCGTTATTCACTTGTGATTAATGAGTATTATCATGGCTGAGCTACAGACGTATATCTAATTAGTGATGTAACGAATGTCATATTTTATACATTCGCGAATGCGGATTCGAATGCAAATGTCTGCTACTGACATTCGCGAAAGCAAATGCGAATGCGAATGTAGAAGTGTTCAATAAAATAAATAATTTTTATTTTTTAATAAGAAGAATGTATTATGTTTGAGAGTTTATACATTTCTTGTTTGTTTAGATTATATATTTATAATTTAATGCAGAAGAATATAGTTTTTGATTATGTATCATATTTTTAGAGTTTTATTCAAGATGAAGATTATTTAAACATTTTAAAGTTATAAATATAAAGAAAGACTGTTAAATGTTTCATAGATTTGTTTTTGTTAGTTTCAATTTCACTCAATTTTTGTGTTATAAGTTTTTTTCTGATATTCATATTCGCAAAACATTCGCAGAAATTTTGCGGATGCGAATGCAAATGCGAATATTCAAAAATATGCGAATATCCGCGAATGCGAATGTGAATGCGAATATTCGTTACAAACTCTATATCTAATGGGTCGATTATATGCAATAGTAGTGGATAAAAGATATTTTTCTCCGATATCAACCCCCGAAAATCTCGATAACGGTGCATTGTAAAAGTACATCAATATAGTCTTCTGTTTCTATTTTTGGAAGTGCTATAACAACCTGAACTTGTCGCATTTATTTACTAACACCCTGTATTGGTGGGTATTAACGGCTTATACATATGAACCTGCAGTATAGACCTCTCATCAACGCTTCCTGGAAATTGCTTTAAGAATGGATGACGCTGGACCGCGATAAAAAAACAATGTTTCGACGACATTCATTCTCCAACCGAGAGTTCAAAGGAAATCCAAAACCAAGAATTATAATGAACAAACGAATACCTAACTTGTTAAATTCGGACCGGTTTGAACGAAATTTTCCATGGTTTCGACTAGTTTTCAATTCCTCCTGGACCAATTATTGCTGATGCATATGCATGAGATAAACAGCTCTCCCTACATTCTGCTCTGGGATATTTCGTTTACAATTTTTGTCTACTACTGGCAACGGAATATTTTTGCGCACATGTGACACTGTAGATATGATCACTGTTCATTCCTTTTCATCGTATGTTCCATACTTATAATGAATATTCTAATATACAGGGTTTTTCACGAGGAACCTCACCCATATTTATACGGGAAACTACTGAACGTATTTTCATGAATTCAGCACTTACAAGTATTTCACGATGCTGATGAAATCTAAAATATTTTCAAGGCATGAGCACCTCCGGTTTTTCCGGAAAGGACGTCAACTTCCGTTTTTCAAATGAGAACACCATTTTTTCATTGCAGAAATACATTCCTTAGAAAATTATTTTTATGTAATATTTTTCAGTTTTGGTTGAAAAATTCTCTCTGAGCGGGAAAATTCTAAAAAAAAATCGAAATAGAGCTCCGCTGAAACAAGAATAACTTCGAGGTTTTTGGATGGAAAATTTTCATATTTTGAGATTTTTCAAGATGTAAGATTGATGTATCCACTTTAAAAATCGAAATCGCGATTCATGATACAGGGGGTGAAAAAATCGCTTTCAAAGTTAGGTTAGGTTAGGTTAGGTTAGGTTAATTTATATTTTTCAGTTTTGGTTGAAAAATTCTCTCTGAGCGGGAAAATTCTAAAAAAAATCGAAAATAGAGCTCCCGCTGAAACAAGAATAACTTCGAGGTTTTTGGATGGAAAATTTTCATTTTTGAGATTTTTCAAGATGTAAGATTGATGTATCCACTTTAAAAATCGAAATCGCGATTCATGATACAGGGGGTGAAAAAATCGCTTTCAAAGTTAGGTATGACAAAATCGTGAAAAATCAATTTTTTCAAATAAGAAACCCATTTTTTTATGGCAGATATTGAATCTACGTTAAAAAATAATGTGAGTGTATGCATCATACCCTTGCCCTAAAGTGGATATTTTCTGAGTTATTCACAAAAACTGTTTTTCGTCTTGAATTTTCAGCTATTTCTTTTACCTTCACGCCAAAAAGATGAAATTTTCAGGAACTGTTACTTAAACCATGTTTTAGATTTTACTACCCTAATATGCAAGAGAAAAAAGTTACAGGTTGTTCCTAAATAGATGTATCGGAAACCTTTTATTTCACTAATCGGCCATCGGTTTTCTCTCCAGTGATAAATAAATAATTCCTTATGAACCATATGCAAAAACTTACCATGTTTTACATTCTTTTTTTTTCAATGATAGATATCATTAACATCTACCAAATTCCTCTTTATTCAGTAGCATTTTGTGTTTACTATTAATTTGGTGATAATTCGTATTAATTTATAAAATCGATCACTTTGCCTAATTTTACCAATGAAGATTATTTAAATCTCATTCTACTTCATGGAGAATGTAATAAAGTTGTAGATAGTTGAGAGGTTTCCTGACCGACCCAGACCAACGAGAGATACCATTAACAGAACCATGACAAACTTGAGAATGTCGGATCGAAATTACAATTCTTGCATATTTTCGTATGAATCCTCAAAATTCTCTCAAAGATGCCGAGATTGATCTGGGATTATCTCAATCGAGTGTTTGGAGAATATTAAAAAAACATAAAATGCACCCATATAAATTCAATAGGGTACAACATTTAACGGAAACTGATTTCGTCAGGAGAACAGAGTTTTACGAAGCTATGATGATTCGATTTCAAGAGAATGAAAACTTTTTGGACTGTATAATTTGGACAGATGAATCTAAATTCACAAAGAATGGTTCTTTTCAATAGGCATAACAGTTATTATTGGAATGAAGAGAACAACCACCACTTCAGACAATGGAACTTTCAAGAGACCTGGAGTTTCAATGTTTTTTTGCGCCATCAAAAATAAGGCAATTCTCGATGTTCACATTTATGATGGGACTTTAACTGGTAAGATAGAACACTACACATTTTGCATTATTTAAAGAATGTTCTCCCTTAGGAGATAGATATTCTGACATATTGACTCAAATAATTGAGCCGCTAGTACGAAACCATAATGACTTATGGTATCAACAAGATGGCGCGCCTCCACAGAATTCACTCAATGTGTCAAATATCCTCTACAGGCTATTTGAAGATCGATGGTTGGCGAACAATGGTCCACCTTTTGACCACCACGTTCTCCCGATTTAACTCCTTTAGACTATTATGTTTGGGGTAGGATAAAAAATATTGTCTACTCAAACTCCCCTGAGTGATAAAAGGACTGCATAGAACGAGTCAGAAATGCGTTCAGGTTTGTTTAGATTTTTAGATTCATAGTTTTGAAACTCAATTTGGTTTTTAAACACTTTTGCAGATCTCTTCCTCCCGATGAAATAAAAAGAGCAACTCACGAAGCATTCCTGAGACTTATGAATAAATGTCTAGAAATTAACGGTCAAAACTTTGAGCATCTTCTCTAGTTATAACTGCGAGAGTTTGCCATGGTTCTCCTGATAGTAACTTGAAGTCGGTTTCAAGAAGGAGTGAAAATCTACAGCATGGTTCAAATAACAGATCCTGAAAATTTCATCTTTTTGGCGTGAAGGGAAAAGAAATAGCTGAAAATTCAAGACGAAAAACAGTTTTTTGTGAATAACTCAGAAAATCTCCATTTTAAGGCAAGGGTGTGATTCATACACTCACATTATTTTTTAACGTAGATTCAATATCTGCCATAAAAATGGCGATTTTTCTACCCCCTGTATCATGAATCGCGATTTCGATTTTTGAAGTGGATACATCAATCTTACATCTTAAAAAATCTAAAAAATGAAAATTTTCCATTCAAAACCTCGAAGTTATTCTTGTTTCAGCGGAGCTCTATTTTCGATTTTTTTAGAATTTTCCCGCTCAGAGAGAATTTTCAACCACAACTGAAAAATGTTACATCAAAATAACTTGAAATTTTCTAAGGAATGTATTTCTGCAATAAAAAAATGGTGTTCTAATTTGAAAAACGGAAGTTGACGTCATTTCCGGAAAAACCGGAGATGCTCATGCCATGAAAATATTTTAGATTTCATCAGCATCGTGAAATACTTATAAGTGCTGAATTTCATGAAATACGTTCTGTAGTTTCCCGTATAAATATGGGTGAGGTTCCTCGTGAAAGACCCTGTGTTGTTTATGCTCAAAATTCGTTTTGTCAACTATGCAGATTGGCGGAAGAAAGTTCTATTTGAGAAATTAAAATATTACATTTATATAATTTCCTTCCGGAAATAAGTAATTAAACCTCCAGAAATATTTATAGAACATCTTTATCTCCTGTCATAGACATACAATATCTCAGGTCATTCATTCTGTGGAACACTTAGGTATACGATGAAATGGAATGGACAGTGCTTGTAAGTTTTCATTTTTTCCGAGGAAAGTATCGACTGTATCGAAATTTTGCAATAGAATTTTTTTCTCCAGAATTGAATGGGAAACCATAAAACAATTTTATTTTTCGAAGAAGAAGAAAATCTATCCCACGAAAACCATTTCTGAACTGAATCATAGGTGTTTGTTATTTTCACCTCTAATAATAAAGTTATGAAAAAAAATTGTGTAACATCTACTAAGTGCTTTAATTATGTAAAATTTTTGACTTTTTGTCTTTAGAAAGCCGTTAAAAAAATTAAAAATTGTCAACTCGTTATCGCCTTCCAAAGGCTGGTCATGGAAGGAGCGTCGATTTCGAAAAAATTTTATATGAATTACCCCTGCTTATTTTCATCGAGGAATCATCTCGAATTTGTTTACGGACACCCTGTATAAATAATGACCTAACCACAGAGACACCTCCATTTAGAATAAATCAAAATTAAAATAATAAATTCAAAAATTAAGTAAAAGAGGACTATAAAAACATACATATATTTATTTATTTATTTATGCATCATCAATTATGAGTTATCACTACAGTTTATTGTTAAAAAATCTTTTAATGTTCAGTGGATATTACCTACAGCAATTTTTTCGATACATTTTCGAATTTAAATGCCAATAGTCTTCATTTAGCTCGTTGACATTTACTATGACATAAAAACAAATTATGAATATGAGATAAACACATAAACTTCGAACCCATCGGAATTGTTCCTGGGATCTTACGAAATATTTTACATTTTTCGTAGGATATTGAATTCCTAAATCATTTTCGAGCGGTCGTTCTACTTAAACGAGTGCTATTTCTTCTGCCCAAATTTCTGTGATTTTCGAATTATGAGCCCAAATGGTCTCAAACGATAGGGCTCGACTCCCTGATGACGAATTCGTGGTAAATTCAATTCTGTTCGTGGGGCCGACCGTCCGTACGTCAGCACAATTACTTTTGTAGGAATTGTCCTAAAGACTTGAGACTTTTAGGTCTTAAGTTTGTTAAACAAATGGTAAGGGTGTTCCATAAAATATGTCTATTCAAAATTTTTGTTCCTCAATATCTCAGACAAAACGAAACCAACCGAAATGAAATCTGACATATTCAAAATGCTCATAATTAGCCTTATGCAGAATTTTTTAGCCATAGTGTACACATTACTATCGAAAATTTAATTGGAATTTGAAAAGAAGAAATAATTTCCATAAAAGATATATGATAATCGAATAAAATTTATTTGTGAATGATGATTGATACACTGAATGTGCCCAACAGAGTCATAAAAAATTCAATTGAAAAATGGGAAAGAAGAATATTTATATTTCCATAACAGGATATCTGATTCAAGTATTTTTTTGTCTAAGAAGAATATAATGAATTTTCATGCGAAATTTTGTGGTCATAGTATTAACACAGCTATAGAAAATTCAACTGGAATATTCAAAAGAATGATCTTTATTTTTCCAAAACATAATATCCGATTCCAGCTAAACCGCACATTTTGTATGAGAATTGGCTCCCGTGGATTTGGCTGAAAAAATTTGATATGATGTTCTACTATCCTTCTGATCAAATGTCTCTACAGTCACGAAGCTGAAAAATGCATACTTCTAGGAGTTTTTAGCGATTTTTTGTATCCATTATGGCTTACGTATTACCGTTCACACAGAAATGTTTGAAAATATTTCGAATTGACAGGACTGTGGAGACATTTGATCAGAAGGATTAGTAGAACATCATATAAAATTTCCAGCCAAATCCACCGGGAGCCAATTCCCATAATACGTAAGCCATAATGAATACAAAAAATCACTAAAAACTCCTAGAAGTATGCATTTTTCAGCTTCGTGACTGTTCAAGACATTTGATCAGAAGGATTAGTAGAACATCATATCAAATTTTCAGCACAAATCCACCGGGATCCAATTCCCATACAAAATGTGCGGGGTCCTTTATTTTTTGAAATGAAGACTGATATACTAAATACTCATGCAAAATTTCAAGAGGATCGCATCATTACAACAATAGAAGTACCATTTAAAAATTTGAGGTAGGTGAAGTGGGGTAAATGTGATATAGTATTTGATTAGTTCATAAACAAGTGTTATAAGTAACAGTTTGAATAAACTGAACATTTCAAAAAATGCAAGCATGATCACAATATAGTTCTCTATTGATTGTATTCTGGTTACTCTTTGAAATCTTTTCTGAGAAATGTTGGGTAATTTAAAGAAAAATGATGCCGGTCAATCACAATTGCCCCAGAATTTGGGTAAATGTGATAAAAGCTTTCAGATTCCTATGACTAAATTATTTGGAAAGGATTGGGGTAAATGTATAAAAATCTTACATCATTGAATACTTTGTTTTTTACAAAAATAAAATATTTCACTTAATGAAAAATTGATGACCTTATTTCAGTCGACGCCAAAAAAATGTGAAATTAACTTCAGCTTCTGAACAAAAAGGAAGTAAAAGCAAATTAGGCAGAAACAACTATATAATAATAAACGTTATATTTTAATTAAACTTTATTTTTCCATCATTAAGATAAATTATATCCGTCAAAAGACACTTCAAATATGAAAGAACCACGCCTATTCATATTATCACAAATGCCTCAAATGTATATGTCACATTTACCCCAAAAAGCATTTCATGCGGGGCAAATGTGATATGTACAAAAAGAAACCACCAGCGCAATTTATGAGTTAAAAGTATTTAAAAACACATAATAAAACTGTTAATAATAAGTCTGGAAATAATAAAACAGACTTAACTCATCAATTAAAAAATTTACACCGAATAAAGTAGAGACGTACCTACCTGAATTTAAGGTTACGTTATGAGAAATAATATTCACGTGCCTTACAACCATACTGACAAGTATTTCGTTCGTTCGTTCTATGTTTTTGGTGGTTCGCTTGCAATTTTGAAGACGTGTTAGATAGATGGCAGCAGTATTAATGAATTTGATCTGAATATATAGTCCGTTATCACAATTGCCCCATTATCACATTTACCCCACTTCACCTTACCTAATAGTCTTATTGCTCCACCAATAAACGAGCGTTCAAAAGCTCCTGCTCAGGGCTTTTCCTCCTAAATTTCAATGAACCTTCTCGCAAACTGAATGAACCTTGACCGTGTTACACTGACGGATTGAATTTTAGTCAAATTCATTAAAATATAACAGTCGAAATAACCTTAAGATTTTCTAAGAAAATAAACGCTTTTCAACATTATTCAAGGTATCTGCTGGACACATATGTCACGAATAATTTGAAGAATTTGCATTTCTATGGTTTTCCTTACTTGGTTCCTCACCAATTTAGTTGATTTATCTGAATATGTTCAAATGTTAGTAGAAGCGTTAGATCAAATGATTCCGGCGACATTTGCATTAAAACTTATGACTTATGCATTCGTTCAACTTCGCTTAACTCAGTTTGGTTTCATTTCCCTTGAAAATAATAGAAGAAAGATCAGTGTTGTTCTGTGCGTATATAAGCCCTTGAACAATATCTATAATTCTCCTAACCTTGCTTCCACCATAACTTTCCATGTTCCGTGTCGTTTCCTAAGAAGTAGTGATATGTTCCATATTCCTTTCCGTAACACTAGTAGCGCTATGAATTCACCTCCCTGCAGGATGATGCGATGGTTTAAAACTTTGAGTAATATCGATCTGTTTCATCTACCTAAGTCAAAATTCAATAAAACAAAACTCAAAAAATATACTTATGCCAATAGGATGCTCTCCTTCTTTTCAATTGGTTGTATATTTATTTTTTTTTTATTCTGGCTAGTTTCTCGATACTGTAATTTTCAATTAAAAGAATATTGTTTCACACTGAAACTCATGCATACCTGTTTCATTGATTTGCTATATTTTTGCTTTTTTTCTTGTTTTTTTAACATTATACTAATGATATAATTGTTCTATTAGATAAGTTAACTGTGTTTTTTCTAAACTGTCCACTTTGACTCACTTAGTATTTCTTATTGTGGATTGTGTTGGGTGTTCATCACCTGTTCGTATTCCTAATTTTATAAAAAAATTCGTTTTCAGTTTGACAATGACAATGCAAATTTATACCAGACTAGCAACCCTGGCGAACTCCGTTTCGCCACCAGATGGCTTCGTTTTCTGTAACATTTCGTTTGGTGATAAAAAAATGAAGACATTTTTTTTTATATTTGAAAAGGAAGAATTTTATTTCATTTCACACACAGTAATAAATTCATTTCGATTACAAAAATGAAGTGTTATTTAGTTAAACTTCTCTAAGTAAATGAAAGTGAATCCAAAGTAAATACTGAATCGAAGCGTTATACGTGTCCGCAAAATATCCGTTTTTTTGAAATGCTCTTTGGTAAACCATATTTTGTTTTTTTGCCTGACGTAAACACAAACAAAGCGGTTGGTTTCCAACTCGTGAACACGTATAACGTATAACTGCCATGTAAAAACAATGATTTTCTAGTCAGGCCAGTAGATCTACCTTTTTAAGTAGATTTGTGAAACCGGTAGATCTACCTTTCTAAGTAGAATAATTTAACCGGTAGATCAATTGAACCGATAGATCAGATGAACAGTAGGTCATTCGAACCGTTTTGTATACGTCGATAGATCATCATTGGTTATTGATGTTCATAGATATTTGATATATTCCTTGGTATCTCTGACTACACTACACACCCTGTATATACTCAGAGCGTCTATTGAACATTTATGGGAAAAGTGGTACAAATGTTCGTGTTAGGAAGTAGAAAATTACAATATTTGGCATTTTTATGAAGAGGCCCTGTATAAATCAAACCACCATCGATAGTAAATCATTGAAATTCAAAAACTTCTTCGTTTCTGTTGAAATGTCCCTGTGATAATGCAGAAATTCAAAATATTCGACATGTTTATAGGAGCACCCCGTATGAATCCGAAGCATAGTATCTATATTTAAAATTCCACCTCCTATAACGAATCACTCGAAATTCAAAAGCCCCTTCAATTTCATTGAAAGGTTTCTAACTACTCGAAAACGATATTCGTACCTTTTTTGATTCGGATCTGGCCTTTTTCTTCTGAAATGAGGAAATTGTTGGAAGCACTTCCCTCTCGAAAGGAGACTTGACAGTTGTCATTGAATTCGATGTCATAAATTTCTGACATTTCTAAAATTTACCAATTTCTTACGTTCTTCTCGATATCTTGAAATTTTTCCTGAATTTTCTTTGCTACAAACCTTCCTCTTTAATCACTCTATCTATTAAAAAAAACGCATCCAAATCCGTTTCGTAGTTTCAAAGATCTAAGCATACATAGGGACATAGGGACATAGGGACAGAGAAATCGACTTTATTTTATACTATGTATTGATATACAATACAATATACTGTAGACACTCGATAACCCGGATCAATCACTGCTAGGGCTAATCTGGAAAATTAATAATAGAATAAAAATAAATTTTATGGTTGTGATGATCCTCTTGAAATTCTGCATGAGCATTCAGTATATTAGTCTTGATTCAAAAAATAAGTTTTACTACTCGAATCGGATATCCTGTTCTGGAAATTAGAGATTCGTCATTTCAATATTCCAATTGAATTTTTTATGGTTCTGTTAACACTAGGGCCTCAAAATTTTGCATGAAAA
Source organism: Propylea japonica (assembly GCA_013421045.1). Taxonomy (NCBI): domain Eukaryota; kingdom Metazoa; phylum Arthropoda; class Insecta; order Coleoptera; family Coccinellidae; genus Propylea; species Propylea japonica. The sequence continues at coordinate 42,956,767 of CM024240.1, forward strand.
TTCAGTATATCAGTCTTCATTCTCAAAATGATTTCACTCGAATCTTTTTATGGAAATATGGAGATTCTTCTTTCAATATTCCAATATGTGACCACTATGGCCACAAACTTTTGCATAAGGCTTAATATGAGCTGGCATGTGGCTGCAATTTTCCATTTCGATTGGTTCCGTTTTGGCTGAAATATTGAGGAAAAAAATTCAAATGGATATATTTATGCCTCTGCTTTAATGGATTTCCTCAAAAATATTCTACGTACGGTAGTACGAAATAAAAGTTCTATTGGTTTCGTGCACGTTTGACAGCGGATTGACATCGGAGGTATAACAACCTCACTTTTCCTATGTAAATCATTGCAAAACAACGAGAGATTTTGGTTTTTCTCAAGTGTTTCATTTGATTTATTTCTTCTTTGGACTGAAAAATCGTGAAAATGGACCTATCAAATTGTTCATTAAGTTCAGACCATATTCATCGAGGACGATATGTAGAAAAATATCAGTTTTGGGCATTCACCCTTATCTACTGCAGAAGATTTATCTATCTAATGTGTCTTATTCCGATGATAAAATGTATCCTGATATTATCATCCATTATTAGTAGAAACAAGAGTGCTGGTACAGCGAATGGATTGATATCTACTATATAAAAATGAGTCGGGTTTTCCTCCCTGACGCTATAAACTCCAGAACGCACGAACCGATTTCAACGGTTTTGTATTCGTTGGAAGGTCTAGTGCTCCGCGAGGTTTGTAGCAAAGAAAATTCAGGAAAAATTTCAAGATATCGAGAGAAGAACGAAAGAAATTGGTAGATTTTCTGACATTCTGAAAATTTGATTATTTATGACATCGAATTCAATGACAACTGTCAAGTCAAGTGGAAGTGCTTCCAAAAATTCCTCATTTCAGAAGAAAAGGCCAGATCCAAATGAAACAAGGTATGAATATCGTTTTTTAATTCGTTTTATAACGTTTATTACTAAAAATATTTGTTCCAGAAACTATGAAATTATAAGAAAGTACTCGACAATTGTCAATTCAGTTTAGAGGTCAAAAAAGCTCTAGGAAATTTGCAATTTTGAAAAAGAAAACGAACAGATCCGAACCAAACAAGGTACGAATATCGTTTTTGAGTAGTTCTATAACGTTTATTGATGAAGATATTTGTTCCAGGATTCTGGAATAACCAGGAAGAACAAAATATTTTTGACATAGGTTCGTCTCATGTACACATTAGTTCGTTTCGAGTGGAAACGTTTTTTGAATAGGTAAGTCCATATGAAATCATCAACTTCCCACGTTCATTCAACGAATCCTATTTCAGCAATCAAAAGCATCATTTCAGGGTCGCAGTGATATTTGAGGCTTCTACTTAACCGAATTTCTCTTTTTACTGACAAATAACGTAATGAGAACAAAATTCGGGGATTATTCGTATTTTGGAAAAAATACGCCAGGAATGATACTAAACTGTATGTATTCTGATATTATCGCTATTTCAATATTTTTTCGATTTCCTGATATGTTTACATGTCTTTTGATTCCTGTGGTGTAACGACTAACGACTAGGTGTGTGGACCCGTAGTGTACAGGGTGTCGAATTCCCTTTCGTGGCATGTTCTGTTTATTCTGGATAAGAAAATTGTTTCCAGGTTCAAAGAAAGCTGATGAAATAATTCGAAATTTTCATGTGCATATTTTATATAGGTACGTTTCAGATATATACAGGGTTTTTCTATAAATCTATCAATTATTTCACATTTCTAAGATATAACAGAAAGCTTTCAATGAAATTGAAAAGGCTTTTGAATTTCGAGTGATTTGTTATAGGAGGTGGTATTTTAAATATAGATACGTTGCTTCGGATTCATACGGGGTGCTCCTATAAACATGTTTAATATTTTGAATTTCTGCTTTATTACAGGGACATTTCACCCCCGAAACGAATAAGTTTTTGAATTTCAAATGACTTAATATCAATGGTGGTTGGATTTATACAGGGTCTTCCCATAAAAATGTAAAATATTGTAATTTTATTTTACTTCATAACACGAACATTTGTATCACTTTTCTTATAAATGTTCAATAGACGCTCTGAGTATATACTATACAGGGTGTGTAGTGTAGTCAGACAGATACCCAGGAATGGATCAAATATCAATGAACATCAATAACCAATGATGATCTATCGACGTATACAAAACGGTTCGAATGACCTACTGTTCATCTGATCTATCGGTTCAATTGATCTACCGGTTAAATTATTCTACTTGAAAAGGTAGATCTACTGGCCTGACTAGAAAATCATTGTTTTTCACATGGGCACGTTGCGTGTTCACGATTTGGGAAACCATCCGCTTTGTTTGCGTAAACGTCAGACCAAAAAACAAAAATATGTTTACCAAAGAGCACTTCAAAAACGGATAGTTTGCGGACACGTATAACGCTTCGATTCAGTATTTACTTTGGATTCACTTTCATTTACTTAGAGAAGTTCAACTAAATAACATTTCATTTTTGTAATCGAATGAATTCATTAGATACTGTTGTGAAATGAAATAAAAGTTTTCCTTTCCAAATATGAAAAAAAAATTTTTTCTTCTTCTTTCTTCTCTTTTTTTTTTTCTTTCATCTTTTAATCACCAAACGAAATTTTTTACATAAAACGAAGCCATGTGGTGGCGAAACAGAGTTCGCCTGGTTTGCTAGTTCATAATATTTATTCTTCATATATAGAAAGGAAAAAAAATGATCATTAGACGAGAAGGCTGGAAAGATTAACAAAGTATGGTGAAGTATGTATGTAGATATTTTCATTCAGGTGAAGTAAACAATGAAAATCCTTCACAGGTCACCATTTTATAGGATGATGGTTATGAAAAAATATTATTTCATTAGTTGATTTCCAGTTTGCACCAGAGGAAGCATTTGAGACGTAAAGTGCAGTCAAAATAAAGAAGACAAAGAGATCAGCCAGTTTCAGGATTCATATTTGGACTTGAAGGAGGAAATTTGGAACATTAACAATTAAGTTTTTCGTTTATACAAGACAAAAATTTGTTGGTTTGTATCGAATGATAAATGCTTTACTTTGACAAAATATTTATTAATTTTTTCAATTTGTATTTAATAGAATATCGTTTCTCCTACGTTGTGAATATTGAAATTTAGTTGTTAATTTTCATAAAATCTTTCATTATTTCCATAAATCATCATGGAATCCATGGGCTTTCATTTTCAATAAACAAATATGATTATTTTTCTTCTTTACATATATTGAAGAATAAATATTATAAATACCATATGATTCACTGCAGCAGCATTCTTTGTTTTCCACTGAATAACTGATAATATCAGGATAAATTTAATCTCTGAAATAAGCCAAGTTAGATGGATAAATATCCTCCTTCTACAGTTTACAAGGGTGAATACCCAAAACTGATATTTTCTACATATCGTCCTCGATGAATATGATCTGAACTGAACTTCATATTAATTTGATAGGTCCATTTTCACGATTTTCCAGTCCAAAGAAGAAATAAATCAACTGAAACACTTGGGAAAAACCAAAATATCGTTGTTTTGCTATGATTTCATAGGAAAATGGAGTTGTTTACCTCCGATGTGCTGTCAGTTGTCAAACGTGCACGAAACCAATTGTGTTTTACGATATCATAAATCTATAACTATATTATAAAGAGGTAAAGTTTGTGTGTTTGTATATTTGTATATTTGTAATGGAAAGGGCTAATCTCGGGATTTACTGAACCGATTTTAAAATTCTTTCACCAATAGAAAGCCACATTATTCAAGAGTGCCATAGGCTATATAAAACACCAAAAAATAAGAAGGCTTTCACGTGGTAGTCGGTTTTGCAAAGTGAATCGGGTAAAAATCGTATGAAAGCCAGCCAATCAGCGGAAGACGCGCCAGGGCTTCGGTTTAATTCGGTTTGCGTTCGTGCTTGCTTCGGGAGAAGGGGGCGTGGCCTTTTACATCTGATCGCAGTCGCATCGCAGCTCGAGCTCAGTCGCTTTATCTATGCCCTGTGGGACGTTTGGTCGCGTGGTCGTCTCCTTACGCAGCGGACGTCATCGGAATTGAATTCTTCGAAACAGAATTAGCACACTTTCGACATTCGGCCACATAAGAATGAAACGGACATACTACTGATACGTTCGTAGGATACCAATGAGTTGTCAGTTTTTATTATGAAAATGTACCGAAATTAGTTAAAGGCCAGAAACAAGCTTTTGATGCAAAAATTCACTGTGTGCTTAATAACAGACGTTTAAAATTCTTTCTTGACGCCTCGGGAGGCACTGGCAAATCGTTTCTTGCAAATTTGGTATTGGCAAAAGTAAGACAATCCGGAAGAAATGTTGCCTCTTCGGGGATTGCCGCTACTCTGTTAAATGATGGGAAAACAGCACACTCCACCTTTAAGCTACCTCTGACAGTCTAACTAGAGCAACAGTCATTTTGTTCCATACGTAAAAATGGGCCACTCGGGAAACTTTTACGGAAAACACATCTTTAATTATATGGGACGAATGTACTATCAAATACCTCAGAAACTCTGATGCTGTAATGGGTGGCGTTATTTTGTTTTTGCGGGCGATTTTCGGCAAACACTGCCTGTAGTAACAAAAGGAACACGCGCGATATCATCAGAGCATGCTTAAAATCATCTCACTTACGGAGTTCGGTGGCATCTCTCAATTTACGAACAAACATGAGAGCCCATTTGAGCGACAACGACGATGACGACTTTCCGCGTAAACTACTCAATCTTAGCGAAGAAAAAATTGTCTCTTCTAACACCAACAGCAATGACGTAAAAAACTTGACGTTACATTAGGATACATATTGCAGAGGTTGGAACATCTTACTGATGCAATATATCCCGGTCTTGAAAATTTTATTGAAGATTATCATTTGCTTTGTTCTAGGGCAATATTGTCACCCAGAAACGATACAGTGAATGAAACAATAACTCATTTCAGAGAAAATGCCCGGTCAGGTCAATCACTATAAGTCTATTGATACGGTGTGTAGTATTGAGGATACAGTGCACTATCCCCAAAAATTTTTAAATTCTTTGAACCCTTCTAGCTTACTTCCTCACGAAAGTTGGCATTCCTATCATGCTATTAAGAAACTTGAGCCCCCCCAGCATGTGTAATGAGAAAATGCTGCTTACAAAACAGTTACGGGACAGTATAATCGTGGCGACCATTATCAGGGCCAGCAGTGGGACAACTGGCCTATATTCCGCGGATACCCATGATTCCCACTGATTTACCCATACCGTTTAAAAGGCTACAGTTTCCTCCAGTGAAGATCTCTTTTTTGCCCTCAATATTAACAAGTCCCAAGGTGACACATTTTCTCTCTGGTGGGCCTTGACCTGAGAAAGCCGTGTTTTTCCCATTGGCAGTTACATGTTGGCTTATCTCGGGTTAGAACTCCTGACAGACAATATATTTTGCTACCAAATGATAACATTATATCCATATAGTTTACAGAGAAGTTTGAACAATTAAATTACCATTACCAAACTAACTTTACCCGCGACTTGGTCCTCCTGGAATTCGTTTATCGCAAATCCCTCAAATGTTTTTTTAGGACAGGTTACTTTCCCAATTTTGTATTAGCATGCAAATACAAATATACCTGCGTATAAACCTCCTTTTTAGCAGTTAGAAACTCTGTACTAAAAAAGGATTATTAACATTATGCCCAACGGAGTGGGCACGGGTCAGCTAGTATATTAATATTTAAATACCTGTATGGCAATCATTTTGTACAGCGTTGTTGGCGTTTCTTCAGATTACTTTGGGTGCTACCTGTTTGGTCTCAAAC
>CM024240.1:42962730-43161646 GCA_013421045.1 Propylea japonica
TTTGGATTTTATTCCATTGACGTTCCAGGGTAGCAAGATTGAGTTTAAAAACCGTTATTTTCGAGATTCATAACAAAATTGAAAAATATAGAAAATTTTTCACTTGCATTAGTTGCCTGATCCATAGTTACGTTAAGCATTTTTATTGATTTTAAAAATTTATCCACATTTATGTGGCGATTTAATTTTTCAATTCTCCCTGAATCTCGAACATGTGGTTGAAGGAATTACAGAAACCTACCTTTTGGGTATGTTTTGCGGAGTTTCTTCTTGTCGAGTTTCCTCGGGTCTTGACCTATAGTTCGTCTTTTGGCGGGTCTCCCATACATTAGTTTTCCGGCTGCGGAGCTGGTATGAATTTTTTGGCTCATTCTTCGGGTTTTATGTGTAAAACCTGTCTTCTTTCTATGATACTACGATATACTTGGCATTCCGTATTGTTGGCTGGATGGTTTCCGTCGCAGTTTGCGCACTTTGCCGGTGTATTTCTGTCCTTTGGACAATCTTTGTTGGGTGATTTTCTGCGCATTTTAGGCATACAGCAGCGCTGTAGCAGTTTGAGGTAGCATGTCCCCATTTCTGGCATACATGGCATTGGATCATTTGCCTTCCTGTGCTATACCTCTCCCATTCAATGGCAGTGTACGAAATTATTTTTATTTTCAATTGTAGTTGTCGAATTGTTACTTGATTGGATGTTATTACTAAGAACAGCGGCGTTCTTGTTCCTTTCATTCTATATACTGTTTTTACCGGGATTTGGTATATTTCTTTTAGTTCTTCTAGAATGTCGTTGGTGTTTTGGTTGTTGTCTAAACCTCTCAGGACAAATGCGTGTGTTTTCTCGCCTTTTGGCGTATATGTGTGGAAGTCTTGGGCCGCTTCAATAAAGTGACTTTTCATGGACTGATAGTCTTCCATGTTCTCCATATGGATACTTGTGTTATCCTTTCCATATTTAATATGGAATTTATTTTTGCATTTCATTTTTAATAGGTTTACTATCTTTTGGTGCTCGCCAATGACACCGTGGATCACTATGGGTGGTGGTTTTTTAATGACTTTCTTTCCTGTATTTAAATCGGTTTGGTTCTCTGATGTATTTACGAGTTCCTCATTTTTCAATGTGGCATACCGGTTTTTGGTTTCCAGTTTCGTTGGGGTCTTTCCGTTCTTACTCTTGACGTAGTAGGGTGGGTGAATGACTCATTTTCTATATCTGCTATTTTTCTTCGTTTGCTGGGGCTTTTTGGGCATTTAATAACTGTACTGGAATTGGTACTTCCAATTCGAGGTCCATATCGTCCATCATAATTGATGGACCACGTCCAAATGAAATATTCTACACTTAAATTAGTCACAACACAAATGCTCAGTGGGTCTGACCCACTGAGAACACTAACACAAAATTGGGATTACCCAAAAACACTTTCAATACTCTATTCACTACAAAAAACACATAGTTAACTCACCTATATATACTACAGAAAATTGATCCTGTGAAGTATGATCGTCCTTATTAGGACTCATCAGCATAGGATAGCTCTGAATGACAGAAGGTATTTCTTGGAACTTAAAGCGAAACGGCGTCCTCTTTAAGGTATTATCCCACACAACAATGCCATAACAAGGCGTTTTCGGAAACTTACTCAGGGTTACTAACTCGATCCATCGAGTCACGTGACGGATCTACTCGGGTCTCGGACCCGGTTCAGTGTTTACGAACACATCAGGTTTAGGATTTGAGAGTGAAGTGACAGTCGTATCAATAACATAACCAAACAAAATTAATGAATTTATTTTTTCGATCCCAGTCTATTCTCGGATTGTCTCTAGATATGCTTGCATTTATGAGCTTCTGTTGAGTATTTCTTATAATTTCTCGTGTGCCCTTCCATGTTTAATTACATTTTTGACTACCTATGCTTGAGAAGTAGAGAATTTATTTTTTCAGTTCCAATTTATTCACTTATTTCCTTTAGCTTTGCAGGATTTATTGACTTCTGTAAAATATTTCTCTGGTGGTCTTGTTCAATGTTATCTTCGAGTACCTACCTATTAAAGAAGTAAATAAGGCTTCAGCTTTTACGCAGAAAGATCTGCATACGAAGTTATGAAGAAGTTGTTGCACATTATTTCTCGGCTCAAGAAACCACTCATTTTACAATGAGCCAAATTCTCTTCTCTTTCCATAATTTTTGGGAATAGAATATATGAAATTATTTAGAAAGGAGTAGAAGACTTATTCCCGCTTTTTTCAAATACAAAATTGAACTGCAGTGCGCATGCGGTGCCTCCAGAACCCTACTCTCGAGTAGGGTTACGATAAATCAACCTGGGTCAGTGATCGAGTTAATAACCCCGTACTTTCCGAACACGGGTTAGATGTTCGGGGTAGGTAAACGAACGCCAAGGTTAGGGATCGAGTTAACCCGAGTAAGTATCCGAAAACGCCTAATGCATGTTAAAAATACCGAAAACGCCATCTCTTGTTCCATACGAAACCCTCTTCCATAGCATGAATCTCGAACGAAGTAGCGAAATGTTGCTTTAAGTTCCAAGAAATACTTTCTATCATTCAGAGCTATCCTATGCTGATGAGTCCTAATAAGGACGAAATGGCCATCCATAGGTGCTCTGATTGATACTACTTCCTTGCATTTTGTCTCGAGCGAAGTCGAAGTTAGCTCAGAAGTATGAGTTTAATATTGGTTGATTTATATCGATTAATATTGTTCTCTGCTTTCACTTTACCTATATTATATTATATATTATTTTTTCCCTGTAACTAAGTCAAAAAGTATATTAGCAAATGTGGTGATTAGGTTTCATAGTCCATGAATTTAATTCTATTATCTATCTTATTGTTTCCTTTCATTTCAATAGATATCAAGTTATGAGGATATGTTATAAAAAAAATTTATTGAACAGAATATAAACTTTATTCATAAACATTCAATTCAAACAACTATTGTTCCTTTACATCTATATTTCGGTCCTTGTATTTGAACCTTCATCAGGATGCTATAATTTAAAACTCTCATAAGGGTAAAGTTGTAACAGTGTTCAAAACTTTCGTCAGAAAAATTTTTTAAAATGGCAAAAAAAAAACGGAAACTCTTATCAATAATTTAGTGTTGTCACTTAAATATAAATGACAAATTTCAATAATTGACATGTAATAGGAAGAATGTAGAAGGCTTGATCATATAGTTATTTAGTCAACTAGATTACTAAAGACAGCGACTAATGGTCTCGAACTATTAACTCGTTCGCTCCGCTCACGCGTTAAAATATCTTGACCATTAGTCGCTAGATTAATAACCGAGTTAATTACAAGATTTCCGACGATCTCAACATGAATTGTGAATAAATTTTTGATTGAAATATAGTCCGTTCACGAAAGTTCAGCTGTCGGTTGGCCATGACAATTTGGCAGATTCCACTGTGTATAGTCCGTTCACGAAAGGATGAGCGCATAGTAGGCGTTTCTTTATTTATCTGAAGTTGGCAGTATATGCTGTCATAACTCCATAACATAAAATAAAGTCAACGTTGCCGAATGTACCCGGCCTCATCCGACGAGCTTGCGAGTTGTCAGACAACTTTATGCAATATTGACAACATTGCGTATCAATCTGACAAGAAAATAAAGAACATAACCTAAAATTTCAATATACACAGTGAAATATGCCAAAATTCCATGGCCAACCGACGGCTCAACCTTTCGTGAATGGACTATATATTGGAATTTTAGATTATGTTGTTTATTTTCTTGTCAGATTGATACGCAAGGTTGTCAATAATTAATTTCAAGCGGATAACCAATAATAACTGCGGTTATCATTGGTTCAGTCCTTGGTTATTCTCTTTTTGTCCTGGAATGAATAACCGGCCCTCGGCTCTTGAATGCGGTTTTTGGTTATTTGTCAATATAGGTTATATTTTTTTATGATTTATGCAATAAATACGAAATTCGATTTGCAAATGTAAATTGTTATGCTTCAAGTTCGAATCCACACTTCGCTTGACAAAAAAATAGTATATGTATTATAGGAAAGGAAATAAGATCAAAAGTGCATATTTTTTACGAGCAATATTTGCAGTTGCGAGGCGGAGCTCAGCGCAGCTGAGCGAATGCAAAATTGTGAGTAAAAATAGGCATCACAGAACATTAATATCTGTCCTATTGTTTCGATATGGCGGTAAAATTCAAATTAATCGAAAATCTTAATAAATCGCGTTTTTATTTTCATCCCTTCCTTCGATGAATTCAATCGGAGAGAAAGATGAAGAATATTTTTCATCTTCCTCTACGATTAAATTCATCGCAAACTTTTGAAAATAAAAACATGACCTATCGAACATTTCAGACATTGCTAAAGTCAAAAAGGTTACTTTGTGATCAATATGGGCTACATTTGTAAACATGATGGTGGAATGAATATTTTAATGAGTATTCAGGACAATATGACCAGTATTATAACAAATAACACTAAATTTGTTGATGAACAAGATTAATGATTGACATAGCATCAATATCAATCGCCAGCGACACAATGGAATGCAAATCCTATGAACCAGAACCAGTGATGACCAAGAGCAGTGGATGACCTAGAATAAAAGAATATGAAGACAATTATTGCAATTATCCAATGCCAGGTTCTATAATAATATAAATATTCTACCCTTTGTACCCAAATCATACAAGACATACATTCTTCGCTTGTGGCTTTCATAGTTTCATAAAACAACCCACAACTTATAGATATCTCATCGAAGAGCACGAAAAGGATCAAGCTCGTTCGTATATTTAAACCGAACTCTCAGATGTTTAAATGATACAGATACCAAAATTTATTGAAGGGACCTGGATTGAACGAAAGGTTAGAGGTATGTATAGTCCGTTCACGAAAGGTTGAGCCGTCGGTTGGCCATGATAATTTGACATATTCCACTGTGTATATTGAAATTTTAGGTTATGATGTTTATTTTCTTGTCAGATTGATACGCAATGTTGTCAATATTGCATAGAGTTGTCTGATAACTCGCAAGCTCGTCGGACCAGGCCGGGTACATTCGGCAACATTGAATTTATTTTACGTTATGACAGCAATACTGCCAACTTCAGATAAATAAAAGAACGCCTACTATGTGCTTAACCTTTCGTGAACGGAGTATAGTTGTATAACATTCTACTCTTAAATATGGACGTTGAGATATTTCATGCCTCCTGGTAATGGAATAATTTGGTTAAATTTTTTGGAACTCGGAAGAAGAGCCTTCTGAATTATAGGAATAGGTACAAAGGAAAAATTGGTGGTTTTTATAGTGGAAATAGTGACATGAAGATGGAACATTTTTGGAACTTTGGGGGCCCATATCTTCTAAACTAAGACAGACCACTACCTGTTGGTTTCACTAATGTTGTTCAGGAAGACTCAATGAATACAATGACACCAAAATCTGGTCGATATCTGCTGGTCACCGTTATCTAAATATTTACCTTTCTAACAAAACAAAACTGAATTGTCAAATTGATGCGTCAAAGTCAAACGTCAAAACATCCATTCCATTTAGAGTGAGACAACAAACATCATCTTCCATCTCCCTCAATCTTGAATGGCCACCATAGAGTATTCTGTTTCCAACCTAGCACTAGCACTAGCAGTTTCACACAGAACATACAATACATGTTGGATGAAGAAGGATATGATGATGATGAATGGGATTAAATAATGAGTTAGCATTGTTAGCAATTCTTGTCAGTATAGAATAGACATAATAGAGTAAAATTTACCTAATAAATTCAAAAGTAATCCGTAAAGGTTGAAAAAATTCACTTGCGGACGCTGTGTTTCTCTGGTTTAGTAGGGAGTCGGGACTTATACCACAGATGGTGTTCTGTGCTTATACATAGTATTATAGGTCCATGGCTAGCTATAATCCGTTCACGAAAGTTTGAGCGCATAGTAGGCGTTTGTTTATTTATCTGAATTTTGCAGTATTTGCTATCATAACGTAAAATAAAGTCAACGTTGCCGTATGTACTCGGCCTCGTCCGACGAGTTTAAGAGTTATCAGAGAACTCTATGCAATACTGGCAACATTGTGTTTCAATCTGACAGGAAAATAAACAACATAACCTAAAATTTTAATATAGGTACACAGTGGAATATGCCAAATTGTCATGGTCAACCGACGGCTCAAACTTTCGTGAACGGAGCATATACACTGCGCAAAAAAATTAACGCACATTCTGAAAAGCAATTTTAATGAAAGTTAACTCTACATTGACTTTATAACTTATTTTTTTGTTCTCTCGGGAAGTTTTGAACGAAACAAGACACATTAAATGGAAGAAAAATTCAGGATTTCACCGAATCTTATGCGAAAGAAGAGAAATGAACAATTTTCAAAATACTGGAATGCTGATAAGTGATTTTATACTTGGTATTTCCACCCCTTGCGTTACTTACAGCTCGGCAACGACAGTTCATACTCAAAATGAGTGATCTTAAAATGCTCTGATCTAATCCTTCCCAGATTTCTCTGAGTTTGATTCCTAAGTTATTAAGAGTAGCTGGATGATTTTCTGAACTTCTCAGCCCTATTGAGGTTGTCCCAAACCTGCTCAATCGGATTGAGATCTGGACTTCTTGCTGGCCATTCCATTCGAGAGACTTCAACCTCTTCAAGGTACTCCTGAACGATGCGCGCACGATGGGGTCTTAAACAACTCTGTTCTCTGTTAGACTCGCTGATGAATAATTCTGTCCGGTTGTCCAGCCGTAGGCACAGTAACTTTCGTTAAGCTCATTAATGGGCCAAATCGGTGCAATAGTTTCTAAGTTATCATGATTTTAAGTTTCTGAGTTATTTCTGAAGTTACCCTGTTTAAAGGATTCGAATAGGAGAATTGAATTTATAAACGGATCGGAGGAAACTACACTGCGCAAAAAAATTAACGCACATTCTGAAAATCTCAATTTTAATGAAAGTTAACTCTACATTGACTCTATAACTTATTTTTTATGTGCTCTCGGGAAGGTTTTGAACGAAACAAGACATATTAAATGGAAGAAAAATTCAGGATTCCACCGAATCTTATGTGAAAGAAGAGAAATAAACAATTTTCAAAATACTGGAATGCTGATAAGTGATTTAATACTTGGTATTTCCACCCCTTGCGTTAATTACAGCTCGGCAACGACGGTTCATACTCAAAATGAGTGATCTTAAAATGTTCTGATCTAATCCTTCCCAGATTTCTCTGAGTTGGATTCCTAAGTCATTAAGAGTAGCTGGATGATTTTCTGAACTTCTCAGCCCTATTGAGGTTGTCCCAAACCTGCTCAATCGGATTGAGATCTGGACTTCTTGCTGGCCATTCCATTCGAGAGACTTCAACCTCTTCAAGGTACTCCTGAACGATGCGCGCACGATGGAATCTGGCATTATCGTCCATAAAAATGAAAATTTCACCAATGTATTGTGCAAATGTCACTACATGCTCTTCAAGAATGTTCCTTATATACCTATCAGCATTCATAGCTCCATTATCAACGACCACTAGGTCCTTGCGAGCAGTCAAAGATATTCCACCCCATACCATAATCGATCCTCCCCCGAAACCAGTAGTATTCAGGAAATTGCTTAGTCTAAGGGAAATTGCTTTGTCTAAGGGAAATTGCACCGAGCATATCTTTCATGTGGACGTCTGTATACAAGGGAACGTCGATCACAATGGTAGAGGCAGAATCTAGACTCATCTGTGAAGAGAACTCTTTCCCAATCAGCCTCTTCCCAATGGATATGCTCTGCTCTCTCGCAAAATCCAAACACTCCCTCCGATGGGCTGGGGTGAGAGCTGGGCCTCTTGCCGCGACACAAGGCCTTGAATCATATTATTCTCTGAGGCGATTTCTTATTGTCTGAGTGCTAATTCGCACCCCATGAGTTTGCTCAAGCTGATTTTGAAGAAGACGAGCGGTTGCAAACCGTTGTCTCAACGAAGAAAGAAGAAACTCTCAAGTAACGTTCTTGAATAGCAGTTGTTACCCTTGGTCTACCCTGTTATGGTCTTCGGACATTCATACCTGTCTCCCTGAATGGCTGCAACATTCTGGACACACTTGTATGGAAAACTCCGAACCTTTCTGCAATTCTTGTGTATGTCCACCCTTCATCTCGAAAAACTACCGCTTGGGCACATTGCTCTTGGGTCAATTGCATAGCGATCGAATGTAGAAAATCAAACGAAAGAAAAACTATTGATCACTAGAATTGATCGAGGACAACTGATTTCAGAATGGAGCCAATACATTCAAAATCTGTACGCGAAAATTTTTGGTGGTTGTGTTGATACACCATAGAAAAGTCCATCGTAACATCGAAAAAATTTTAATATTCCCATGAAAAAACTTTCGATTGAAATGAAATCATCTTTCAGGATGTAAATTGGCGAAGTGAATGATCATGCAAAATTTCAAAATGATTTTGAAATCAGAACCATAGAATTTTGATATTTTTAGTAACCGATTTTTGCATATTTAATTTTTCGAATAATTTCCAGAATATAATTTCGATTGAGATCGAGATTTTGCATTCATTCATATACAGGGTGTTCTGATTTGTTTCCGACAAACTGAAATGGGTGATAGAACATATCATTTCAAGCAAAAAAGTTCCTATGAATATGGGTCCGCAAATGCTTCGTTTCCGAGATACAGGGTGTTAAAGTTGAAAAAATAATTCGCGTTTTCTACAATACGAGTATGTTTTGACTGCTCCGAAATCCTTTCATGAAATTTCGTATACAGGGGTTTTTTTGGACGATATATTCAAACTTGTGGTCGATTTAGTTGTATTTTCCAGAGGGCGCCACCGGCAATCATTTCAACCCATGTGCATTCAACAAAACGGTGGACATTTCGAACACCTTCATTAAAAATTATTATATTATTTTGTTTTGTTCTCAATTGTTACTTCTAAAAAATATTTAATTTAAAAGTATTAGAAATTTGTTTCTACATGTTTTAGAAATTACAATAATATGAATTTGGCTTTAAATGCGTTTATTTTCAAACGTACAATTAGATTAGATTAGATTAGAGGAGGGGCGACAGATCAAAACCGACCTTGCGAGCACCTTGACCTTAAGATCTATTGTGCATCCCCGCGCTGTTTACCAGTCCGGCAGCAAAGTCTCAATGAACTTCACCACCTTTCTGGGGGCCACATCCATTACTTGTTCAGGCTTTAGGAACCTGGAGCCAAGATGCCGTAACCGTTTCTGGTGAACAGCTTCACACTCACATAGCAGGTGTCTAGCTGTCTCGGTGGCTTCTTGACAGAAGCGACATGTACTATCGGGCGCCTTTCCCATGTTTTTTAAGTGATACCTCACAGGACAGTGCCCAGTGAGAGCGCCCGTCAGTTTCCTCAGTTCCAATTTGCTGAGTGAGAGGACTTTCTTGGTCCAGCTCGTCGAGTGAGAGAGAAGTGACTTAGCTTGCTTTTGACCATTGGTCGTACGCCAGGACATAAGCTTCCTCTTTTGTTCCCAGTCCTTAATAGCCATTGCCTGATGACTGGCTGGGAAGCCGCAAAACGGTTCTGGTCCAGTGAAGGGGGTTGTCCCTCCTTCCCTGGCCAGTCGGTCTGCCGCTTCATTGCCGTGAATCCCGGAGTGACCAGGCACCCAGATGAGATTGACCTGGTTCTTTTCTCCGAGTAGGTTAAGTGACTTTTTGCATTCCCAGACCAACTTTGACTTCACTTGTGGAGAGTCAAGCGCTAGCAGGGCTGCTCTGCTGTCAGATGCTATATATATTTCCTTTCTTTGGTAGTTGCGTTCCGCACAGAGCGCAACGCACTCCCTTATAGCAAGTGTCTCTGCCTGAAAAACCGAAGGACAGAGACCCATTGGTATGGCTAATTGGATTGAGGGACCGTAAACGTACAATAATAACGCCATTTTTCGACTGACAGGATCATCGAAAATTTCTATTTCTCCGCCAAGGAGGAAAAGTGTTGCTAAGCAACACTTTTCCGTCCGGCGGCAGGAAAAGTGTTACTATGCAAAAGATGAATTAGAATAATTGGTAATAACCATGATCTACCTTTTTAAACAGATCAATAAATGCAAATTTCAAGTACTTACTGTTATTCATATCGGTAACATTCAAGTTCCTTCAATCACCACTGACCACAGTTATGAAAATCGTGGAAGGATCTATATAAAGCACCAATACATACTGACTTTATAATAAAATTCAATTGTAACAATAAATACATTATTTGCTTTCATCAAATTCCTCTGTGATAGGTTTTCAGTTATCCACAAATGAACTTCGTTCTTTCTCGTAATTTCAATATTCCTGAAACGAATATTTTTATCAATAAACGTAATAGAACTATTCAAAAAGGATATTCGTACCTTGTTTTATTCGTATCTATTTATTTTCCTTCTTAAAATTGCAAATATCTTAGAGCATATTTGGCCTGTGAACTCGCTTGAAAGTTGTCATCGTTCTTCGTTCTTTCTTCTAATTCCAAAGTTCCTGGAACAAATATTTTTAGTACCTAATAAACGTTATTGAACGATTAAAAAAAGATATCCATACCTTGTTTCATTTGGATCTGGCCTATTTCTTCTAAAATGAGCATTTTCCCGATAGACTTCCTCCTCTTAAACACACATGACAGTTGTCAGAATTTTCCGATGTCATAAATAAATCAATTTTAAGAAATGTCAAAAAATCAAAATTATAGCGATCGTAAATGGATAGAATCATGTGCGTAAATGTAAATCATACCGAAGATGGATATTCAGATTTTCATGAATTTCAAAACGTTTGAAAATAAAATAACATATTTCATTCGGATGAGAAGTGACTTTTCATGGCTCGTTTCAATTGCCAGCCGAACGCAGTGAGGCTGTCAAACTCAAGCTCGCCATGAAAAGTGACACTTCTCCTCCTTATAAAATAATATATACTATTTTCTCTGAAACAGTTGCTCCTAGCAACTGGAATGAGGTATACCTTTTTCTACTAGAAAAGTCAGGGGAATCGATTTTTTTAGTCCAAAATGACGTACAGGGTAGCACAAAAAAGTTGCAACGGTTTAAAGGGGACGAAATTATTGCCAGTGGCGCCCTCTAGAAAATACAACCAAATCACCTCAAAAAAACCCTATGTACCAACTTTCATGCAGTTATTTGGAATCAGTCGAAAAATATTAAAGAAAATGCGAATTATTTTTTCAACTTTAACACCCTGTATCTTGGAAACGAAGCATTTCCGGACCCATGTTCATCAAAACTTTTTTGCTTGAAATGATGTGATCCATCACCCATTTCAGTTTGTCGGAAACAAATCAGAACACCCTGTATAGTATGAATGACAAATCTCACTGCAAGTATCAATCTAGAGCCCTTTAAAAAATCTTGACGTATTTAATAGTCTTATTACTACACCAATGAACAATCGTGAAAAGGCACCTGCTCTGGGATATTCTTGAATTTTTTTCTATGGTAATGACCCCTTACCCTTAAAAGGTAATTTTTACTTGAGCCAGTGCTATATCGTTTTGCCAAAATGTCTGTAATTTTCGAATTTAAAGCCGAAAATGGTCTAAAACGATAGGGTTCGACTCCCTGATGTCGAATCCGTGGTCAATCTCAATTCTGTCCGTCGGGAAGTGCGTCCGTAAACACGATAACTTTCGAAGGAATTGCCCTAGACACATGAGATTTTTATTGTAAGTTCGGATCCCAAATCAGCCGAATCGTACACCGTACAGGGTGTTCTTATATGGCCTTCAAAATTTTTGTTCCTCAATATCTTAGACAAAACAAAGCCAATCGAAATGAATTATTGCGGCCACATGCGAGATGCACATAATAATAAGCGTCATAAGTTGTGTACACAGAACACAGAACCATAGAAAATTCAATTGGAATATTAAAAAGAAAAATCTTTATATTTCCATAACAGAATATCAGCTTCAAGTGAAATTTATTTTGTGAATGAAGACTGATATACAGAATGTTCATGCAAAATTTCAAGAGTATCACATCGTCAGAACTATAGAATTTTGTTTATTATTATCAATTTTTGTACATATTTCATTTTCTGAATAATTTACAGAATATAATTCCAATTGTTCTGAGATTCTGCATTTAATTATTTGGTATCAATCTCAAGTCCCACATAAAATTTTGAGGTAATAGTTCTATTGCTCCACCAATTAACAAGCGCTGAAAAGCTCCTGCTCAGGGCTTTTCTTAATTTTTTTATGATCATTCTTCCTGTCGGAAATAGGAATTTAAATAATAATAAAAAGTTCATTATATTAGCCTTCTGTAGGAACATATTTTCTATTTATATTAATTAATTAATTAATTAATTAATTATCATTGAGTTCAAGCCAATTTTAGTCTCAAAATTCGATAACATACATTTGAGCGAAATTATAGTAAGAGACTTCTTCGAAAAATCGCTCCAGAAAGCAGAAAATTTGTTCAGGATGCTGCGAGAAATTCAAAGTTCTTCTTTCTTTAAAATTTCAGCTTTGATCAGCAATAGCAAAACCTGCATTGAAAGGTCAGTTACGGACCTGATAAAGGACCGTCCTTTTTTACCTTACCCATATGGGGCCAATGGGTCCGAACAAATACGAGGGACAGGGACAGAGGAATGGTACCGAGTTAGTACGGTTTGCCAGACTACATTAAAACCTACGGATTTTGAACCAATCAGAGCGAAGTTGACAATTTGAAATTTGACAGACAGCGTGTGTGTTTACATTTCATCAGATGTCAGATTGACGTATGTGAAAGTCGAGTTATTGGTTAGAATTGTTCACAAAATTGTAATTTTTAAGGATTGCAGCTTGAAATTTTCAGTTGAAGCGTTCAAGAAAAATTGAGCTAATTTGATTCAGTTCGAATTATTTTGTTTTCAACATTGATATGGAAATAGAAAAATCGTTGTTTTGACTTACCTACTTGATTCGAAGGTAACTTTATCTCAAATTTCCATCAACGTGAATCTAATAAGAGTATTGATTCCATTTTCAGTTTACTTCTAAGTTGTCCTGCACACCAGGAAAAACAAGCAATGATAATAAAATGAAAATGCAGAACAATGAAGTTAATGGTCAACTTTATCGCTTTGACAACATAAGGCAAGATTTGAGGTTCTTACATAATTTGAAATATAGAAAGTTGTGTTGAAGATGGGATTTAATAACTACGAATGAAGAGATTAAGAATTGTGTTATTTTATGGATCAGTTTCAGTATGTTAAGTTCTCTTTTCAGCACGTGTAAAGGTATAATAAAGTGGAAATTGGATTTACTTGATTGTTTATCTTTGCCCAGCATATAAAGTAGTTATCTCGTATGAGAACTTCTGATTCTAAAGGATATCGATAAGTAAAGTATTGAAGCGATAACAGGTGAACGATTGGGTTAATACAAAATGAGTTATCACAACCAAATGATTTCGAGGAGCTTAACTGAAGCGAATATAATATTGACTGGAAGAATAGATTGCAGATTTCAAAAAACTTATCAATTTGATCATTATTCAGAAAGTAAAGCCACAATACATTCATTATCAATTTAGGTTAATTCACTTCATGTTTACAACTGAAGAGGAATATGAGGAATCAATATTTATTATTATTATAAATGATTTATATGAATCATAACCATAAGAACCTACTACTATGTATATTAAGTACCCTTTAAGGAATTTGAATGTTTATTATTGAATTTGAATGATCCACTGACTTTGGCCAAAATCTCAAACGACAGGTACCAGATATTATATTGCTCATTCAAACAGAACAGTTCATTAAAGTCGATAAAATTTACCCATTTTGATATCAATTCATAAAATTAGTAGAGTAATCTGATTCTAAGTATGCCTCCAAATGAAACTTTGAAAGATTCTAACAATGTGGATTTCTTGAAATTTTACTGTGAGCAATAATTTCTTAGTGATTTCGATTGAATGGAAAATTTATTGTTAGAAGAACAGTGTATATTGTTCTAGTGAACGATTGCTGGACTTATCCAGCAAAGATACCCAAGGCTCGTAAAGCACAAATGCTGAAGGGTTACAATGAGGAGAATATAAAATTAAACAGGTTGAACTGGTTTAGGATAAAAGGTACCTAACATTACGTTGAACTCATTATAATCCTTTATATAGATGATAATTCATGAAATATTATTGTTTTGGTAGTTCTGTAATAGTGAAGTTCAATAAATCTTGTCTTAATATAAGTAGCCTCTCTTCTGCAACAAAATATTGAATGAAAGAATTATACTAATACGGGTCTCTATAAGTGATTGTAACATCGTAGTGTGCTTTGAAAAATTTTCATCTTGTCGTTTCTAATGCAAAGTCTACAAATTTATAATTCCAGTCACATTATTCAATTTTACTCGGAATGACCAACCTAAACTCACAGTATCATTTGTTTAATTTGAAGTTTACACCAGAAATATATAAATTTATAAGAGTCCAACGCCAACTGCGTTGTTATAATCATTTATAGATACCCTGTATTACTTTCAAATTAGAATAACTCCTGCACAGGAGGCTCATCATTAATAAAAATTATACTAACTGAACTTCCATTCTGAAAAAATAGTGGGAGAATTGTACTAATGGTACTTTCGATTAGAATAACTCCCACACAAGAGGTTCATCAAATAAAGGCATTCATAATTTTCAGTTATAGAGTAAATCAGGTATATTTAATAGATGCTAAATGTAAGATATGTAGAAACAGATGACCTCTTTTATGTGTATATTCTTCTCTTATTAGGAGTCATTATTCTGATTATAATGGGGCCTGTTTTTCCTGGAATGCTGGACAAAAGAGGTGCAATCTGAAAATAAAATCAATACTCAAAGAAATCCTCAATAAAGGTAATTAGGGACCAACTCACCTTCAAGTCAATAATACCGATTGCCCATTTTCATATCATTATCGCAAAAGATTAATTCGAACAGTTCGAACTTAAAATTAGTACCATAATCTCCTCAAATTCCGAATTCATTTATTAATAATTTCATTATTCATTGCTTGTTTTTCCTGGTGTGCTGAACACTTAGAAGTAAACTGAAATAGAATCAATACTCTAATAGATTCACGTTGATGGAAATTAGAGATAAAGTTACCTTCGAATCAAGTAGGCAAGTCAACAACGATTTTCCTATTCCCATATCAATGTTGAACACGAAATAATTAGCTCAAGTTTCTTGAACGCTTCAACTGAAAATTTCAAGCTGCAATCCTTAAAAATTACAATTTTGACTCGACTTTCGCATACGTCAATCTGACATCTGATGAAAATGTAAACACACGCGGTCTGTCAAATTTCAAATTGTCAACTTCGCTCTGATTGGTTCAAAATCCGTAGGTTTTAATGGAGTCTCGGTTTGCCCTCGCATTTCGAGTAGGCAGCAGCTGCAAGATTTCTTAGTCATCCACTGTGTTTTTCATTCAATCAATAATAATAGTGCGAGTTGCATCGTCTAGCAGGATTATTTGCATTGTTAAGTGTTTAGCGGGTTTGTTAGCCGGACAGAACCAAAGAAATAAATGTAAGTATTCCTTGAAATCATTAATTGAACATTTGAAAGAGTCGTTTGAATTATTTTACCGTTCATCCAAATCAAATTGCTCAATTTGCGGGTCTATTCGAAGGAAAACATTAACGTTGAAAATGATTTATGAAGAAATCTTGGGAATGCTCCGATTGTTTTAATAATACGAAAAATACTTGCTTTATATGTTTTCTACGAACCGTTAATTGGATAAATTGAGAATTACTATGAAATATAGGTTTTAAAAAATTCCATGCTGGTGGATGAAAATTCTTAAATCTCATCTTGATATTTGTTCCATGATGCCTACAATATTCAAGCTTTCGTGAATAGCTGATGAACAATTTGATCTGCTGTTTCTACTAAAGATTAAGAGATACAATTAGAGATGGGTTACTTTGAAAACATTTTGAGTTTGTGTTGAAATAATGTCGTTATTGCATTACTGATACTATCAATTTGAATAATTATTTTTGGCGTGACAACCTTCTATAGGAATATGCAAGTTCATCCTTATATTTTTCCTTATTTTATTCACTGTATACCTATAACCCATAACCCATAAGAATTAAAAAGAAGAAACGTCGAAGGAACTTACCAACATTTCAGAAGCAACACTATCTTCAATTATTGCAGGAAAAATCAGAATGTTTCTCTTCATTCATTTTTATTTTGATTCACAGTATTTTGCTTTCGGGTGTGTAGGCAATACAGGGTCCCTAATTTTGGTGATTCACGACGATGGTATTAGACGTTTCTGGAAAACTAATCATAATTTTGAAACTGAAAATTTGCAATTGGGGGTTTATACAATAAACTTTCTCTCACAATATTTTCAGACTTATGCAACTTCTGGTTATACCGAAAACATTATACTATTTTCTTATTTCAAATAGCACACCCGGTATATTATGGTAATTTCTACAATATACCATACTTGGTTAGAAACTCAACGGTTATGTGATTCTTTTAAAAAATGGTGAAAACAGCTGCTCACAGACCTCACGGTTTTTCAATAGGCATTTCCGCGAGAGGGTTATTTTCAGAAAAAAAAACCATTATCAATAATGCGGATATTAGTATTAAAACACTTTTTGTCATTTGGTCTTAAATTATACAGGGGGTTTATGAAAAAATCATCAACTTGAACGAATTGACATTCGAAATAATGGTTTCTGGTCACATCACACTGCCTTTTGTGCTCAATTCAAAAATTATATAAAATAATTTTTGAAATGGAAAAGTTCTAGATTTCATTTAGCGATTGCCCATTTGCCATGCATTTCATAAATCAACTCGATTTTAATTTTTTTTTCGAAACCGAACAATAAATATTCTTGTCTACAGGAAAAACTATATTTATCGGAAACTTATGAACTTGAAAACAGAACTATAGATATCCGTATTTCGCGTTTGCATTTCTTTTTAGAAAGTGGTTGGACCGCGAAGGCAAAAAATTTGAAATGAGACTGCTGCTCAAAATGTTTCAGATGGCAATATAATTCATCAAAAAAAACAAAATTTCAGTGCATCTCTGACGGCTATCTACATAAAAAATTTTGAACT
This sequence comes from Propylea japonica, assembly GCA_013421045.1. Classification (NCBI taxonomy): domain Eukaryota; kingdom Metazoa; phylum Arthropoda; class Insecta; order Coleoptera; family Coccinellidae; genus Propylea; species Propylea japonica. The sequence continues at coordinate 42,979,931 of CM024240.1, forward strand.
ATTGGGAACAGGTTAGAATAGATAGAATAGAATAAATAAAATACAAATTCACATTAATTCTCAAAACCTTTTAATTGATAATTGAAGTATCAGTTATGACATTTATGTACCTAAAAACAATATCTGCCAATTGGCCTCCTCTTGCAGTGACATTTTGACATAATTGAGGCTCTTTCTCACTAATGAAATGAATAATTTCAAAGAAAATAGTCCAACTGTGTCAAATCACATGAACTTGGTGGTAAATTGACATCACCGTTTCTGGAGATTATTCGTCCAGGAAATTTTTGTCTCAATGAATAATCTAATGGCTTTAGTTCCTGTTTTATAAGAACCTTATATGTCTTCAAAGCTAAATCTTTGTGTAAAATACGCCATGTTGTGGACCTACTTAGTCCAACTTGTTGTGAACGTCGTTCTATGGACATTTGGGTCTTCAGTAACACTTTCTCGAACCAAATCATTTTTTCTTGTGCTACGACTCTATTTTCACTCTTTTGATCTTCCACCGACTGATGGTCTCTTGATTTTTTTGTTTTCAAACCAATAGTGCTTTCAAACGGACGATTATTTTAACCATAAAATTCATGCGATTTTCTAAAAACACTTTTCAGACTACTATTTTTATTAAATAATTCAACAATTTGAAAGCTTAGAATGGACTTTGGTTTGATGTTTGCAGTAGGATGATCGATATAAGGAAAAAATTAAGGAAGCCCTGAGCAGGCGCTTTTGAGCGTTCGTTCCATTGGCGGAGCAATGAGGCTATTACCTCAAAACTTTGTATAGGACTTGAGATTGATACTATATATAAATACAAAAATCTCAGTACGATCGGAATAATATTCTGGGAATTTCTCAAGAACTGAAACATGTAAAAACTTGTCAATTAAAAAAATTGATTTCTATGGTTCTGATGATGCAATTCTTTTGAAACTTTGCATCTTCTTTCATAAAATGAATTTCATTCGAATCGATTATCTTGTTATGGAAATATGAGGATTCTTCTTTTCAATATTCTCTTGTTTGAGATATTGAGGAACAAAAATTATGAATGGCCATATTTTATGGAACATACGATTTGCCTGGTTAACAAACCTAAGGCGAATTTTGGCGATGTAACTACAGCTTACCACAGCTTACCATAGTTACATTGTTGATAGTTAATACAAGTATTTTCTGGCAAATCATGTAACCATAGTTAGATAGTTACATGTAACCACAGCTCGCCAAAATTCGCCTCTAACTGCGGCATTTGGGAACCGAACTCACCCTGAAAATCTCAAGTCTCCAGGACAATCCCTTCGTAAGTTATCGTGCTAACGGCGGCCGGTCCCACGAACAGAATTGAATTTGACCACGGTTCGTGATCAGGGAGTCGAACCCTATCATTTGAGATCGTTTTCTTCTCAAAATTTGAAAATTACAGACATTAGGACAGAACGGTATAGCACTTGTTAAAGTAGAAAAAGCGCTCAAAAACTATACTGTTCGAAGTAGATCAAAAATGTGATGGGTCTAGTCCAAATAAAATGCCTCGTTCAGTTCGAGAAAATTTTTTATATTTATATTCACCTTGTTTTATTATAGCTCACGCCTAATATGCTAAGGAGCAACGTAGGGAGCCATGTTCGTTATAGTTTTTGGAACATTCATAATATACTATACATCAAATGAATCGTGATACCTATTTGAGGTGCCTCAGCAACTTTGGATTGTGGCTGACCCAAATTTTGCAATCTTCATGAAGTTATGAAGAAACAATTTTGTTTATGAAGGTCTCCTAGGCAAAGTTAGTCAAAATAATACGCCAGAAAAATGTTCCATTGGGAAGATTTAAGTTCCCTCAGTTTTGGTGGTAGATACAGTGGAACTTCCCTTAACGAAAGCGCTAAATCCGCAAAAAAATCGTTATAAAGAAATTTCGTTATACGAAAAATTTGTTTTTTAGTCGGCAAAATGTCGCGGTCGACTTCACTGATAAATTAAGTTTATCATTCAAACTTAAGCACTTCCTTTTCGACATTTTCGCACAACTTTCACACTAGCGTAATGGTTAGTTTGAAACCGAACAGCCAGGGGTGTATTTTAAAACTGTTGTTAACTGTTTCAGAAGGATCTCTCTGCCCGCTGTGATGATTTAGTTTAAGGTTCGGAAAAACCCCACCCTTACACCTTCTTACTAATACCCATTCAAAGATGTTCTTTGAATATTTCTTTATAGAGAGAATTTGCTTCGTTTTAGAGGGTGTTTTTAACATGAAATTTGGATTCAAGGTGCAATGTCTTGTACGAAATTCGTTCTACAGATGTTCGTTACAGGGATGTTCCACTGTATCTGTTGGAAAACATTAATCTTGGAAATTCCCGAAATACCTAAATGATGAATTACGATTCTATCTCAATTTTTTAAATCTAATCAATCCGTATGTGACGTTAGATTATTATTTTGATATGTGGCAGCCAATGGTGTAAGCCGACAGCAAACACAATAAAGGTTGACGCTCACTTGGACGAGACGAGACGAAGCGACGCGTTAGTTAGTTAGTTAGTTAGATACTGATCTTCGCTACGCGCATCCCAAGTGAGCGTCTACCCATTTGATTCAGTGCAAATCGTGGCCTGCGGAAAACAACTCTTCGCTTCGTTTCGTCTCGTCTCGTCCAAGTGAGCGTCAACCTTAACTTGAAATATTCTTGCACGAGGGGTGCAGAAGCTTTTGACTTGTATGTTGTTTAGAGTAGAAATCGATTTTGAGTATGTCAACAATTAGAACAGGTTGACCCAACCATCAAAGTACCCGTGCGGATTGTAGGTCCAGAACGGAGAAAATGAATATGTTTCTGAATATACTCATATTTTTTCTTCCGTTATGAATCATTTTGCATTGAGAGCGAATTAAAGATCAAGAACTATCAAAAGAATAAATTTGTTCTTTTAGGCTGAATGTAGCATATTCGCATAAAAAAACCGATTTCTTTGCGAGTAAGCTTGAGTGGAGAATTTTATTTATCTGATATCATCGATCCCCTTTATGTACAGGGTGACCAGAATTGGTGATCCCTGAACTACAACTTTTTAACCCTTAGAGATAGAGAATTTGATTTACTCTATCTTCTTTTGTTTTCGAGTTATAAGCCGAAATTGACATTAGGGCAATTTCAACTTTGGTCATTATCCTTGTTCCGGTTTGTGCTATGAACTTTGAAACGAAAACATTTTACACACACTTTTTGATGGGAGTCCAGTAGCGTAATCTAATTTTCCTAAGGGGTTTCCTCCCGATTTATTAGATACATCAATTATTGTTTTTTCTTATGGAAACAATATTATACAGTGGAGCGCTAAATCCGCAAAAAATCGTTATAAAGAAATTTCGTTTCACAGTAAATTTGTTTCTATAGTCGGCAATGTCGCGGTCGACTTCACTGATAAATTTAAGTTTATCATTCATACTTGAGCACTTCCTTTTAGACATTTTCGCACAACGTTTCACACCAAACAGCCAGGGGTGTATTTAAAATTTATAACGTACATGTCGTACATCTGGAAAATTTTCTGAAAAACCCACCCTACACCTTTTTACCGACAACCATTCAAAGAGTGATGTTCTTTGAATATTTCGTAATAGAGAAAATTCACTTCGTTTTAGAGGGTGTTTTTAACATGGAATTTGCATTCATGGTGTAATGTCTTGTACGAAATCCGTTATACAGCAGTCCGTTATAGGGAAGTTCCACTGTATTGAAAATAATCATCGTTCCTCAGTGGTATCAGTAGCTAGGGATGAAGGAGTTGGTTCGAGTGTATGTTTGATCCGTAACTAGTTTCTAGAATTTCTATTCGAGATATTCTCCCAATAAAATTTCGTAGCAGTCTTTATATCATCATTTAGCATTTCAATATAAAATTTGGACTCGATCGTATTTCTAGTTATTATTCGAAAAAATCAAATTTCAAATACCTAGCTCTTCCAGTCTTTGAAAGTAGAGTAAGAGTGAGTTCGTACATGAATAATACCAAATTATCCTTAAAAATTCATTTTCCGCCGACCTCGAAATAAAAGGCGATTTCAATGTGTAGGAAATTGAACATAAATAACCCATTTTAATGCTCAATTTTTTGCTATTTTTATGTGCAATCCTCATGGCAACCGTACACAAAGTATTCAGAAGCCCTACGAGAAACGTCAAAAGTCTACTGGAACATGGAAACAGAAATTTCATTATGCAAAATGAGAATGTAATTTCGATCAAGAATTCATGTTGAGATCGTCGTAACAATCTTGTGATCAACTCGGTTATTAATCTAGCGACTAATGGTCTCGAACTATTGATTTCTTGACCATTAGCCGCTGTCTTTAATAACCTAGTAGATTAAATATCTATTTAATTGCGTCTTACTCATGAGATGTGATACTGAGTCTTTTTCTCCGAGTCTGATTAAGAATATTAATTCGAAACGCATAATTTCTACTTATATGGGCATACGACTCTACAGAGCTAACTTTCCCAAATATAATCGTCTCTTTTGTATACAATACGCTGACTCATACCATAATACATTATCACGAAGACCTTCGACCTCATTGAATCACAAGAAGTTGGTGGTTCTGAACTCTTATCTAATCGTGAAGTTCCTATATTCTATAGAACAAACCCGATATGATTTATTTGAAACACAAAACTTTTCACACTGGTCAATTCCGAACTGAAACACACTGATCAACAATTGCTAGGGATCACTTATGAACTTCTCTTCATTTGTATTTTTTTCAAGTTATCTCGTGAATATCTGTACATTATATGTTCTCTAAGGAAAACTAAGATGTTTTTGTTTGAGTTTATATCAAGTCTTCCTCACTTGATTGGTTCTTGTTCACAAAATCGATTATTATCTGTAGGCTGTTACAGGTGGAGTGAAAAGCAATGTGGTATTTGTTATTAAATCTGTTTTTTTCTCTCGTTCAAACACATGAGGTGATAATAATTGAAGAAATGATGAACAATATCAGCTTATCAGTCATGCCGAGAAGACGTTTGGCCCCTGTGTGCAAATCATACGGTGGATACAGGAAGGTTTGTCCCAGCGAGAAGTGTCAAGACGGGTTGAATGTTTCGCAAAGTGTCGTGAGTCGGGCTTGGAATAGGTTCATCCAAAACGACTCAGTAGCTTATGTTCATAGGGGAGGTCAGCAGCGCAGTATAACAGCTGCCCAAGATCGTCTTTTGATCCTCAATGCTAGGAGAAATCCCACTTATCCGCGCGTCGCGCCTCAATAGATCACTGAAAGTTGCAACCGGAGTTCTTATTTCGAACCAGACTGTAAGACGACGACTACATGTTCGTGGTTTGAGAGCACGTAGGAGGGTACAACATCCCCGTTTGAATAGGGAAACCGGGTTCATCGACGGCAATGGGCTGAGGAGCACCGCAATTGGACACTTGAAGATTGGAGCCGATGTTTATTTACGGATGAGTCTAGATTTCGTTTGGTCAACTCCGATGGACGTATTCTTGCTTGGAGGGAAAGAGGTCGAAGGTATGCAGAACAGTTTATGGTACCCACAACAGCTTTTGGCGGAGGTTCTATATTGTATGGGGAGGCATTTGTTTGAACTAACGCACAGAGTTGGTTGTTCTGCAGAACACCACCATGACCAGCCAGAGATATCACGATATGATTATTGACCCATAATTGTTCCGTTTGCGGCTGCCGTGGGCGAGAATTTCATTTTAATTGACGATAATGCCCGTCCACACCGTAGTCGTCTGGTTAATGAAGCGCTAGAAACTCATGCTATTGATAGGATGGACTTGGCAGCTCGCTCTCCAGACATGAATTGCATCGAACATGTCTGGTCTGAGATGTCTAGACAATTGTCAACCTTAGAACAACCGATCAATAACCTGGAGGACCTTTCTAACGCTTTACGGGATATTTGGACGAATTTGCCCCAAAATTTTATAAATCGTTTGATCGAAAGTATGCCTCGTAGGGTAGAATGCTTGAGACGAGCTCGTGGGGGACCAACTAGGTACTAGCTTAACCGAAACTTCAGCCTTCTTGTGGTTTCATCATAAAATTTTTATGTTATTCAAACACAGAATTTTGAGTGTTCCTAATAAAGTCTTTTTTCTATCCAACTTTCCATGTTTTCATTCTTTTCTCAAGTGAACCATATTATCAACTGAAAATACTCTGATATCTGACTAAATTTATAATCTTGGAGCGAATATTTCAGGAATGAATTTAGAACAAGTAAGTGATCCCTATCAATTGTTGAGCAGTGTATTTGAAACACAAAACTTTTCACGCTGGTCAATTTCGAACTGAAATATGATTCGCTTTGACCTTGTCGTTAGAATTCTCTTTCAGCTTGCATTTAACTCCGGTTGGTAGGTGTAGATCACTTGTTTCAAAATGTTTTAAGGAAGGTTAGGGGAGCGTGTAAAAATGAGCGACAGGAAATGTGCGTCATGCTTTGGATAAACCGAATGCACTACGTCTTTGTGTCAACCTTCCAAGTAATCATTATTCATAAACAATCTATATTGGAAGAAACAATCAACTTGCTGGAATGTATGAATGTTTAAATGATTCGAGGAATCTGTGCCCGGCGTTCTTCTCTGTGTAAACAAATTTATCATGACTTAATGGAGACGTTGTGTACGTGATATCTGTATCAGTTTTTATTGGTTCTTCAGAGTTTGTCGAACTTTTGGTCAATTTCTTTTATTATCTTTCATGTATTAAAACAGAGTAAAAGTGTTTATTTGAAATAGTTTTTTCATGTTTTATCGTAAGTAATATGATAAGGGCATCTAATGTTTCCGAAAAGAATCGAAAAACACGTTGCTAAGTAATATTTTGACAAGAAGCATGAGTTCTGGTGGCAACAAAAATCCGAGTCGAAGACGAGGATTTTGCACCTGCACGAATGCTTTTTGTCAAAAAATATTACTTTGCAATGTGTTTTTTCGATTTTTTTCACAGGAAAAATTAGATGCCCGAATGGTATTTGACAAGACTATTTCCTGAGTGACAACAACTGTCAAGTTTTGCCGCGGGTAAAAGCGAATAAACTGCTGACAGGTCCTGCCAAACAGTTTTCCACCTAGAAACCATTTGTAATTCAAAATTGCGCGTTTCTGATTGGTGCAAATTACGACGAGGGAAATAGTCTGTTCAATATCCACGTCATTGGAAAACATCCCCTTTTTGTGCGCTTTTTTCTAGGCGAACAAAGAGCTATAGTTTTGTCCAAATGTTTGTACGTTTCGAATTTTGAAACACATAGTACATTACACTCGTCTTGGCCAGTCCTCCCATGGCCCTAGACCCCTAGCCATCACTTTCTCAAATCCTGTCTTTGTTCGTAAAATCCTGCAGAATAAAGCCGTGCTAGCGTCTTCACCAACTTTCCGGACATCAAGCTTTACGACGATATCACACCCAGCCAGGCTAACTGTTTAAAACTTGCGAGAGAGGAACTAAAGCGTCGAGAATCTAATGGCGAAAAGAACTTAACCATTAAGTATGTTAAAGGTGTGCCAAGAGTGGTTGGTCTGACGACAGCATCTGCTTCAAAAAATTGAAACCATCCGCCCTACAGCAGTGGACTCTCCTTTACACAAATGCTCGTTCAATAAAAAATAAGTTCCATGAATTGTGTGTGTGTGTTGAACTTCTTAATCCCGATATTATTTGCATAACAGAAACGTGGCTGCATAGCACACTTCCCGATCAGCTTTACAGTATAAAGGGTTACTCCTTGTTTCGCTGTGACAGCTCTCTCAATGTTGGCTATAATGGTGTCTGTATATACTTGAGTGATGAAATTTCCGAAACCTACAATATAAACGCTCTCTCCTATGATATTCCACACATCGACAACTTGTTTCTCAGCATATCCTCGTCTACGTTCTCTATTTGTATTGGATGCATTTATAGACCTCATGCATCCCCATCCGACGAAATACTTCTTGATCATGTCCGTCATATTTCGGAATCTTACCCCAATGTTTTAATTACAGGAGATTTCAACTTCAGAGAAATACAATGGCCGATTCGTACCCCACCTTCTTTGAACTCAGTTCCGGGCGTTTTGTTGCCTTGCTTGACGAATGTGGTCTTCATCAGGTTGTCGACAAAGCAACACGGATAGTACATGGCCAACTCCATCTATTCTTGATCTTCTGGTGACTAGCGATCCGGATCTGGTTTCTGATACTAGATTCCTAGATCCTCTTGGAAGATCCGATCATGTGATGATCGTGGCTAACCTTCAGTTCACCCCTTCTGTTGTCAGAGGGATTGCGAAGAAGTATATATCAATTACCGATTTTGATTCACTTAATGACCACCTTTCTAACATTGACTGGGAAAATCTTCTGGTGGGTAAAACTATCGATTGTGCCTGGCAATGTTTCAGCACCCGCCTGAGGGAGTCAATATCCCAATTCACCAAAAAACAGTTAATCAACTCCGTCACATCTAAACCATGGTTAACAGATGAGATCCTTTCCATGCAGCGTCGCAAAAAAAAACTGTGGAAATGTTATCTTCCAGTAGGACTGAACTAGATTACATTATTCATCGTCGCTACTCTAATGCACTAAGTCTGAGAATCAAGAATGCTAGAAAAATGTTCCACAGTTCCTTGGCACTACCAAAAAATCGAAAGAGGTTCTATAAGCATATCCGCCAGACTCTCAATTCTAAGGTGTCGATTCCTCTTGTCAAGGATGACACTGGTAATCTGTGTTCTAATACCTCTGAATGCGCCGCTATTTTGCCGATACTTTCGCCAATTCCTTTTCCGTGGAAACGGACGACCCTATGCCACAAATTTCGACTCCTCGTAATACTAACTCTCTGTGTTCTATGATGTCAGCGAGGGAGAGATATTGAAGCTTTTAAACGAGTTGGACCCATCCACCACCCCAGGCCTGGATGATATCTCGGCCAGTGTGCTGAAGAAGTGCTCCGCTTCTCTCTCGATACCAATAACAAGATCATCCAGTTGTCATTGAGGTTTGGCCAGTTGCCTTCTGCATGGAAGTTATCCAGGGTTACTCCCATTTTCAAGAAAGGGACAAACTGTCTGCGAACAATTACCGTCCGATTAGTCTTCTTCCTATCGTTGCCAAGGTTGCTGAAAGAGTAGTATGTAGCAGGTTGCTCCAATTTTTGCTTGAGAACAAAATCATACCTGAGCACCAGCATGGTTTCTTACCGGGACGATCAGTTATCACGTGTCTGCTTCAATGTCTCGATCACTGGACCAAATCCACTGACAGAGGTATACTGTAGATGTTATCTATCTCGATCTTTCTCGAGCCTTCGATCGTGTCCCTTTAAATCGATTGCTTTTAAAGTTGGAGCATTTTGGCGTGAGAGGTGGCGTCCTGGATTGGCTTCGATCCTTCGTTTTTGGTAGGTATTTCTCGGTCAAGGTTGGTGATTCCCTATCTGACTTAGGGCGGTCATCAGTGGCGTCCCACAAGGCTCTGTGTTGGGCCCCATTCTATTCCTGGCATACATATCAGATCTACCGGTTTTACTTTCATCCTTCTACTCTCAATATGCAGACGACCTCAAGCTTTTCTATGATGCTCGATTTCCTGGAGTTCTTCAAAATGACTTGACACTGCTGACTCAGTGGCGTCAAGGTGGCTACTTCCCCTGAACGTGGAGAAATGCAGAGTTCTTCATCTTGGTAGGCGCAATCCACGGCATCAGTATTTGATTGATGGCAGGATAATTGAAGCGACGGCAGAGCATAACGATCTTGGTGTGACCATAACGGAGGATCTCTCCTGGACTTCTCACGTTAGCAACATATTATCGAAAGCCAACAAGATCCTGTACATGGTACGACGAGCGTTCCTAGATGTTCAGTGGATACATGTAGGCAATTGTATACCACATATATACGACCGATTTTGGAATACGCTGGCCCTGCATGGTTCCCATACCTTCTCTCTGACCAACACCGTTTGGAACGAATACAGCGCGCCACAACTAGGATCCCTTTCGGTAGAGTTCGGCCATCTTATGAGGAAAGACTTCAAAGTTCGGGCTTGGCAGTTTCACGACCGTAGAATGCGTGGAGACCTCATAATGACTTATCGCATACTTCATAATTTTATTGGTGGCAACCTCGGCTACATCTTCACTATAAATGACAATAATCTTCGTGGTCACCAGTTCAAACTCTATCACGAGGTGTTTCGAACTCGTGCGAGACAGTTTTTCCTGCCCAATCGGGTATTCACTGTGGGGTGGAACTCTTTGCGGACGGAAGAGTAGTGAGTGCGGAAAGTGTTAATCCTTCAAAAAACCGACTAGACTCTTTATCCTTGTTAGAATAGTTTCAGTTTATTTTGTCTAAAGTGTCATTTATGTATAGGATTATAGGCTTCGGCCTCATCCTATTATCTGGAAATAATAATAATAGAGTGGTCTTAAACAACTCTGTTCTCTGTTAGACTCGATGATGAATAATTCTGTCCGGTGTCCAGCCGTAGGCACAGTAACTTTCGTTAAGCTCATTAATGGGCCAAATCGGTGCAATAGTTTCTAAGTTATCATGATTTAAGTTTCTGAGTTATTTCTGAAGTTACCCTGTTCAAAGGATTCGAATGGGAGAATTGAATTTATAAACGGATCGAAGGAAACTACACTGCGCAAAAAAATTAACGCACATTCTGAAAATCTCAATTTTGATGAAAGTTAACTCTAGATTGACTCTATAACTTATTTTTTATGTGCTCTCGGGAAGGTTTTGAACGAAACAAGACACATTAAATGGAAGAAAAATTCAGGATTCCACCGAGTCTTGTGTGAAAGAGAGGAATAAACAATTTTCAAAATACTGGAATGCTGATAAGTGATTTTATACGTGGTATTTCCACCCCTTGCGTTAATTACAGTTCGGAAACGACGGTTCATACTCAAAATGAGTGATCTTAAAATGTTCTGATCTAATCCTTCCCAGATTTCTCTGAGTTGGATTCCTAAGTCATTAAGAGTAGCTGGATGATTTTCTGAACTTCTCAGCCTTCTATTGAGGTTGTCCCAAACTGCTCAATCGGATTGAGATCTGGACTTCTTGCTGCCATTCCATTCGAGAGACTTCATCCTCTTCAAGGTACTCCTGTGAACGATGCGCGCACGATGGGTTCTGGCATTATCGTCCATAAAATGAAATTTTCACCAATGTATGGGGCAAATGGCACTACATGCTCTTCAAGAATGTTCCTTATATACCTATCAGCATTCATAGCTCCATTATCAACGACCACTAGGTCTGTACGAGCAGTCAAAGATATTCCACCCCATACCATTATCGATCCTACCCCGAAACCAGTAGTATTCAGGAAATTGCACTGAGCATATCTTTCATGTGGACGTTGTATACAAGGGAACGTTGATCACAATGGTAGAGGCAGAATCTATAGACTCATCTGTGAAGAGAACTCTTTCCCAATCAGCCTCTTCCCAATGTATATGCTCTCTCGCAAAATCCAAACGCGCCTTCGATGGGCTGGGGTAAGAGCTGAGCCTCTTGCCGCGACACGAGGCCTTAAATATCATATTCTCTATTGTCTGAGTGCTAATTTGCACCCCATGAGTTTGCTCAAGCTGATTTTGAAGGAGGCGAGCGTTTGCAAACCGCTGTCTCAACGAAGAAACTCTCAAGTAACGTTCTTGAATGGCAGTGTTACCCGTGGTGCACCCTGTTACGGTCTTCGGACATTCATACCTGTCTCCCTGAATCGCTGCAACATTCTGGACATACCTGTATGGTAAACTTCAAACCTTTCTGCAATTATTGTGTATGTCCACTCTCCTTCTCGCAAAACTACCGCTTGGGCACATTCCTCTTGGGTCAAATTGCGTGTTCGCGTTGCATAGCGATCGAGTGTAGAAAAACAAACGAAAGAAAAACTATTGATCACTAGAATTCATCGAGAACAACTTATTTCATAATGGAGCCAATACATTCAAAATCTGATAATCTTATCTTTTTGTATTCTTGCTGGGAAAAAACATCTGTATTGAAGAAAAACATTGAAAGTGGATAACATATGCATGCATAATTATTCTGATAAAAATAATTATCATTGAGAAAACCTTCAGTTGTAGAATAAATTTGAGATTTCCATAATGTGCGTTAATTTTTAAGCGCAGTGTATTTATATTCTGATGTAAACTTTAATTTAAACAAACGATTCTGGTCATTCTGAAGGAAATTGCATAATGTGACAGGAATTATAAATTTGTAGGCTTTGCATAAGAAACGATAAGATAATAAATTTAGAAATTGTTGATGTTGCAATCATTTATAAAAACCCCGTTTTTCGAAATGAACATTTACTAATTTATAAAATGAAATTATAAGAATTTAAAATCGAATATATTTAGTTCTTCGATATGTTCAACAAGCCTATAATTCATTAAGCCAAGCAGAGTCATCCTGAAATTGCGGAAACTAAGAAATTTAGTTATATTAGACACTGATGGAATGGAAACTGAAAAGAGCTCATTGAGTTGGGTGGCCAGGAGCTAACATTAAACCTGATTTTTTTTCTATGGGTCATCGAAATATGGCCCTCGTTTTTCAGAAACAATAATAATGATGTATTTTCTGTTCTCGCTAATTTGAAAGGATTTGTGAATCCCAAAAATCTAGTAGTAAAGTCTATATTTATAAATTAATATCTGGTTCATCATTTCATAATCAATTATAGTTATTTAATCAACAAGGTTATTAAAGACAGCGACTAATTTTCGAATTTTAAGCCGAAAATGGTCTCAAACGATAGGGTTCGACTCCCTTGGTTGAACTCGATTCTGTCCGTGGGGTCGGCCGTCCTTTAGCACGATAATCTTTCGAAGGGATTGTCCTAGAGGCCTCAGATTTTCAGGGTGAGTTCGGGTCCCAAATGCCTCGGCTAAGTTCGTAACTAGCCAAATCGTACAGGGTGTCCCATAAAAATGGCCATTGAAAATTTTGTTCCCCAATATCAGACAAAACGAAACCAATCGAAATGAAATGTTGCGGTCAAATGCAAGATGTGCCTCACGTAAAATTTTGTGGCCATAGTGCACACAGAACCATAAAAAATTAAATTGGAATATTGAAAGAAAAAATTTATATTTTCACAAAAAGTTATCCGAATCGCGTGAACTTCATTTTGTGGATGAAGATTGATATACTGAATGTTAATGCAAAATTGTGTGGTCATAGTGTTAACAGAACCATAGAAAATTCAATTGGAATATTGAAAAGAAGAATCTATATATTCCATAAAAGGATATCCGATTCGAGTGAAGTTCATTTTGTGAATGTAGACTGATATACTGTATGTTCATGCAAAATTTCAAAAGGATTGCATCATCAGAAACCATAGAATTTATTTTTTTCGAATTATTTATTTTTACATAATTCATTTTCTGAATAACTTCAGAATATAATCCCGATAATATTCAGATTCTGCTTTTATACTTAGTATAAATCTCAAGTCCTTTACAAAATTATGAGGTAATAGTCTTATTGCTCCACCAATGAACGAGCACTCAAAAGCTCCTGCTCAGGACTGCTCTTACATTTTTTATGCTGTATCTACCCATCTCAAGTTCCAAAGTAATCCATGCTGATCAGTAACAACTAATATTTCTCTTCACATTTCCTGTGAAGGAACCTTGAAGGTCTATTATTTAACATAATCCTTACCTGGTGACGGTCCTATTGTACATCCTATGGTTGGCCCAAATAGTTAACAGGGCCGTAATTTCTTTAAATTCGAACGAAATAATTTGGATGCATGAAAACTCTAGGGTAGTTTCTAAGTTTTTCCTGAATATTGTATGATGAGAATGTTCAAAATAAAATTCATTAAATCTTTTGAATCAATGGAATGAAATCAATAGCTCCAAAGATCGTTTTTCCAATATGAACAAGCATGAAAAAGCTTTTGACGTTTCGATTATTCGTACCTCTGATCGATGCTTTTCTGTAGACTATTATTGTGTTTAGTTACATTTAACTATCATCATCATCATTCAGCTCTCTGCATCCACTGCTGGACATAAGCCTACCCATTTCTGCCCATTCCTTCCTGTCTTGATTTAACTATACGGTGAGGATTCTGCCAAATATCGCGTATCCATCAAGCAATTCGCTACCCAATACATAGATTTTAATACAGTGAAAGAGAGAATAATATATCGATTGAAATCAACCAATATAAAACTCATACTTCGGAGCTAATTCCGTCTTCGTTCAAGACAAAATGCAAGGAAGTGGTATCAAACAGAGCACCTATGGATGGCCATTTCGTTCTAATTAGGACACATCAGTACAGGATAGCTCTGATACAATGATTCAATGTATTTCTTGGAACTTAGAGCGAAATGGCATCTTTAAGGTATTATATATAGCGAAAACTCCATCTCCAGTTCCATACTGGAGTTCAATATTGGTTGATTTCAATCGATTAATATTATTCTCTGCTTTCACTATGATATTGATATTCATGGCGATGTTACGCGTTAAACCTTCTTATTATTATTTATTACAGTGCAAGAATGCAAGAACGCTTCAGTCAATGCAAACAAATTGTAAACATTTCGCTACTTCGTTCAAGGTTCATGCTATGGAAGAAGGTTTTCGTATGGAACTGGAGATGGCGTTTTCGGTATATATAATACCTTAAACAAGATCCCGCTATCGCTCCCGCTCCCGCTGTCCGACGCGGGATCAAAACATGTGGCGGGATATGGAAGTACTCACACTCAGGCATAGGGCGGGACCTGCGAACGCGGGACTGCAGCGTTCTATATTCGTAACGCTGCATGCAGTGTTTTTCCCGCGTTCCCGCTCTTCCCGCTGTGTAAATTCATATACGTACCTAGCACGTACAATGTCGTTCACTGAAAGATTGATTGAAATTGTGAAAGCCCATCCAATTTTATATGTTTTGGAAAATGCCGAATACAAAAATCTTCGGAAAAGAGCTGAAGTATGGGACAAAATAGGCACCGAATTGAAAGTGTACTGTAGTGATACTGCAAGACGATCTTCCGGACTAATTGCTTCTCGAAAATGGGTATTACTCTTACAGATATCTTCTCTAATAAGATTTAAAAGGTCATCGAAATATTCAGGGGTCATTCTGAAATATGTATATGTAGAATCTTTTTGGGTCTTTTCGCAACTGTGGCATTAACGTGTGAAATTCTCCATATTCTTCTCGTTCAAGATTAATATCATGAACCCACTTTTTTCCTTAATGCAATATAATTTTTCTCAATAATATTGCTACTTTATGGAGTAATATATATTTGTTTTAACGGAAAACTAAGTTTATTATTATTAATTACGCTTGCCGTCATCTTCTGCTACAGCAATTATTAGAAGGGCTTCTTCTTCATCGGATGAGAAATCCATTTTTTTCGACCAGAAAACTCATATAAATTTCACGTAACCACGTACTCTACCGCTTGGTGTGAAAAGAAAAACTTCCCGCTTCCCGCAGTACACTTGCGTCGTACCGTTCCCGCTCCCGCAGTACCGCGTTGGTGTGGGGGATCCTTGGGTTTCCTTGAAGAATCAGTTGAAATATTTATATCTATTATAAGGGCTTTTTGCATTGAAACCAATTTCTTTCATTTCAATTTAAGTTGTCATCGTGAAATTGTATCAAAGAAAGCACACAACACACAATGTTTAACACCACCTCTGTGCCACAAATACCGGTCACATTCAAACTTTTTCTTGTATATATTCGAAAAAAGTTGCTCAGCCACCAGTAGAGTTCATTGAAAGAAGTCTGCCTCTCCAAGTGTTGATCTTTTAGAACCTTAGATGTTGAACAAACTGTTCACAGATCTTTCATAGGTACATCGCAATTTCGCCTGAATTTCAATTTCGTAAAAATTATAACAATCAGGGGCCAGGGGGGGAGGCGAGGTGCCCGGCTCCCCCCCGGGATTTTTCTGTATGTAAACTTCTCTACCTGTATCTCAATAGATACAGTTGAATTCAAGCACATCTCCAATATTCTATTTAAAATAGCTGAATGATATTCAAGAATACAGTCAGTTTTCAGAACCTAATTGATTCTGCTTTCCAACAAAAACATTATGATTAACATTTTGAAAATGAGACTAGGTACACATATACAGTGTGACAAGGAAAAAAGTACCATACATAGTGCTAGGCGATAGAAGGCCATAAAATATGAAAAAAGGGCCCATGAATATATGTCCGAAACTACTTCCTTTAAGAAATACAGGGTGTTGAAGTTTAATTTTTATTTGTTTTTTCCTTGAATAACTTTGAGCAGAGGTGAGAATTGAACAACATGTGATATTCAGGGGTTCTGTATGATGCAGAATCCAAATATCCTATTAGTATTTAGATTACTAATACAGGATTCCTCCTACTTTTTGCCTGTCCTTTTTATTATTTTGTGATCTTGATTTAGTTCCTAGCTGTTTTTTAAACTGCTTTCAAAAATGGTTGTTATTGTAAGTAGGTTACTTTGCCGCTTTGGACAATTTGCGTGCATCATAACTTTTCAATGCATTTTAACCGGAAACCGTTGGTCCTAGCGACTTCAATAAGGTATACCTTATTGAAGGAAAAAAGACAAAGGAATCGCTTTTTCTAGTCCAAAATGATATACAGTGTAAGGCAAAAAAGTAAGGGTTGATTTAAAGGTGGAGGAATCCTGTATGTGTCGCCCTCTATTGGTAATCTTATAACTAACAGAATATTTGGATTCTGCATCATACAAAACCCCCGCATATCACATTTTGTTCAATTCTTGCCTCTTTGTCCAAAGTTATTATTAAAAAAACCAAATAAAGAAATAAACTTTAACACCTTGTATTTCTTAAAGGAAGCAGTTTCGGACATATATTCATGGGACTTTTTTTTCATATTTTATGGCCCTCTATCGCCTGGCACTATTCATGGTACTTTTTTCCTTGACGCCCTGTATATTGAAAAGGCATTTTAGAAAATAAATTATCCCCAGATTTCAGAGAAGATATTGTGAATTTGACACTTTTTATCAACCAGAAAGAGAAAGATAGGAATAACAATATTCTTTGTATGTTTTTTTCTCCCTGTATTTTGCATCGGCCCCCCCGAACGGAAATTTTGGCTGCGCTACTGATAACAATGCACCATGGAAATATTTTCTTCGTACTTCTAATCGACTTTCTCTTTTTTACAGATGTCTCAAATCACAGTAGGATATACCGATAAAGTAAGAAAAACCCAAACCAGAGGTCCCCCTGGTGGCATGTCCGACATCTTTAGTGCATACTCTCAAGAACCCGTGAAGGACAAAGAAACTAGCAAACTTCCTAAAGAATCAGCGACTAACAATCAAAATAATGGTCACACAGAAACCAAGATATGCGAAGGAACTAAAACACTTTCGTTAGAAGAAAACTCTAATCATGTGAAAACCACAGTTGAGTCCACGAAAATTGAAGAAGTCAAACAAACAACACAAGTTACCTCCTCAATTGAAGTGACGAATGAAGAAATTACGAACGGCAATATAAAGAAAATGGCAACGTTGAATCAACCCAAAAAGCCGTGAATAACATAACTCATTCAGATGAAAAGGATTGCCCAACTCCTTCCCGGAGGAATCGAGTACCACCAGGAGGCTACTCGTCCGGGTTTGGTGAATATTTATATTTTTGAAGATATCGAACTTATTCAATAATGAGTCAACTGAATTTCAATATACGAATAAAATGAATGACGTTCCATGATATTTTAGATATAAGTTTTGTAATGCACCTTTTAATAAATTTATAGAGAGAGTAGATTTAGTTTTATTATTCACTACAATGTTGGATATATTCCTCAACTCATTTAGAAACACATTATCCTTTCTCTTTTCATGATTACAAGTGACTCAGAGAAAAGAATGTACAGTCATAATACTCAACTATTTAATTACATACTCATTTTCTACGATTCAAGATAGAAACTATTAGTTTTGAATTACAGACGACTCTCGTTAACTCTAAATACCACGGGACCACGATTTTTCTTCGAGTTATGTATATAGTCCGTTCACGAAAGTTTGAGCGCATAGTAGGCGTTTGTTTATTTATCTGAAGTTGGCAGTATTTGCTGTCATAACGTAAAATAAAGTCAACGTTGCCGAATGTACCCGGCCTCGTCCGACGAGCTTGCGAGTTATCAAAAAACTCTATGCAATATTGACAACATTGCGTATCAATCTGACAAGAAAATAAACAACATAACCTAAAATTTCAATATACACAGTGGATATGCTAAATTTTCATGGCCAACCGACGGCTCAACCTTTCGTGAATGGACTATAGTTCGACTTAGCCATAGAATGAGTCACATACAAATATGCAAACCGCCTATACAGGTCAATCTTGACAGAATTCGACATGAACAGGTAATAAAACAAAGAAGCAAACAAAATGAAAATCCGATTTCTAAAGGTTAAAAAATAATATATTCTCTATTAACATAGGCGTATATCCTCTTTCAATGAATTCATTGAAGGAAACTCGAAAATGATATGAAAACCACCGTTGAGTGCACGAAAATTGAAGAAGTCAAATAAACAACACAAGTTACCTACTCAATTGCAGTGACGAATGAAGAAATTACATTCGGCAATATAAAAGAAAATGGCAAGGTGGAATGTCTACTAAATCAACCCAACGAGTGTTATAACAACACCCGCCATAACACCCGCTAATAAAAATACCTAGGAAAAATGAAATTGCTTACAAAAAAAATTAATAAAAAGTAGGATCGATCGGGAACTCTATTTCAGCCATCAAGATAACGTTCTAGCGATTCATTCCAGATTTATTTTTGGAAAACGTAAATTTTTGAAGTTGTTATAGTCAGAAATAAATAACAAAGCAATGACAGTTCGTTGGACCAATACCTTACTAGAACACAGTAAGGTAGTGGTTGGACTACAGAGGAATATTCAGTGAACACAGAAAATATTGTCAACGCTTTTGACAACTGTTCAAAATTTTTTAAATGCAGATTAATTCGAATTTTACTGAAGAAGTCGTGGATAAAGTATAGTATTCAATTCGCGGTAATGCTCAAAACACACTTGATGAATTACACCACTCGCCTGACGGCTCGTGGTGCAAAATACATCGGCGTGTGTTTTGACCTGCATTACCGCTCATCGAATAATATACTATTACCTCTCTCTATAGTCATGATTACAAGTGAATCAGAGAAAAGAAAGTTCAGTCATAATACTCAACCATTTACTCATTTACTCATTTTCTACGATTCAAGATAAAAACTATTAGATTTTGAATTACAGTCGACTCTCGCTAACTCTAAATACCACGGTACCACGATTTTTCTTCGAGTTATGTATAGTTCGACTTATACAGGTCAATCTACGGAATTCGACTTGAAGAGGTAATAAGATATAGAGGTAAACCAGATGAAAATCCTAATTATAGAGGTAAAAAACAATATTGTATTACCTCTCTCTAGTCATGATTACAAGCGAATGAGAGAAAAGAATGATCAGTCATATAGTCATAATACTCAATTTCTACGATTAAAGATAAAAACTATTAGTTTTTGAATTACAGTCGACTCTCGCTAACTCTAAATACCACGGTACCACGATTTCTTCGAGTTAGTTATGTATAGTTCGACTTATACAGGTCAATCTACGGAATTCGACTTGAAGAGGTAATAAGATATAGAGGTAAACCAGATGAAAATCCTAATTATAGAGGTAAAAAACAATATTGTATTACCTCTCTCTAGTCATGATTACAAGCGAATCAGAGAAAAGAATGTTCAGTCATATAGTCATAATACTCAATTTCTACGATTAAAGATAAAAACTATTAGTTTTTGAATTACAGTCGACTCTCGCTAACTCTAAATACCACGGTACCACGATTTTTCTTCGAGTTATGTATAGTTCGACTTATACAGGTCAATCTACGGAATTCGACTTGAAGAGGTAATAAGATATAGAGGTAAACCAGATGAAAATCCTATTTATAGAGGTAAAAAACAATATTGTATTACCTCTCTCTAGTCATGATTACAAGCGAATGAGAGAAAAGAATGTTCAGTCATATAGTCATAATACTCAATTTCTACGATTAAAGATAAAAACTATTAGTTTTTGAATTACAGTCGACTCTCGCTAACTCTAAATACCACGGTACCACGATTTTTCTTCGAGTTATGTATAGTTCGACTTATACAGGTCAATCTACGGAATTCGACTTGAAGAGGTAATAAGATATAGAGGTAAACCAGATGAAAATCCTAATTTAGAGAGGTAAAAAACAATATTGTATTACCTCTCTCTAGTCATGATTACAAGCGAATCAGAGAAAAGAATGTTCAGTCATATAGTCATAATACTCAATTTCTACGATTAAAGATAAAAACTATTAGTTTTTGAATTACAGTCGACTCTCGCTAACTCTAAATACCACGGTACCACGATTTTTCTTCGAGTTATGTATAGTTCGACTTATACAGGTCAATCTACGGAATTCGACTTGAAGAGGTAATAAGATATAGAGGTAAACCAGATGATGAAAATCCTAATTATAGAGGTAAAAAACAATATTGTATTACCTCTCTCTAGTCATGATTACAAGCGAATGAGAGAAGAAAAAATGATCATATATAGTCATAATACTCAATTCTACGATTAAAGATAAAAACTATTAGTTTTGAATTACAGTCGACTCTCGCTAACTCTAAATACCACGGTACCACGATTTTTCTTCGAGTTATGTATAGTTCGACTTATACAGGTCAATCTACGGAATTCGACTTGAAGAGGTAATGAGATATAGAGGTAAACCAGATGAAAATCCTAATTATAGAGGTAAAAAACAATATTGTATTACCTCTCTCTAGTCATGATTACAAGCGAATGAGAGAAAAGAATGATCAGTCATATAGTCATAATACTCAATTTCTACGATTAAAGATAAAAACTATTAGTTTTTGAATTACAGTCGACTCTCGCTAACTCTAAATACCACGGTACCACACGATTTTTCTTCGAGTTATGTATAGTTCGACTTATACAGGTCAATCTACGGAATTCGACTTGAAGAGGTAATAAGATATAGAGGTAAACCAGATGAAAATCCTAATTATAGAGGTAAAAAACAATATTGTATTACCTCTCTCTAGTCATGATTACAAGCGAATCAGAGAAAAGAATGTTCAGTCATATAGTCATAATACTCAATTTCTACGATTAAAGATAAAAACTATTAGTTTTTGAATTACAGTCGACTCTCGCTAACTCTAAATACCACGGTACCACGATTTTTCTTCGAGTTATGTATAGTTCGACTTATACAGGTCAATCTACGGAATTCGACTTGAAGAGGTAATGAGATATAGAGGTAAACCAGATGAAAATCCTAATTATAGAGGTAAAAACAATATTGTATTACCTCTCTCTAGTCATGATTACAAGCGAATGAGAGAAAAGAATGATCAGTCATATAGTCATAATACTCAATTTCTACGATTAAAGATAAAAACTATTAGTTTTTGAATTACAGTCGACTCTCGCTAACTCTAAATACCACGGTACCACGATTTTTTTCGAGTTATGTATAGTTCGACTTATACAGGTCAATCTACGGAATTCGACTTGAAGAGGTAATGAGATATAGAGGTAAACCAGATGAAAATCCTAATTATAGAGGTAAAAAAACAATATTGTATTACCTCTCTCTAGTCATGATTACAAGCGAATCAGAGAAAAGAATGTTCAGTCATATAGTCATAATACTCAATTTCTACGATTAAAGATAAAAACTATTAGTTTTTGAATTACAGTCGACTCTCGCTAACTCTAAATACCACGGTACCACGATTTTTCTTCGAGTTATGTATAGTTCGACTTATACAGGTCAATCTACGGAATTCGACTTGAAGGGTAATGAGATATAGAGGTAAACCAGATGAAAATCCTATTTATAGAGGTAAAAAACCATATATACACTATTAACGTAGAGTAGATCGTATTTCAATGAATTCATTGAAGGAAACTCTAATCACGTGAAAACCACCTTGGAGTCAACGAAAATAGAAGTCAAACAAACAACACAAGTTACCTCCTCAATTGAAGTGACGAATGAAGAAATTACTAAAGGCAATATAAAAGAAAATGGCAACGTGGAACTGTCTACCAAATCAACCCAAAAAGCCGTGAATAACATAACTCATCCAGATGAAAAAGATTGTCCAACTCTTTCCCGGAGAAATCGAGTTACTCGTCCGGGTTTTGGTGAATATTTATATTTTTGAAGATATCGAACTTTATTCAATAATGAGTCAACTGAATTTCAATATACGAATTAAATGAACGACGTTCCATGATATATTAGATATAAGTTTTGTAATGCACCTTTCAATAAATTAGTAGTCTTATTTTCATTATTCAATTCAACTGTATTCCGCAACTAATTTCGAAACACATTATTTTTCCTCACTCTATTTATTCATGATTTCGAGTGATTCAGAAGAGAATGCCCAGTCAAACCTCAACTACATTCACCGGCATAATAATCGATCCACTCAAAAATCGATGAAGTTTTAATTCATAAATATGTTATTTCAAGTCCGATTCGATTGGATTTTTTTTCAATTGTAGGTATGTTCATCCTTAATCAATCACCAGTTTTGAATTTCAAGAAACCGGCGTACGTTATTTTATACAGTGTGAAACAAATCTGTTTTTTCACCCTAACATTAGAACCACCCCTGGTGTGTTCTAGTTGTGTGATTTCTTATTTCATCATCAAGACACATCTTCTCTTGACACTTTAGTTCTTCATTCATAACAATAGCTCAATTTTCGTTGAAGATACAGGGTTTTCAGAGCAACATTAAACACCACAAGTTCTCTATGGCTATGATAGCACATTCGCAGATTTAACCTTAAATCCGAACGTTATAAAAATAAACTGAAAACTGAGTGAAAACATAAAACGAGAGAAGTTTTAGCTCGACATGTTGTTCGGTATGCACTGTTTTTTGGAGACGATTTCGTGCTAATGCTTTATTATGCCCGACCGCATCAACCGCATGTGGCTTGGATTGCCAGGGAGTATTTAGCAGAGGTTCATATCCAGGAATTCAAATGAACTGCTCTAAGTCGAGATTTGAACCCAATTGGGCATGTTTGGATACTGTTGGGAGGAAAATTCGATCTCGCGTACTAACTCATGAAAATTTGCAGCAGCTCAGTAATGCACTAATTCAGAGGTCTCCAAACTTTTCAGCCTGAGGGCCACAATGCTTACTCCAACAAATGCGAAGGGCCAAAATATTTAACCGTTTGATTCAGTAGCTTCGAGACTCGTGCAAAAGTTGATAAGCTAAGGAGCTTTCGCGGGCCGGATTCTTGAAACTGGCGGGACAGATTTGGCCCGCGGGCCGTAGTTTGGAGACTCCTGCTCTAATTGATTCAACAACTTGATGAGGACATGCCGTGACGCATAGCACCTGTTATCTGCGTCTAGGCGGAAAACACGTTTTTTTGACTTATTTTTCAGTTTGTTTTCATTAAGTCAGAATATTAGGTTGAATTTGTTGTGAAGTACTGTTGAAGCCTCAGCAAAATTAAATGTTTTACTAAAAACCCTGTATCTTTAACGAAAATTGAGCTATTGTTATAAATGAAGAATTAAATTGTCAAGAGAAGATGTGTCTTGATGATGGAATAAGAAATCACACGGTGGAGCAACTAGAACATAACAGGGATGGTTCTAAAGTTAGGGAAAAAACAGATTTTGTTTCACCCTGTATGAAATGACTTACGACGAGTTTTCTTGAAATTCAAAACTGGTGATTGATTAAGGATGAACATACCTACAATTGAAAAAAAAAATCATTAGAATCGGACTTGAAATATACATATTTATTCACGACTATTGTTAAATCCGTCCATTGTACGTCTCTGTGCTCGGCCTTAGTAATACCCATTAATCACAAGGGAATAATGAGATTATAAATCACTGTTGTCAGATGCTTCATAGATTTAGCTTTGATATAATATTCTTTAAATTGGTATTTCTTCAGTACTCTGATGTACTCCAACTAATAAGTATAGGTATACCTTGTCAATAGAGGGCCAAATCTTCTTTTCTTATATCACTTGAAGCATTTTTCATTACAAAATATACAATGACTTCTCCAAAAATTTCTCATATGTCAACTTGACTTTTTCCACGCTTGTCATAGAAGGGTCTTATCACGGTCGCAAAAAAAATCTTCAAGAAATATATTCAGTAATCATATCATCTCATATCGGTTTTTTAATAATATACAGACAGGGTGTCCGGGGGATTGACGTCAATAATTTTATTTAGATTCCTCATAACCTATGGCTATCCAAAAATACCCCATGTATGTCAGACGATTTTTTGAGTGTTTTTATTTTTTGAGTGTTCCTATGCATTGGGTATTCTGCAGTTTTTATTTCTTCAACATGGTCGTTCTGAATGTTGCTTCAATAAAAAAAAATAATATGTATATTCCTGAAGTTGAATTTAACCCAAAAAAGGCTTGAAAGCTAAAACAGTTTTCAGTAGGATGTACCCGAACATTCCTTGTTTTTTTTAAATTTTAGCTCAGTTTTGAAAACTTCGCGGTGTCCTGAGCTACAAAACTCATAGAAAAAAAGGTACATGATCAGACTTTTTAGTTGTAAAAATCATTGAATTCCGATAAGTAGTTGATCTTTTTTTTATCATTTTTATGTTGAATTAAACTTAAAAATGGGATTTTGAATTGATGATAACTGAAAATTCCTGTAAAATAACTAGCTCCTGAAATTTATATAAGAATTTTGGTCTTACCACTGATCGAAAATTTAAACATTCGTCAGAATTGCTAGTTATAAAATTATCTGATTTGGGATCAGAAATAAAAGGCACATAATAGTGAAAAATTTCTATTCACTATTATTGCGTTTTGAGTTGTATTCATTTATTTATAGTATGCTTTGATGAGAGTTGTGAGAATAAAAAATAAAAGAGAGAACAGTCACATTCTTTCAGAGTCCAAGAAAGATTTATATAATTTCCAGTTTTAAGCACTATTTTGAGTTTTTCCATTTGAGAAAGTTACAACTGCAATCAAAATCCGTTCCTCCAACTCTCCCATGTATGTGCACCACTATCATGATCTAAATTTTGAGACCATAATTTGGGCGGATAGAATTTGATTAATTGATAAGGAAGACAAGAGCCGAACAATATTTTATCTTCAAATTCGAATTTATTTCACCTTTATAGAAACGACTTAAGTCGATATGTCTCATTTACATTCAATGCCGCAAATGATCTACTTTGAAAGAGGGCGTTGTGTAGGTTCAAGGAAAAGCTAGGAAGCTACTTATTAAGTAACCGGGAGCATTTTTGAAGGTTTCAAGCTATTTCTCGTTTGTTGTTGAAAATAATGTGTATATCACCTTTGCGTGAGCGTTAGTTGTTTATCTCATTTATCGATTTACCATTAGAATTTGGAGTATGAATAGTGTCAAGATCATTTGTGTTTGTCTAGGATCTAACTATTTACTAATGGACTTGCGGGGACGAGCCTTAGAGACATTTTTCAGGGGGGAAAACTTTGCCAACTGAGCATTGAAGGATTAGAAAAACGATGGTGAAGTAGGTGGTTATTTTCGTTGGTGATAGATTTTTTTTTCTAGAGCATTAAAAATAATTAAAATATGTGTGGGACACTGTACTGTAACCAATATCCTAAGTATTTCACGGATTTTGAAAAATATTAGAGTCCTTTCAATACAAATTAACGTGAAAAGACCCAGCACTTTTTGATTTTCGAAAAAATGTTTGTTGTGCTGAATTGTGCTAGTTTTGTGCTGCTTTTTGCCGATAATTTTTTTCTTAATTCCAAGTGGTTTTCGAGATATTTCCAAAACCGAAAAAATGAGCCAGCCAGCACTTTTCGAAAAATGGGATTTAAATGATTGATAAAAATTGTGCTACATATGTACTGAGTTGTGCCGTTCGAATTTTCTCGAAGGTCCCTCTCATTTCCTGCTGAAAATCGAAATTTAAGAAAAAAGATAGCCCAGCACTTTTGTTTTTTTTTCTCACAAACGAATGAAAAAATGTGTGCTACATTTGTGCTGCTTTGTGCCTTAATATTTTCACGAAAAATCATTCGTGATGATTACAACAGAAACCTATTCAGAGATGTCAACTTATAATATCAACGTCATATAACATTGCCATATTTATGAAATTCGGCAGACATGAGCACATTAACAATTTTTTTTCTGATTGAATCAATAATGAGCAATATCACCTTAGTTACCATATGTCATAACACACTTATATATCCCAGGGAAATATGAAACGTCAAGTCTTATTGTCCCAAGGGAAATATGAAACGTCAAGTCATATTTTACTCAAAATAGTATATTATGCAACCTTATACATCAGAAAAAAGTCATTTAGTGCTTCTATCAAAAATTCTTGATCTGCTCCCGGGACACACTGCTGATTTTTTGGGAACGGATCCTTTATTTTTGTTCTTAACAAATACTTCCACTTCTTCGAATATTTGACATTCGTTTCTTCCTTCAAATGCAGCAACATAGATAATTTTGGCCATAACGTGTTTGGTGAATATTCCTGCAACAGGAGATCGAATGAATTAATCATACATTGAAAAGAACAAGAATCAGAGCAACATACCAAATCTTCAAAATATGCTAGCAAAATATTTTCGCTGACACCGTCCAACAAACTTTTTCTTTTCCACTCTCGAAAGCCTTCATACTCTTTACTATGAGCAGCTTTAGATTTGGCCGGAATCAAAAATTCACGGGCTTTCGCCGCTTGAGTTTCGACGTAGTTCGACATTATTTCAATGATTTTATTTCTGACAAGACGTCAAAATAAAACCAGTCAACCATGATTCTCAAAACACAGCCCATAGCAACGTTAAAAATCCAATTGAATCAATAATTTACAATATAATATTAATTTCAAGAACGATATTGTATCGATCAGAAAAAAAACTATTGATTACAACACGGGAAATATGAATACATTTCCCACGGTTGCCTCATACATCCCGAGGGCGAAGCCCGAGGGATGTAACTAGGACAACCTCGGGAAATATAGTATTCATATTTCCCTAGTTGTAATAATAGCTATATATTTAAATACTGAATTTCATTTCGACCGGATTAGCACTTAATGAAATTGGACAAGCATAATGGACGGATTTTTCATTTTTTTCGAAATCTTGATGATTCGTTTCTGACGAAATGAAGGTTAAATATACCGCAAAATGCTGTCCTAGTTTAAAATATCGAGTTTGACATTGATCGGATTCCATTACTGGCCCAAAATTAGAAAATAACAGTCATTTGCTGTTTCCTAAGAACAAGCGCACCAAAAATAATGCCAGGCCGAAAGAAATAACGAAAATTGCTACCAGTTTTTTACGATACAATCTCTGAGTAGAATCTGAAGAATCATAACTTCCTGCTGAAGGATAACGTAAACGGTCAAATGCATTTCTTGCTGGTTACACACATTGGACCCAATTCCCTGAATGCACTCCAGTGGCGGCTCGTGAGATTTCAATCAGAGGAGGCCCGATACCCCGCAACCAACAAATAATTTATTTCGAATCTTCCTGTCAGCCACTGGCATTTATATACTTTCCGCCGACCTCGAAATAAAAGGTGATTTTAATGTGTACGAAATTGATCATTTATGACCGATTTTAATGCTCAATTTCGGCTATTTTAATGTGCAATCCTCATGGCAACCGTTCACAAAGTATTCAGAAGCACTACGAGAAATGTCAAAACTCTACCAGAACATAGATGCATAGAAATTTTATTACGTCAAATGAAAGACTTGTACAAAATGGAAATATATTTCAATCAAGAATTCATAAACAATTCGTATTGAGATCGTCGGAAAAATCTTGTAATCAACTCGGTTATTAATCGAGCGACTAATGGTCTCGAACTATTAAATATCTTGACCATTAGTCGCTGTCTTTATTAACCTAGTTGATTAAATAACTATTTCTACGCAGAACGAATGATTATGAGCAGAATTAATAATTAAATTTGGCATTGCTGGTCGAGGTGTCTTAATTACTTGAGTTCTGAAATTTTTTCATCTTAAGGCATTTTACTAAATTTATTATTGAAAATAAAATTTTCAGGATCTTGGTTTCTTTAAGTTCACTACTTTCATTATATGTAATTCTCATTTCTTGTTTCCGTTTCCATCTTTCTTGCTGAAATATTAAAATCTTACCTACATATTTATCCGAAAAATGTCACAAAACTACAAACCGCACGCTAAGAGGATTAATACTTCGTTAATAAAAGGGAGGAAATCAAAACAACAGCTGATCTCCATCCACGATGACCGGGGTTGATTCGGGCCTATCGGACGTTCAGTTTCGGCTAAGCTCGTTCGCCTAGAAGCCGCGGAGTCGGGCCTCCGGACACGTGATCTACAGCTTGAATTTTGAGTGGTTCTCGCACCGTTCACTTGAAGAAGTTTGAAATGTTACTGTCTAACGAATCTCGACTCGTGGAGGCAAGCCTCCTTCGCTAAGCGGCCTGCCTGCTATCCGTATTGGTGTGTTGCGGATAATGTATGAATGATTTAGATCGCCGATGACAAATGTTTATTACTTTCAGATTTGATTTGAAGATAGGATGATGGAAATAATACAGATATAGAAAC
The DNA here is from genome assembly GCA_013421045.1 of Propylea japonica. NCBI lineage: Eukaryota > Metazoa > Arthropoda > Insecta > Coleoptera > Coccinellidae > Propylea > Propylea japonica. Next base: position 43,008,759 of record CM024240.1, read on the forward strand.
ATGATTATTTTATATTTGGACTTGAATTTAAAATTGAATAAAATGCAGTGAAATTAGGGGAGGCCCGGCCTCCTCTGCCTCCCCTGAGGAGCCGCCACTGATGCACTCTAACACGAATTTGTACAATTGTCGCTTTTCTCTACACACTTTTGTCAGACTGAACAACATGTACTAAGTTCTACCTATTTTATAGGCATTAATTTGAAACTTTACTTTGAAGAAAGTCAAATTTATTCACATTCGATGACCATTTTTTAGAATTAAGTATTCCAACTGCTTCAAAATTTTTCCAACCGTTCTGAAATTTTTCCAACTGCTTCGAAAATTCACTCTCTGATCAACTAGGTCCGACTTGGCACCAATTCTTTTGAAGTATTTCCTACTGCCTCGAAAATTTTCCAACTTCTTTTGAACTATTTTAAAACTGTTTTTTTCAAATTCACTCAAAAAACATATTTTGTACAACTGTGAATGTGAATTTACATCGTCTGAAATATAATTATTAAAGATAATGCTTCCAATACAATATTCTATGCATCCAGATCCAGTAATCTTTTTGCGTCTTTACTATAGAAACTTACTTTTTTAACGGTGTAAAAAAATAATCATTTACGCATCCATAGTGATGAAGAAAAGTCAAGTTTTTTTGACAGTTGTACAGAAAAAATTTTTATTCAAAATAGTCACCGTTAATTCTCGTTTCAAAAATATAATATAACATGTGATATATGGCTCTTAAAAATCAGATCAGTGGCGACGCTACAGGGGGGGGCTGATTGTGGACCATAATTTACAGGGGGGCAATAATGAATGAATTGGTAAAATTTTAGGGGGGGGGCATTCGTCTAGGGGCGATATATGACATGTTATATATTTTTGAGTAAAAATGAATTATTGTTAGTTGTGATTCTCTACGTAGATAAGACAAAAAAAATGATATTTGCAAATACATTGTTTCCTAGAAAGTCCGCAGAAAGGGAGAAATGTTTTAGCTGTCTCATTGCTGTCAAACTAACCAGTTTTGAAAAATTGCCCAAAAACTATTAAGAATGTGGAAATTTCGAAAAAATAGTGAAAAGGTTTTCTAGAATCACACAATTAGATACGCCGTATATCGTGAATTCTCGACTATATATAGTCCGTTCACGAAAGTTTGAGCCGTCGGTTGACCATGGAAATTTGGCATATTCCACTGTGTACCTATATTAACATTTTAGGTTATGTTGTTTATTTTCTTGTCAGATTGATATGCAGTGTTGTTTATCATTGTTTATCATTGCATAGAGTTATCTGATAACTCGCAAGCTTGTCGGACGAGGCCGGGTACATTCGGCAATGTTGACTTTATTTTAGGTTATGACAGCAAATACTGTCAACTTCAGATAAATAAACAAACGCCTACTATGCGCTCAAAATTTCGTGAACGGACTATATTTAATGGGATCCATTGATCAATGATCCATGAATCAAAATAATCAATCAAAATAAAATGACGAATTTCTTCTGAATTGACGATAACTAATGAAAATCATTTTGTGTCTACATGTTTACATATCCGATTGTACAGTTATACATACATTAATAGAATATGCGTAATCATTCCAGTCAGGTTCCCGCAAATTTTTTTCGTACAAAATGAAAACATCGTGATAAATAACGCGCAAAAATAAATTTTCCGAAGACGATCAGAAAAAATACACTGACCTCAGATAATTCGAGATATCGTTCACCAAATATTATTTTCGGCTTTTACGACGAAACTATTAGAAAATTATGATATGAAATTACTTGAATCGAATTTTCTATTCGCTAGATAATTGTCTTATTATTGTATAAGATTGAGTATATTTTCTGCACGAAATATAAAGTTAAATTTCCGTGCCTGTTGGTTGAATATCTATATAAGTATAAGATTCATCGCAATATCAAAAAGTCATCAAAACTGCACAAGTAACGCGCCTATAATACCTACAAGAATCTCACAATGAAAACCATCGTTCCCTTTTTCTTGTGTATGTTATTTCAAGTTGTGTTTTGTGAAGAGCCAACTAAATATACATCAATGTACGACAACATTGACTTGGAACAGGTTGTGCATAATGAGAGACTCTTGCAAATTATATGAACTGTCTGTTGGACAAAGGAAGATGTACGCCTGATGGAGCCGAATTGAGAAGTAAGTAAATATGCACAATTTTGTCAAAAAAGTATCGTTAATTTGCAGCATAGAGATAGAAAAGAATAGAAAAGAAGAGTTGTAATCATTGAAATGAACGTGCTATTAGATCCGCCATTTTACTACCACCTTTACGTCAAATTTGACATTGATTTTTTCGTAAAAATGGTGATTTTTGCACTTTGTTCAAGTCATTGTGATTTTTCTGCTCAATAAACAATAATAAAATGGTATCGTTTGCTGTAAGGCTTTGTTTAGCAGGAAGAGAGATAAGAAGAAAATTACAAGAATAACATTTCACAGGCAAGGATGAGTACTGAACAGATACCCATTCGAAATTTTTGCATGTCTCCTTGGTAATAATATATCGTTTTATATGTGAATATTATCGCCTGAAGAAAAATTGTTCATTTGATATTCAATTAACCTTATTTCAACAGGTTACCTTAAGACCCAACATGTCGTGTTTCTTGTATAAATCAGATTATCTGATTGAAAGTTGACTTAATTCGATTCTGAACTTTTCACCATATTGGTCCCCGACTTAGCCCCCTTCAGTGGTACTATTTTTCTTACTCAACATTCATCTCATAATGTTCTAACTTTTATCGAATGAAGACGTGTGTACACTGTGGACAGAATTGGTGATCCCTGAATTACAACTTTTAACCCTATGAGATAGAGAAAAATGAATGGCACATCTTTTCGAGAAACTCAGTTTGCCGTCACCGCATTGCTCTATCGTTTTTTTCGTTTTCGAGGTATAAGCCAAATTGACAGTTCCTGTTTGTGTTATAAACTTGAATCAAGAATCTTATGCATACACTGTTTGACATGAATCCAGTAGCTTGATCGTATTTTTGCTGATGGGAGCAATGCGGTCGCGGCAATAGGAGTCTCTTGAAAATGGCAATGCGCCATTCATTCTTCTCGATCTCATAGGGTTAAAAGTTGTAGTTCAGGGATCAACAATATTGGCCACCCTGTATACGTGTTCCGATGTGTTAGAATAAATTATGGGGAAAAAACTGTGCCCATTTTGTTTTTTTAGAGCATCAATCTGAATTTCTATCACTATGTTCACCTTTTTTATTAATTTTTTTGTACCATAACAGTTTAGATAAATATATGCATAATGATCCTTCACTAACCCATGTTCTGGCTAGAATAATAAAAAAAAGTCTAGATGTAGTGCTGAAGCCATACACCAAGATAAAAGATGTTCAAAAGTTCAATATAACGATCAGTTGGAATCAATTTGGCATGCTTTTTTGAGGGCACGTTCTACTAAGTGCTATATCGTTTTGCCCAAATGTCTGTAATTTTCGAATTTTGAGCCGAATATGGGTCCCAAACAATAGGGTTCGAATCATTGATGACGAATCCTTGGTTAAATTCCATTCTTTCCGTGGAACCGTCCGGCCCGCCGTAAGCACGATAACTTTCGAAGGGATTGTCCTATGGACTTGAGATTTTCAAGGTGAGTTCGGTTCCCCTAATACTTTGGTTAAGTTCACTAACCAGCCAAATCGTACATGGTGTTACATAAAATAAGGCCATTCAAAATTTTTGTTCCTCATATCTCAGACAAAATGAAACCAATAGAAATGAAATTTTGTGGCCACATGCAAAATGCTCATAATGAGCCTGATGCAAAATTTGTGGTCACAGTGTTAACAGAACCATAGACCATAGATAATTCAATTGTAATATTGAAAAGAAGAATATTTATATTTCAATAACAAGATTCCGATTCGAGTGAATAATTTTCAGAATATAATTCCGATCGTGCTGAGTTTTTGCATTCATATATCTACTTAGCATGAATCTCGAGTCATATACAAAATTTAGTAACGAAATTTTGCTGCCAGATACAAAATGCTCATAATAAGCCTAATGCAAATTTTTGAGCCATAGTGTTAACAGAACCATAGATAATTCAATTGGAATATTAAAAGAAGAATCTTTATATTTCAATAACAAGATATCGGATTCGAGTGAATAATTTCCAGAATATAATTCCGATCGTGCTGAGATTTTCCATGAATCTTAAAATTGAGATAATAGCATTATTGCTCCACCAATGAACCAGCGTTCAAAAGCACCTACTCAGGGCTTTTCTTAATTTTTTTATTTGTATGAATAGTAAAGTATTTGACTGATTGGTTTTCTGACATCAAACACTTTGTGTTGAAAGTGATTGTTTCTGTTTAAAGATCCATAACAGGCTAATAGTTGAAATATACCTGCTATTATAAAATCGCAATAGTATATTATGCAACGAGAGTAGATATAATGAAAGCTATTATTCACGAGGTGAAGTTTAGCCTACGAGCCGTAGGAGAGTGGCTTAAATCATCGAGCGAATAACAGCCATTATACGCGAGTAGCATACTTTACTTTATCCACGACTACTGAGTATAGTCTTCTTGATAACACTGAAGAAATATCCATTTAACGAATACAGGGTGTCCCTGTCAAGAATGCGACAAACGGATACTATGAATCAAGTACATCAAGAAGGACTCGCATCAAGAGGTTTCATTCGTTGAGGGCCTTCGTTTGGATATACAGGGTGATATTCATCATATGGTTGAAATAAAAAAAACTATTCTACCGAATGATTTCAAATTGGAAGTTTTGGCCCCCTTTACTATTGCCATCTCTCAATATTTAGAAATTGAATAAATCAGATCCGACTAATAGAATTTCGGACTTTTTCTATTTTCATGAATATTGGAACACCTGTAGGTGAACATTATGTTTTTTTTTATTTTCGTAACCACAAAGAATTAATTAATGAGAAAATTTTTGAAACTCTGCTTGGCACAGTCATACAGAGTGATCAAGAAGTGATCAAATAACATTACCTCATGAGTGAAATTTGAAAGTTCAATAATTCTTGAACTATTCGAACGAATGATTTCAAATCTGAAAGTTTTGTCAACTTTTACTCAACTTTCAATATTTCTTAAATTGAATAAATCAGATCCAGACTAGAAAAATTTCAGGCGTTTTCTTTTTCGTTAATATTGGATAATTCTGTACGTAAATATTATGATTTTCTTTAATTTTCGTAATCACAAAGAATCAGTTAATGAGAAAAAATTTAAATCTCTGCTTGGTACTGTCATACAGGGTGATCAAGAAACATTACCTCATGAGTGAAATTTCATAGTTCGATAAATCTTGATCTTATCGGTGAAATTACTTCGAATTTTTCAGTTTTGTCACTCTTTAATACTGCCTTCCTTGAAATTTTCCTCAAATTGACGGACAACTTCATCAACGTGCTCAAAAATGTATTGAAATGGAAGGATACATTTTGAGCAATTCCTGAACTGAAAAGTTTTCCATTCAATTTGTTTTTAAGATAGAATAATAACCAATTTATTTGTTGTTTTTTATTTATTCCATTTTAATTTTTTTGGTTGAAAGTTTTTTCGAATAAATCAGTTTCATTGTGAACACTCTTTATGATTTGATTCCTTAATCTGAAGTCTCTACATTATATTAGTATTCTTTTTCAGTCTAGCCCGGTTCTGTTTTTTTCGATTTAAGAAAAAATCTTGAAAATCACCAATTTTATTTTTTTCAGACAACTTACCTGATGCTATCGAAAATGATTGCGAAAAATGTACTGCAAAGCAGAAGGAAGGTGCAGATTTCATGATGCAATATTTGATCGACAATAAACCTGAATATTGGAATCGTCTCCAAGAAAAATATGATCCAACACAGAGCTATCGAAATAAATATTTGGAATCGAAGAAGGCGGCCCAAAAAATTGATAGTGCTGAATAATGATCCTCGCAGTGTAGAAAAATCATAATTGTTTTAATTGAAGAGAAAATAATTGAAAATAAAATATCGAGATGATGAATCTTCATTCCAGATAAAATGTGTAGGTTGAATTTCTTCATTGACATAATACTATATATCCATACAAGGGTGGTTCAAATATAAATAGAAACTTTTTAAAGGGTAAGTTCAGTTCCTTAATGCCGCGATTAAGTTCGTACAGGGCGTTCCATAAAATATGATAATTCAAAATTTTTGTTCCTCAATATTTCAGACAGAACAAAACCGATCGGAATGAAATTTTGCATCTATAGGCAGATGCTCATAAGAAGCCTCTAAAGAAGTTTTGTCGCCATAGTGTAAAAAACCATGAAAATTCAGTCGAGTATTGAAAAGAAATATCCTTATATCTCCACAAGCAAATCCCTCATTCGATTTATTTTGAGGGTAAAAGACTCTTATACTAAATATACATGCAAATTTCAAAGGATCGCATAAGCAGAACCATAAAATTTAATTTCTTTCAAATTAAAATTTTTTGTATCATTCAGAATCTGTCAATTCGATTGAGAAGATTTGTCAGTCAAATGTTCAATACTGTTTCAAGTAGAACGCCAAATATATTAAAAGTTGCGTAAATACAGCCATTGTTTGAAATGCTGTTTAAACAATGATACAGCTATAGAAAAGTCTATAAAAAAATATATGTAATATTTCCATAACAAAACTTTCTATTGAAAATATTGAAATGAAATTTCTTCTTGCTTCACCAATGACCGAACACTCAAAAGAACCTGCTCAGAACTATTTCAACCTGGGGCAGATTTGAATACATTACGTACAGAATTTTTTTTATTTTTAAATAGAATTCCGAATTTTCGTAAATGTATCGGAAGCGGAAGTATTTATCAGGAGTATTTCGAAATGCATTGGAAATCCCAATTTTAATGACAAATGTGGCATACTTGTGTAGGGTACAAGATTGATGAAATTCTTACTCACCTTTGGTTAGAGTGTTTAGCCATAGAACATTTAAACGAATCATGTACTTTGTAACATTATTTAGATTCTTGCATTATTGTAATCATGAAAATTTTTAATTAAATCCCCATTCATTAATTTCAGATACAGGACAATAAAGTGATGAATTAATTGATACAAAATTTTTCATTTAGTATTATTACTATTCAACGCAGTACTGTACGGGATAGGTCGGAAAAATAGGGCATCAGCGTAGGTTAAGGTTGGTACTTAGGTAATATCATCAAGGCCCTTTCTATTTGACAATGATGTGATTTGAACCAAAGATATTGTACAACGTAGAATATCTTTGTTTTGAACCGATGAGCATCTTCCAACTTAGTTGCTTTCTGACAAAATCAGTTTAATTTCCACAATCACTTCAGTTCATCATAATCTAACCTAACCTATCATTTTGGTAAAAGTTTGCAATTTACTTCTAAACATAACAAAAGTGAAATATTATCATTTCTAGTAATGCATAATTCATATTACTTTTAGAATTTCCTTCCGAACTATCGTCGTTATTCATATTTAGTACTCTGATTTCAAACCTTATCGTTTTGTTGATTGTCATCCGAAAAAGGCTTGTTCTATTTGTCAAAATCACTTCACTTCCAACTGAAGTGATTTCGCGACTATTCAGTACATATAAGACAGCTAGGATTGTATAAGGGCAATGGTACTATTGAGCAAATAATTCATGGACGGCTCGGTTACTACAAAATTTCAGTCAGATGGGTACCAAGACCAAAGAACTCTGAATTTTGAGCAGAAATTCATACGCTGGGAAGTTTGCCATAGATAACTTGACTGAAGTTTTGCTTGGCCTACTATAGAAACATTGGACAAATTGTGTTAGGGAACACTACAACACCATCCATATAGTCCAGGCTTGTCGCAAAGCGACTATTAATTATTCATTTGGTCCATTAAAAGACGCACTTGTCGGAACGCGATTGAAAAGCAGCTTTCGTCGTGAATGGTTACTTAACAAACCCTGAGGAGTTTTACGAAAAAGGCATCCAAAGCTTACGGAAAGGTGACAAAGTTTGTAAAGTGTGACAAAGACTATCTAGAAGACCTGTAAAAATCTCAGCCCTGTAACTTTCATAGCAATAATTCGGTTTATATTTGAACCACCTTATGTCAGAATATTTCAGATAAAAAAAAATATTATTTTTGGTTTCGTATTCAATAATTAAAATCAGTGCTTGATTCCCATATACCTACTGGTTTTTTATATTAACTAACTTTTTCAGATAGAAGCGATATAAATTATTTTCAAAAAATGGAAGCGTTCATTAAGTAACAAATTTGATCACTTCGCCTTGTTTTGCTTAACTGATCGGTGAGCATGAGCCTGCCAAGTTTTACATGTTCTGGTATGTGTGTGAAGTTGGCCCAGCACTTTTTGAATTTCGAAAAAATTTTTTGTTGTGATGAATTGTGCTAGGTTTGTGCTGCTTTGTGCCGATAATTTTTTTCTTAATTCCAAGTGGTTTTCGAAATATTTCTAAAACCGAAAAAATGAGCCAGCTCAGCACTTTTCGAAAAATGGGATTTTAATGATTGATAAAAATTGTGCTACACATGTACTGAGTTGTGCCGTTCGAATTTTCTCGAAAGTCCCTCTCATTTCCTTAAAAATCGAAATTTAAGAAAAAAGATAGCCCAGCACTTTCGCTTTTTTCTCCCAAAAACGAATGAAAAAATTTGTGCTACATTTGTGCTGTTTTGTGCCGTAAATATTTTGACGAAAATCATTCGCGTTTTCCGACAAACTACGAAAATAAAAAATGTCATCCCAGCACTTTTGTTTTTTTTCAAAGGAAACATGCTCAAAGCATTGTGCTAATCTTAGGCAAAGTTGTGCCGTAGTTACTTTCACGAAAACCACTTGGAATTAAGAAAAAAATTATCGGCACAAAGCAGCACAAACCTAGCACAATTCAGCACAACAAAAATTTTTTCTAAAATGAAAAAGTGCTGGGCCAACTTCACACACATTGTTCTGGTTTCAGGTAAACAGACAGTCATTGTTTTCATGCTTGGCACGAAAGATGTGCTTTAGCAGTGCGTCTTATTGATAGGTTCAATTGGTTTCTTATGGTGGTTTCACTCTTAATCAATAAACAATTTTTGTAAAACCGTTTTGATGGGTACCATATCCTACTTATGTCAGATCTTCAAAATATTTCAGTGGATATCTCCCACTACAGTGATGTCTCAAGAGGAGAGTCCATTCCAGTAGTATTGCAACTTTTCGTAACATCATTACTGACATATTTCTGCAAGCTTTCTAGAAGAGAAGACACGATAATTGAAGATCGTTTTCTTAACTGAAATCTACTGATTCGTCTCTTTTCGTATTCCTCATCTGAAGATTCTGCTGATGAAAAATCTGAAGTCTCATATTCTTCCACATGGTATTCTCCTGGTCTTCTTAAAAGAGGTGATACCACTATGCCACTTTCAGGAGAAACGCTTGACCTTCGGCTGTCTTCATCTGGACTTTCCATGGTTACATTGACATCGGAGTCACAGTTATAGTTGATCATTTCACAATAAATTTCTGCCAACCTTTTCGCGCTGCATAACGGAGTATCAACTTCTATAGTAACGTTAAACCTTTTGTGGCTCACTCTGTAACTCTTTTTCTTCTTGTCGTATTTAACGCACGATTTGAAAGTGTGACCCCAAATATTTCGTTGCTGAGATATGAAGTGACAGTTCTTGAAGGTTGATTTGTGGATAGAGATGTGCCCTCCATAACGACCACTATTTCAAATCTGTAATAAAATATTTAATTGGAGATTATTTGATTGAATAATCGAGTCTTTATTCTTTTATTACCTATAATTGTTTCGAAAATTCCGAAAATAGAAACTGCAGAATTATCTGAGACTTACTTGTTAGCAAGTTTAATTTCATGATTGCAAAGTAAGAGGTGATAAAATGGTCTACTGATGGTTTCAAAATAACCTCTGGATGCGCAGCGGGTGTATTTAGGCCCAGAACAGATACTCAGATCCGATGGATGTGTATACGAGAGCATTTCAAGAGAAAATGCAAGCAATTGAAAGATACGCTCAGTTCAATTTGAATAAAGGTTCATGGAAACGTAAGATAGCCTTCTCTACGGACAAATTGGGGTGTAATGAACCCAAAAATACTGCGATGCATGTACGTCATAGTTGTGAGACCTATAAATCACATATGAGGCAGTAGCCTGGTTTGCTAAGGCAACTCAGGTAAGTACGAGGAAAATGCTCGATAAAGTACAAAGGCTTGCCTGTGTATCCATCACTGAAGCTATGAGAAACGTGCCAACTAGGGCATTGAGATCATTACGGATCTCACACCTCTACATCTAGTGATTGATAGGGTAGCCCATGAGGCTATCCTCAGAATATTTAAGGAAGGTACAGGAATGAGAGAATAAAGAATCGGTGGGTCAAGCTGCTATTTAAAGCATTCAGCTCCTACGTCATCGACTCAAAGATGATTTGGGAGTGCCGGAAAACAAACTCATGTGGTAGGCAAGAACAATATCTCTTTTTAATCTGGGTTGACGGCCATTTGGGAATCAAAAGAAACGAAGAGGCCAATAAACTTGCCAAAGTGGGCGCACGAATGCGACTCATTAGCCCAGGCCCCAGAAACTTCTGTGTTAAATGAATGTCCCCATAAGGAGTTTCTGAAGAAGGAGAAAGCCGAAGGGGAAAACTCTGGCGGAATCACATAGGGATGGATCATTCCACTAAGTTCTTTCGAAACTTTGAAACATTAAGATCCAAAAGGTATCTGGATCTGGTAAGAAAAATTACATCTCCTCACTGGCTTTCTTACAGGACACTGCCGTCCCAGGAAGCACCTGAAGGATGGGATTATCGGACACTGACGAGGTGTAGGTTCTGTGGGGAGGAGGAAGAAAATCCCCATTCACCTAGTCACGGAATGCTTTGCCATTGTCAGCCTACGAAAAGAATGCCTTAGGGAGAAAACTTGTGAGATTGAGGAACTAGCCACGTTGAAGCCTTCACAGATATTGGATTCATCAGATCAAACTCTGGAACGAAAGGTGAGATGTGAAGGGTGTGGTGAGAAACATCTCTGTAAGGTGGCACAATAAACTATTTTATAATTATTTATAATTAATTAACTATAACTAACTAGAACTTCTCCACGGACAGTCGCCGCCATGAAGGCGCTGAGTTCTCTCACCATCAGTTCAGAGAGTTTGTGGAAATGGCTTCGCAATCTCATTTTACTAGAAAAAGGTCTTCTCGATATGGATTCCTAGATATTCAGGAATCAAGGCCAAATGAGAAGCATGGGATCATACAGTTCTCTTATAGGACCAGAACCTTTCTGTCGTTTGAGAAAAAACCTCCAAAAAAGATTCACGTGAAAGGAGAAGGCAAATATGAGAGAGGCACTCTGGCAAAACCTTTCGGAAAATATCTCAAGCTCTAGAGGAACCATAGAACAACAGGTCGCAGCGCACAATTTCCCCTCTGACTGAATCTTGAATCGAAAACTCCGAATGGAATTTTTGCTGAGAAAGAAGAGAATTTTTTACACCAGATCTTATCGACGTTGCCTCATTTGCAAATTTTCTAACTGAAGGATCTTACGACATTTCGCACAAGTTGATATATCGTCATTGTGTAGATGAATAAAAAAGTTTGATTTGACCCATCAAATTTATAGTTTCAAAAATATTCGAAAATTAAGTTATAGCACGGCAACTTTTTTGGCTGGTTGGCCCTCGCCCCCCTCCTGATAATATTTCAAAATTAAGTTTCTGTTAGGCCAATTCTCTTCATATGCTTCCCAAGACGACAAGTCCTGCTAGGAAGCAGTGAGGACTCCTTTGAATAATCCATTCCGGAAGATTCCTCCAGAGTGCCTCTCTATAATACTTTTTTCTTCTACCAGTAAGTAGCGATGAAGTTCTTGATTCAATTAGATCAGGGGTCTCCAAACTTTTCAGCCCAAGGGCCACAATGTTTACTTTAGCAAATTCGAAGGGCCAAAATATTCAAACCCATTGATTTAGACTAGTAGCGCAATATGGAAAAGAAAACTCAAAAATCAATGGAACTTTCAATATTTCGTGATTGAGTCCAACAATAAGGCGCTGTGTTAGACCTAGGTTAATGAGCTATCGAGGCCGGATTCTTCGAACTGGCAGGCCAGTTTTGGCCCGCGGGCCGTAGTTTGGAGACCCTTGAATTAGATCATTGAAAAATAAGAAATGTACAGGTGTTGACTTTGTATCAGCAAAGATTTGAGGCCAATCGCTCAATCGATATCTGAGATTTTGCTCACATTATCAACATCTCGTCTCGACTAGCCAGTTTCCTTCTTTGCTCCTTTGTCTAAGGTAGCAACTGTTATTCCGGTATTCAAAAGGGTGATTCCCATATTATATAGACCAATTTCGATGCTGAAGTTTTCTCGAAATTATTTGAGAAAATGATTATAATCGTATGATCGACTTCCTGAACAAATTCCATCTAGTCACGATTGTCAGCATGGATTCCGATCTGGTAAGATCAATGCAGACTGCTGCACTCTCCTTTGTGGAATACATCTATGAGACTTGGATGATGGTCTCGTGTTGCTGGGTTGTTTTTCGACCTATCAAGAGCCTTTGGTTGCCTTGTCTTCGAATTCGTTCTGAGCAAGCTTTATAACATTGGCTTCAGAGGAATAGTACTGGAATGGTTTCGTTCCTTCATCACTAATCGTACTATGGTGGTGAGGGTACAGGACACTTGGTTTGATGAGTATGATGTGGTTTGGGAGTTCCTCAGGGGCTGTGCTTGGACCCTTGTTTTTTCTGCTCTTCATCAATGATCTACCTGACTATATCATTGCGGATGCTACCTCCTTAGCAATATCGGATAGCACACCTGGTGAAATCAAGGAGATTGATAGTATTATTCACTGAATGGTGCCGCTTAAATGCTCTCATTCTGAATCTTGACTAAACTGAATGCATTTATTTCAATACAAGAGCTTCGAATTATGACATTATCAGTTTTGAATGTGGTGGAGTTATTGCTGTTTCTAAGGATAGCATTAAATTCCTTGGCCTTGGATTGACAGTGAGTTGAGATGGTGCAAACATATTGATGTTCTGTGCGGTAAGCTGAGTATATGATACGCAATAGGTAGAATTAGGGACTTATTACCTTTACATGCGGTCATGATATTTATTATGGTTTATTTATAGTCATATTAGTTATATATTCTACTATGGGGTAACTCTATTGACTTAATAGAGTCCTTTGACAAAAAAACCCGTCTGTTTTGATATTCAACCTCAAAACGATGGATTCTTGTAAGCACTATTTGAAGGTAGGCGGATTATGACTGTTACTTGTATTTATAAATATAAGTGTCTGCTATATGTGAGAGAAAACAAACATAAATTCACTAAACTTTCTGACTTTCATCATTATGATACCAGAAATGGGCAAGTTTTATGCATACCTAAGCACAGATTGGCCAAATACGAATATTATCAACATATCAAAGCATTTTTTATCACCTAAAAAGATGAGGTCACTTGATTCGAGTTTATTAAAAAAAAGTGTTAAAAAATTACTAATTCAAGAAGCATTTAACAGAGTGGGTGATTATTTCAACACCGAGATAAAGTAAACTAAAGTAGTAGGGAAAAAATGAATATATATGTTCAAATTCAAGTTTTGTCTTATTTTCCTATTTAATACCTACGTCGGTTCGAGGCCAACTAAGCTTCACTGAATTTTTTTAATAAATTCATTTAGAATGCTTGGACATGCCAAAAATTCAATTATTTTGAGTGTAGAACTCAAAACAATTTTTTTTCAATATTTCAGAGGTCTGAATGAAACATTTGAATAACTATAGTAACGAAACCGTTCGATATTTTACATTCTGTTTCATATTCGTGATTCATAATTCAAGAAGTACAATTGTACAAAATTTCATCCATTTCGAGTGAAATTTTTCATCGCTGTAGACATGTAAAAAAAAAGTGTGTTCGTTTTTTAAAAGAACATTTTCACAGAAATTCTTAGAAAATTGTGTTCATTCAGAAAATAAAAGTCAATTTGAGAACCGCCAAAAAAATTAGGAACATTGCAGGTTTTCCGCCATTTTGTAATTTTTTTCGGAGTTCGTCAACTTTTCTGAATAGGGGACCCAAAAATACTGACATTTGACCAAAACCGTTACTTTAAGTGTTATAACATAACTGACCATTCTCATAAGGATATTGCTCAAAAATGACGTTCGACACCTGTATCTCGCTATGCTTCGAAAACGGGATTTATTGCATAAGGAAAAAAGTGATTCTCTAGATGTCTTCTACACGAATATATATGTTTTTCCAGTTTATGATGAAACACCCTGTATATGATATGGTTATTGGAAACTGATCAGAATCCTTTGGTTAACCCGTTTAACCCTAATTCGCATGCTTACTAGTGTGAACTGGTTTCTGATTGTTGTGCAAACAAACCTCAACACTAAAACTAAGGGACATAATAATTTATCCACTTACTTTCTTGAAACCAAATCCTTTGCCGTGAGATCCCAGAAAGGACTTGAATCATTTATTTTATGAACAACTTCCGTTGGCCATATCACTAACCCCATTGGCTCCATTTCAGGGCTTTCAATAAGTAATCGCCATTTTTCATCTTGATTAAGAATGCCCTAATTGAGTTCTGAAATTCGTACTTTCGCGAAGGATCTCTCGTTCTGAATATAAGACAGAGTTCACCATCCCGTTGACAAATCTGAAAATTCAATATAATAATTGTAATAAGAGGTTTAGTGAAAATGGTGAAATATGGGATAATAAGGGATAATATGGGATAATAAAGGATAAAACTGTACCAAAACCTGTCATAAAGAAGGTAGATTATTAATGAAAGAACTAACTTAATTTTTGAGGAAAAACTCAAATTATGTGATTGGTCCTGTATACTTCAACTCCCAAACAATGAAGTCAACAATATGTGGAATACATTTTCTAGCCAGGTTGGTCTGATGATAAATGAATCTTTTCCTTCAAAACAATCAATGTAAGCAAAAAGGTTAATTTCAAATCCACCCAGAGATTGAAGAACTTATTGGACATTTTATTCACACTTTCTAGATTTAGATCAGAACTAAGAAGCGACTATAGAAGATTAAACATGCTTATGACCGTGCTCTTAAACTTAACAAACAGCAGTTTTTCAGGGATATATAGACAAGGCTTCTAACAAAACCCAGCGCAGTTTGGAGGATTAGGGATGCAACCAATAAAAATAACTCATCTGAAACACTTACCCATCCCTCAACAATAAATACAAGGATATGTGTGAATTAGCGGATGCGTTCAATGAATTCTATACCAACGTTTCTTCAAGTAGGACAGCAATGCCAAAGGTCGCGAAAAATACTAATAAGAGCCCCTCCAGATCTTTCTTTTATTTGATGTTTCAGAATCTGAGTTGCTGAAAACCGTAAAGAACATGAAAAGCAAGAGCAGTACCGGTCACGATGATGTATCAATGATTTTGATCAAGCGTCATGTTGCAAATATGATGGAGCCCCTCTGTCACATAATTAAATGTTCGTTCAAGAGCGGCATCTTTCCTGATCATTTAAGGGTGTCTCTGGTGAAACCTCTTACAAGAAAGGCGATCACAACAACCTAGCCAACTACAGAACTATCAGCATCATTACATCTTTTGCTAAAATTTTTTTTCTATCCACTAGGCAGCATGGTTTCATCTCTGGTCGCAGTACTGAAACCGCATTGTTCGAGATTACCCGCAACATACTTCACTCCCTTGAGGGAGGCGAAATCCCTGCTGGAGTATTTGTGGATCTTTCCAAGACCTTTGATTGAGTCGACCATGAGGTATTGTTAAGAAAGCTGGAAAGAGTGCCACTGAGACTTTTCAAGAGTTACATGGAAAATATGAAGCAGATCACTGTGCTGGACCATGAAGGACATAACTTCAGATCAGGAAAGGCTTCGTTCTGGGAGGGCGTATTTCAGGGTACAATCCTTGGACCTACCCTATTTGTTGTTTACATTGATGGTCTCCCCGAAGTGTTTCAGGATGAAGAGTTTCATGTTGTCATAGAGGATGATGTCGATATCTTTCTATATGCCAACGACATAAACAAAATGCAATGCAAGCGAAGTATTGAAACAACATTCAGTAACGTCAGTAATGTGCTTTTTAAAATAGAATCCTGGTGCTCTAATAACCACCTGCAATTGAACACAGAAAAACAAACGATCCTCTTGTTCACAAACTCTAGGTCTCGAGTTGTCTACCCAGAGAATATCATTCATGCAAACGAAGCTATCCAAGTAAGCTCTAATACTAAAACTACTTGGAGTACTATAGACCATAACCTGAATTGGGGTTTGCACTGTGACAACCTTATATCCAGCTAAATTCGGTCATTTATACCCTTAAAGTCTTAAGGAACCAGCTTGACGAGAACACATTGAAGACCATATATTACGCAAACTTCCAGTCACTGTTGGGCTATTCTTCACATGCAGAACGGGTGTTCTCCACACAAAAGACAGCTCTTCGAGTTAGGTTTCGAATGTCATACAGGGCATCTTGCAGAGGCAAGTTTAAGATGTACAACATTCTGACCCTGCAGGGTCTTTTCATTTATAAAACCCTCCTGTTCTCTTCAAGAACTCCACTACTTCGAAAAATATAAAAATGTAAATAACACCAGGAAGAAGTTTGAATACTTCTTTCGCCAAATAAATTATCATTAACCGAACATCATCCACTGTATATCGCCATAAAGCTTAATAACATGCTTCCCACAGTTGTAAGAAATTTAAAAGTGTTGGGAACTTTCCGAAAAGCTCTCTACTCCCTTGTCCTGAATGCTGAACCGTACACTATCTTGGAGTTTGCAAACTATTGTTCTGTTTGAGATAACTATTGATTTCTAATGTATTAATCTGACTTGTTTTTTCTTTTTATTGTCACTTGATTGTAATTGGGAAAATAAATGCATATTATTATTATTATTATTATAAGCGGCTTAGGGTTAGAGAACACCAATGAAATGATTATATCTAGTACACCGGACTGTTTGAAAAATAAGTTTGAAATTAGGTGAAGGCTTCTATAAACTCAGAAGTTAAACGTTTTTCTACACGTGTAGAAGCGTTCATGCTTTCAAAATGCATTTTATCGACAAACCTCAATCGAAGCGAAACGTGGTCCTCAGTTGGATCAGTAACTCCAAACGATTTACAAGTCGAAGAAAAAAAAATTTGAAACGAATTCTTATCATCTTACGCAATTCAACTCTAAAAAAAATAAGAAAAGCCCTAATCAGGTGCTTTTGAGGTCTCGTTCATTGATGGAGCAATAATGCTGTTACCTCAAATTTTGTATAGGAATTGAGATTCATGCTAAGTATACGAATGCAAAATCTCAGCACGATCGAAATTATATTCTGGAAATATTTCGAAAAATGAAACATAAAATTCAATAATTGAAAAAAAATTGATTCTATGGTCCAGATGATGCAATCCTCTTGAAATTCTGCATGAACATTCAGTATATCAATCTTCATTCACAAAACAAATTTCACTAGAATTGGATATTTCGTAATGGAAATATAAAGATTCTTCTTTTCAATATTCCAATTGGATTCCTATGGTTCTGTTACAATTAAGGCCACAAAATTTTGCACGAGGCTCATAATCAGTATTTGCACTTGGTTGAAAAATTTCATTTCGATTGGTTATGTTTCGTTTGGGATATTAAGGAACAAAAATCATACCATATTTTTTGAAACACCCAGTACGATTTGGCTGGTTAACGAACTTAACCACGTCATTTGGGAACCGAACTCACCCTGAAAATCTCAAGTCTCTAGGACAATCCCTTCGAGAGTTATCGTGCTGACGGCCGGATGGCCCCACGAACAGAATTGAATTCTACCATGGATTCGTCAAAATTCGAAAACTACAGACATTTGGTCAAAACGATATAGTACTCGTAGAACGAGCGCTCGAAATATATCGGGGGATTTTTTTTGGGTTGATGATTATAACATAATTTCAACAGCAAATCCTGGTAGAATTTTTGCAGCCATTTGAATTTTTTTGTTCGAGCTCACCACTGTGTCTGAGAATATTGGCTGTATGGATCTTGGGACATCCGGTATAGTTCTCTATGTAGAATATTCTTATATTAGTTTTTGTTCCTTTATCCTGAGATATAAAAATTATTTTTTGAACTTACATTTTCTACAAGTCGTGGATAAAATGAGAAACGTACTGCATTGGTTTCGTGCACGTTTGACAGCGAAGTCACATCGGAGGTACAACAACCTCACTTTTCCTATGTATATCATAGCAAAATCACGAGAGATTTTAATGTTTCTCTAGTGTTTCAGTTGATTTATTTCTTCCTTGGACTGAAAAATCATGAAATTGGACCTATAAAATTATTTTATTTGTTTCTCATTTGTAAACGTCAGTTTCCAAAAACACAATATTAATCAAGGAAGTTTATTTTATCAAGTCACTAACTTGTAAAATTGACAGTTAACTTGTAAAATTTTTACAAGTTAGTAGTATTATTTACATTGAAAGTTGTCAAGTACTTGCTTCGAATTTCATTCATCCTTCTAATCTCAGAGTTCCCGGAACAAAAGTATTTCTCTATAAACGTTCTCAAACTATTCAAAAACGATATCGTACCTTGTTTTATTCGTATCTATTTGTTTTCTTTTTCACTTACATGCTTCTAATTTCATTCATCCTTCTAATTTCATCATTCCTGGAACGAATGTTTTTAGTAATAACGTTATAAAAGTATTTAAAAAAGATATTCATACCTTGTTTCATTTGGATCTGGCCTTTTTCGTCAGAAATTAGCAAATATTCTCGAAAGACTTCCCTCAACTGGTAGCCAGATTTGAAACCGGTTCTTGAAGCGTCACAAAGAAGAACGCCACATTTAAAAACATAGAAAAAAAAACATACAGGACGAGGGGAAAAAGTGCCATGCATTATCCCAATCCAAACAGAGGTTCTCAGTCAGAAAGACTTCCCTCTCGTAAAGCCACTGACAGTTGTCATAATTTTCCGATGTCATAAATAATCATAAATAGCTTACAACATTTGCGACAAATTATTGAGATTTTTTTGGAATTTATCTCACCTTTTTACAAACGAGAAACAAATAAATATAAAACAATACACGCAAGGTAACGGGTTTTACTGGCTCAAGGAGGTAACTGACTCGTCTGCGGCTCGTCAATTATATCCTCCATTCGCCAGTAAAAACCCTCTTACCTTGCTAGTAATGTTATATACTATATTAAGTTCAGATCATATTCATCGAGGACGATATGTAGAAAAATATCAGTTTGGGCATTCACCCTTATCTACTGCAGAAGAGATCTACTGTGTCTTATTCCGATGATAAAATGTATCCTGATGTATATATTATTTTAAATTTATTCTTCAAATATATAAAAAGAAAAAAAAAATTATCATTATCATCGGAATTAGAAAACAATGAATTGAATTAATCATCCGAAGTCCCTTTTTTCTTTTCAAAAATAGTTCACTAGCTGGAAAGAAGGAGAAACAAAGTATAGTGAAGTATGTTGCAGATATTTTCATTCAGGCGAATTAAACATTAATTAAACCACCATTTCATAGTACGGTGTTTATGAAAAAATAATATTTCATTAGTTGATCACCGGTTTGCACCAGAGGAAGCATTTGAGACGTTAAGTACAGTCAACAACAAGAAGACAAAGAGATTAGCAAGTTTCAGGATTCATATTTGGACTTAAAGGAGGAAATATAGAACATTATTGGATGTATTTCCAATCACTCGTTAAAAAAAAGAGATGAAGATTACTCGTCAATTGACAAAATTGTTGTGATAACTTAAGTTTTTATAAATACAGGGTGTCCCATTACTCGACGTCAACCGGAACCGGGTGAAAAGGCAAGTAATGCTGGTTATCAGAAAAATATAAAAAAAATCTAAGTTGCATGATTTTAAAATAATAAGCATTTAAAAAAACACGCAAAATTCCACACCCTGTGACAGTCTTTTCGCTCCTGTTGCCACAAATATCAACTTTTTCCAACTTTTTTCTTTGCTGTGTAACCTTGAATAATGCTTGTCTAAACTGTAATCAAAATTTTGGTACCAGTGATCTAGGTTTCATAAAAATAGGGCTTACTTCTCAGAAAAAAAATTCGAAATAAACAATTGCCTAGTTTCAACTGACTGTATTGAAAAAAAAATGTACTACGTAGGTTTGGCATGTTTTTTCAAAAGTTGGCGCATTTAGTGAGGATCCAAAATGGTATAATACTTGTTTAATTGCAGCTGCCGTAGTTCAAATTTATTTTCGATTGCCTTTGAATACACTTTTTCGTTAACTGCTTCCCAGTAATAGAGTCCAATGGGTTCAAGTCCGGTGAACGGGCCGGCCACGAGATTGGACCAGAACGTCCGATCCATCTTCCGGGAAAAAATGTTACCAGAAAAAAAAATTTCAGAGAAATTTCTCAGGAAAATTTTTTCTGGAAAAATTATTTTCTCTGCAAATTTTTTTTTTCTGATAACATTTTTTCCGGAAGATGGATCGGACTTTCTGGTCCAATCTCGTGGCCGGCCCGTTCACCAGACTTGAACCCATTGGACTCTATTACTGGGAAGCAGTTAACGAAAAAGTGTATTCAAAGGCAATCGAAAATAAATTTGAACTACGGCAGCTGCAATTAAACAAGTATTATACCATTTTGGAATCCTCACTAAATGCGCCAACTTTTGAAAAAACATGCCAAACCTACGTAGTACATTTTTTTTCAATACAGTCAGTTGAAACTAGGCAATTGTTTATTTCGAATTTTTTTTCTGAGAAGTAAGCCCTATTTTTATGAAACCTAGATCAGCTGGTACCAAAATTTGATTACAGTTTAGACAAGCATTATTCAAGGTTACACAGCAAAGAAAAAAGTTGGAAAAAGTTGATATTTGTGGCAACAGGAGCAAAAAGACTGCCACAGGGTGTGGAATTTTGCGTGTTTTTTTAAATGCTCATTATTTAAAATCATGCAACTTAGATTTTTTTTTATATTTTTCTGACAACCAGCATTACTTGCCTTTTCACCCGGTTCCGGGTTGACGTCGAGTAATGGGACACCCTGTATATGCCCCGAAATCATATCACTGAACTAAAACTTATCTGGATGTTCTTTCAATTTGCAATATATTTTTTGTTTTTATATGAGACAAGTAAAATGTAACTGCTATCTCCGCTATTCACTATTTTAGAGAAAAAGCATAACATACTTCTAACTCTGTATTGTAAGATTAATTACAATTTCTTATTAAATAATTAAGTTTTTGTTTATACAAGGAACTGAAATTTGTTGGTTTGTTTTGAATGATAAATGCTTTACTTTCGAAAAAATATTATTTTTTTAAAATTTGTATTTAATAGGAATCCTTTCTATGTTGTGAATAATTGAAATTTAGTTGTTAATTTCCATAAAGTATTTCATTTTTTCCATTAAATCATCATGGAATTCATGGGTTTTCATTTCAATAAACGAATATGATAATTTTTCTTCTTTCTTTATATTGAAGAATAAATGTTATAAATATCATTTGATTCACTACAGCAGCACTCTTTGTTTCCACTGAATGGCTGATCATATCAGGATACATTTTATCTTTGAAATGAGCCAAGTTAGATGTATAAATATCTTTCTTCTACAGTTGACAAGGGTGAATACCCAAAACTGTTATTTTTCTATATATTGTCCTCGATGAATATGTTGAGAACTTAATAAATAATTTGTTTGATTCATTTTCACTATTTTTCAGTCCAAGGAAGCAATGAATCAAGTGAAACACTCGAAAAACATCAAAATCTCCCGTGGTTTTGCTATATTTCTAAAAGAAAAGTGGGGTTGTTATACATCCGGTGTGCTGTCAGTTGTCAAACTTGCACGAAACCAATTGTATGGAAGAGCACACAGAAAAAGCCCAGAAAAGCAATGAGCATTGAGGCATATTAGCTATTATTACTAATATAATCATCAATGTGAGGAGTCTTACCACAGCATGTTTGGTGAAGCATAGACCAGAGTGTTGAGTCTTGGGACTGATCATTTTGGCATATACAATGCTCACCATGCTTCCTCCTAGTCCCATTCCGATTAAAATTTGGCAACATACGAGAATCACAGCACCTAAGCAGTTTTGAGTTATCGATCTGCTTCCATATCCAATGCTTGTTTGGGTTTCAATGCTGAACAATAAATAACCGGAGAAATTGGAAATACCCATCAAACAGTGGGAATAGACTGGTTCATCTTCATCATTATTTGAGATACCAATGGCCATCCAGAGAACAGCGAAGAATAACCATGTTACTGAAGAAAATTCGATAAAAAAAATTGATGTGAACTTTTCAGGTGGAGAAAACGATGACTCAAATTTTATCACCCTGAGAACTCTTGGTCTAATTCTACTCATTTATTGATTCACTATTCACTTTCCTATTAATACCTTTGACATCTTTCCAAAATTTCAAATGTAGATGAATGAGATATAATCGCAGCATTCTGAATTTTTTAGAGTCACGTATTTGTCTACTTGTTTTGAATAAATTGAAAATTGATTATAACAGAGGTACGTACCAGAAACTTACCGATAAAGGTCACTATCAAAACTATCACAGTCCATTTCCATTTGGCATCTATTAGAGAATGCACTAGATCTGATCTTTTATCATATTTTATACCAATATCTGTAGATTCTATGAAGATACATTCTGATTTTCCATTTTTTCGAACGAGTCTTCTACCTTCGGTTCGGTGCGATTTCCTTAGTGAGCTATCAGAAAAAAAAAATTAATTAATAATTAATCGAATATGAGGACTAATTGATTTTTTTAGGGATTGCCAAACTCTTGTCAATTTCAAGATCCTGTTTTAAAATCAAGTCAAGATCAAAACTAAATTTCGAGACAATATAACACGAATTTCTTGTCAAGAAAACAAGATATTTCGAAATATTTTGAATGACAGTGGAAACACATAAACGTTTTTCTGTTAAAATGATAACATATTTTAACAGAGAACATACAGGGTTTTCCTTTTAAGTTGGCCTATTAGACGTTTCTGGAGAACTAGTGGATATTTCGTTCTGAAATTTTAAGTGGTGCTTTGAGGGTAAAGAAACTCTTCGCCTAAAATATTTTCAAGTCGACAGAATTGCCAGGTCTATCTCAAACGCATATCTACTTTCTAATTTCAATGGAACTACCTATATTTTCATTTATGTATCGATTCAATACCAAATTCTCAGTATAACATATTGAAAAAAAATTTCTCTACCATGCACTGTTGCCAAGTTATGCACAAATTCTTAAAATTTTGACATCTGCATTGCCACTTTGGAAATGCAATATCTCGATTATTTTCTATGCGAACGGAACCAAACTCAGCAGTCTCATAGTAAAGAAATCGTGCATTCATGTGGTACATTCAGTATTTTTGATACATCTTAAGGTTTTTCGAAGATATTGCTCCGAAAATGTGGAACTCAAAATTGAAATATTTCGAGATTTTCAAATGGCAACCTCATACTTACTTTACAGCATTCGATTGGAAATAAAAAATAAATGGCAGTCTTTTCTCATACTTATTATTTATTTTGGATAGTTTTCGAATAAGGTGAAAAATACTGAATTCTTCAGTATTTGTAGTCATAATCTATGGTCGTGTTCACGATGGAATGGCTCTATAATCTATATTTATGAGGTAAATTATTGAAAAAGATTCTATGGTTGAACAAACAGAGTGCTCGATTATCATGGATGTCATAGAAAAAAGTTTTTCCATGTTATTCAAACACGATTCAGGTTGTATCACAATTCACAGGGAATGCCAATTTAAGGGACCTGTAGGACCTTCAACAATCGTTATCCACATTTAGCAAGAATGACTGGAAAGAAATTCCGTAAAACTGTTTAGGCTTTTTGTAATCCTGGCCCATGTTATATTTCATTTATATTTCAATTTTGAGTTCCACATTTTCGGTGCAATACCTTCGAAAAACCTTACGATGTATCAAAATACTGAATGTACTACATGAGTGCATGATTTCTTACTATGAGACTGCTGAGTTTGGTTCCGTTCGCATAAAAAATAATCGAGATATTGCATTTCCAAACTGGCAATGCAGATGTCAAAATTTTCAAGAATTTGTGTGCATAACTTGGCAACAGTGCATGGTAGAGAAATTTTTTCAGTATGTTATACTGAGAATTCGGTATTGAATCGATACATAAAGAAAAAAAAGATATGTGTTTGGAATAGACGTGGTAACACTGTCGACTTGAAAATATTTTAGGCGAAGAGTTCCTTCACCCTCAGGGCTCCATCTAAATTTGAGAAGGAAATATCCACTAGTTCTTCAAAAACGTCTAATAGGCCAACTTAAAAGGAAAACCCTGTATCTCAATTCATTGAACGAAGTTTTTGTTCAAACGATACATGAAAATATAAATTGAAAAAATTAATATCAATCCTGTTGACTGTAAAATTGGAAACTAGATCTTATGAAATATTCAATTCAACACCTTTCTAATCTCTATGATGTTATGAATTAAGGTACGTAAGACTTTTTATGGTGTCAACGCCTAGCCGATTTCTTAGCTTTGCTATTGCTTAAACTGCTTTTGATAATATCCAATCGGCTGGTAGTTACCTACAGATATTCCTGGCGTTCCAAGCTAATCCTTGGTCATTTTCGATAGGGACGAGTAGACATTTTCGCAACTTCTTCACCAATCAAGTATAATTTCTGAATTTGCTGTTCTAGGCTTTTTTAGGTATTTTTCAAGTTCAAACCTACAAAATTCTGAGTTATTATTTTTAGCTCTCAAAAAGTGATATCTAAATCAAATTTTTTATCTTCTTTTCCAAGACTCAATGCTAGTTCTGGTATTGGATTCTGAAGATTATCCTCACTTCAAAGGTAAAGCGTCAAACTCGCGATGTCATTTGACTTCGTTATACAAGGTGTCTACTTTTAGAGTGGACAAACTTCAAGGTGATTTGCAGTGAAAAATGTCATATAACATTTTATTTTATTCTTCAATTTAACATTTCTTGATTTCACGAAATATTTCGAGTTTTTTCCATAAAATGATCATTATTCAGTTCAGTTCTCCTGGTAGTCTCATCAAATTAGACCAGATATTCGGTAAGGGCAATTAATTTGCTACAAGATAATAGAGTAGGTATGTGTTCAGAAAAAACTCTTATTGCCGGCGTGATAAGAGGTGGATATCACGATTCTGTAGTCGAGAAAATAAGTCTTCTTTTTCCAATGGTTTTTTCGATGATTATCGATAGAATAGAATAGAATAGAATAGAATAGATTAGAATAGAATAGAATAGAATAGAATATAATAGAATAGAATAGAATAGAATAGAATAGAATAATTTATTCATGCTAATACACAGAGTGTTTACATACGTCATACAGCCATTGTTTCAAAACAAGGATACAAAATAACAGAAGTACAGAAAAATATACTGAATATATCACAAAATATCGGAGACATCATCCGACAGATACTCATCCAGAGAATAGTAACATTTTCTACACAAATATTCCTTAATTAAACTCTTGAATTTGATTACAGGCAACATCTAACAGTGGTTGGCAACTTATTGAAACCTTAGGACCGTAGAATGTTACGCCACACTTCATCCTGTCTATACGATGAAAATCAGTATAAACATGACTGTTGTGGCGAGTATTGTATTCATGTACATCCTCGTGGGTCCGGTATTCCCCCACGTGCACCCTCACAATAAAATACTTGCAACATAAATAGACAAGGGACAGTTATATCTTCAACTCCCTAAAGGCACCTTTACAGTCATCTCTATAACCAAGATTGCTCATTATTCTGATCGACCTTCTCTGCAAACTAAAAAGACGTTTAGTATTAGGGTCATGACCCAACATAGAATTGCATAAGATAACCTTGATTCAATGAAAGCATGGTAAACTGCCAGTAAAATCTGATCAGAAACAATACCCACCAATGTCCTCAGTACAAATACACTGGAAGATACACTTTTACTTATTGTGTCAATATGAGAACTCCAAGTTAGTTTGGAATCAACTGTAACACCTAAAAATTTCACCGAATCAAAGGTATCAAGGCCCTCCAGATCTCTCATAGAAAAATACATGAGTAGAGTTTTTGTCTCATTTAGGCTAAGTTGATTACCAAAAAACCACTCAGAAATAGATGAAAGGACATCCTCATGATACGCTTTAAATGGTCTTTACATGCTGCTCTTTTCAGAACTGTGGTATCATCAGCGAATAGTACAAGTTCAGCGCCTGGTTCACAACTTATGATGTCATTAATGTAAATAAGGAATAAAAGTGGCCCGAGGACGGATCCTTGGGGCACACCAAATACAATATTCAACAAATTGGATAAACTACCACCAAAATCAACACACTGCTTTCTATTTCTTAAGTATGAGCCTATTAGATCGATTGCACTCTGATGAAAACCATAACGTTTGAGCTTGTGAAGAAGAAGCTCTGCCGAAACACAATCAAATGCTTTGCTCAATCGCAGAATAACGCACCTACATACTGTCCTTCTTTAAAACCTTCATTGATAATTTTCATTAGTTTGGTTATGGCAGCCGTTGTCGAGAGGGAGCTTCTAAAGCCGAATTGCGACTTATTGAACAGATCATTTTGATCGAAATACGCAGTTATTTGATGTTTTACAATTCCCTCGAGAATTTTTGAAAAAATGGGTACCATCGATATAGGTCTGAAATTATCAACTGAGCACACGTTTTTCTTTCCAGTTAAAATACCCTATACAGTGTACTTTAGAATGACATAGCAACTTTTGTGTTAGCTGCTCATCCTACGCAACAATATCATAGCAAACATGATAACAACGAAAAAGTCTAAAAATTCCGAACCTTACTTTGCTCTATTTTGATCGAAATCTAATGTTATTTTATGAAAATCATCAATTCATCTTGAATCAAAATGATAAGAAAAAAATGAACCTTTTTCTTCAATACATTTCACATATGGTTTTCGTACTGAATCTACAACTTTGCGAAGTTCTTAGCGTTTCTGAAGCATTTCTACACAACAATAATTAAAAAAAGTTTAAACAAAGTATTCTAGACATAAAAATCCAAAGACGTCAGGTCGGATTCGTGAACGGACTGTATAGTCCGTTCACGAAAGGTTGAGCCGTCGGTTGGCCATGGAAATTTGGCATATTTCACTGTAGACGCGTCCGGCAATTAATCCCAGATCGGACAGATTTTTTGTCACGTGACTGCAGATATGTCTGACAAATCTGGAATTGTCGAACGATTTAGAGCTAAAAGATTGACAAGTGACAAATCGACGTCTTAAGATTGTTTTGGTATTTGTTTACAACTACAAACCACATATTCCAAGCTTTTCCTGGAAGGTGAAATGAAAAATCATTTTGCAGATGTTAGTTATTGATATTTAATGTATTTATCTATAATTATTGTGCTATCAAATTCGAATTAAAGATCTGTTGTGAAAATAAAATTATTTCGAAAGAAGGAAATTCATAGTTTGTGAATTGAATTTGATAGAAATGTCAGGATTTCAAGAAGATCCAGGGATAGCATTAATAACAGAACATAATAAAACATACTTTTAGCAAATAAGTTATTTATATTGCAATTTCGTCAGAATCTTACATAGGAACTACAAGTTTCTTAATACATATGTATTTCAAAACAATATGAAAATTACATCACTTCTTCAAGATTATCTATTCTCTTTACACTTATTACTTTGTCTACCAAATGGAGTAAATTCATCCTCACTTACGCAGACTTTGTATATTTTTTGTTGCTCTTCTTCTCGCGAATCCATTTCGAAATCGGCCAGAAATAAATACAGAACATACAGCAATCCAATAGTTAGAATCCGTAGCGAACAAATCAAAACTAGTTACCAATAGGTAGATTATCTTGTTGTTGTTGTTGTTTATAACACAAGTAACATCTAACCTCACATTAACAGATTAATCTTTCTCCTCCGACTCTCGAGGCCGAGCAAAAAGATTTCATCCGGACGGTCCAGATGTCAATTACCGAACGAAACAGATTTACCTCCCCTCCATCCAGATTCCCGAACGATTCCGAGCAATCCGACACGTCCGATGTAATTGCCGAGCGCAGTGTGTGTATGTTAAAATTTTAGGTTATGTTGTTTATTTTCTTGTCAGATTGATACGTTGTCAATATAACATAGAGTTCTCTGATAACTCGGAAGCTCGTCGGACGAGGCCGGGTACATTCGGCAACGTTGACTTTATTTTTCGTTATGACAGTAAATACTGCCAACTTTAGATAAATGAACAAACGCCTACTATGCACTCAAACTTTCGTGAACGGACTATAGGTATTAATTTGACAACAACTGTCAAGTTTTGCCGCTGGTAAAGTCGAATGAACTGCTGACAGCTCCTGCCAAACAGTTTTTCCACCTAGAAACCATTTATCGTTTCAATTCGATAGGCCTTATTAGCAAGCTGCTATTAAAGCACTGAGCTCCTACGTCATCGATTCTAAGATGATCTGGGAGTGCCGGAACAAACTCAACGAGGTAGGCAAGAAAAATAAGGTCTTTTTAATCTGGGTTCCCGGCCACTCGGGAATCGAAGAAACGAAGAGGCCAATACACTTGCCAAAGAGGGCGCACAATGTCACTCTTTGGCCCAGAACCCTTCTGTGGTATATCTAACTGTACCTATAAGAAGGAGTTTCTGGAGAAGGAGAAAGCCGAGAGGGAAAGCTCTGGCGGAATCTCCCAGGGATGGATCATTCCACTGAGTTCCTTCGGAACTTCGAGACAGCGGGATCCAAAAGATATCTGGATCTTGGTAAGAAGCAATTGCACCTCCTCACTGGCTTTCTTACAGGACATTGTCGCCTCAGGAAGCACCTGTTGAGGATGGGATTGTCGGACACTGACGAGTGTAGGTTCTGTGGGGAGGAGGAAGAAACCCCCATTCACCTAGTCACGGAATGCCTTGGCATTACGAGCCTGAGGAGGAAATGCCTTGGACAAAAACTTGCAAGAGTGAGGAACCAGCCTCGTTGAAGCCTTCACAGTTACTAGATTTCATTAGATCTCTGGAACTGGAAGGCGAGCTGTGAAGGTTTTTGGCCAGAACTGTAAGGGGGCACAATAGACCTTAAGGTCGCAGTGAACTGTAACCCCTCTGTAAACTATCAACTATCAACTAGGCCTTATTATCACTGATGGTGCGTTAATTATGAATATTACCTTCTGGAAGCAGAAATAGACGAGGAATGCTCATCTACTCTTGGTGACATGGTAACACTATTGTCAATATCACAGAACGGTGTTTTCACTTGAACAATAAAAATGATTAATTAACTTTTCATCCAAGTTTCGTGTTTGATACTGACTGAACGAGTTCAACTTGGCGGGAAGTAAATATTTGGATTTTACTATCATTTGATAAAAGGTGTACCAATAAACATTAAAACGCGATTACAAATTTGTGGAAAGGTTTATTTGAAGTGCAGTATTCACGTAAAACCATACAGTTAAACTTCTTCAGTGAAATATTTACAAAGTGGATATTCAAAATTTCTTTTAAAAAGTGAACTTGTCTAATAAAAAAACTCATCATTCATCCTGTATACAGGATGGTCCAGTTCGAGAGGTGGAAAATCCAGAGGATACAAACCCGAAAAATACTATTACCCAATGTACTATATTCGAGAAATGCATCTTTTACGAATTGGATAAGACAAAATCAAATTTATTGATTTCTGCCGAACGACTGAAAATATTTGAATTACATTTTCTAGGACTCAGTTTCCAATTATTTCGTTTTTCCTAACAGTTGCGTTCGTACTAGCACTTTCTTCAGTAAAGAGAGGAAAATTGCTAATGATTCAATAAAACCATAATGAAACAATGGAATGACGAAATGGGAGAATGAAATTGAAGAAATTGTTCGAAATGCAATCCTCTTAATTCAAAAAATTTTCTGCATCTCCTCATTAATGATGCCAATACTTCGCTCAGATTTAGTCGCATGTCATCGTAAGCTTATTGCTGGATTCATAAAATTAAATAAACTCTTCCTTCTACTGGTGTGGCGTACACTTTTCTCTTTATATTTATACGTAGAAGTCTAGAGAATTCAGATACGGAGACCTAGATAGCCAAACCACCGATCCAATTCCAGTGAATTTCGTGCTCGTTGTAGTGAATTGAACATTTTTGTATGTTCTATCATTCTAAAGTTGTCTATGAGAGCAAGTTTACAAAAAGGGCAAAACAATTCATAAATGAAGAATCAGGACCTTTTTCTTTCTAAGACAAGTGTCTTAGGAAATAAATCTCTCAATACACTAATACAAGGGGCGTTGGGCATCGACATCGGACTGGTCGGATCGATCTGAACCGTTCGTTTATTATATCCGGATTGAGGGGAGTACACATCTGGACCGTTCGGCATTAAAATCTGAGCAATCGGATGTCGATCTTTTCGCTTGGTCTATTTCGACGGATCAAAGCGATTTTATCCATAGAGTTTTTTGTTTTTTATATATTTTTTTGTTTTATGTTGAGTTTCCTGATCCGACAACCGATAGATTGAAAAATTCTAATATTTATCAACACTTTTATTCTTCTGTTTTCATTTATTCATTGAAAACCTAAATAATTCATTCAAATTTTTCGATATAGCAATCGTAGATTTGAATGGGTAGGAGGAGATACTGCTTTCTCGTTTCGTTTTCGTGTAATTAATTAATAAATTAGGATCTTTCGGTACAACCATTGTTTAAACAATGGTACAACTATCGCCGTAGTGAACGACCAGAATGGGATATTGCATTCCTCGTTTCTTTTGCATTCAGTGCCTTTGCACCTAATTATTTAATTGAGATTTTGCGGTAGAGCTACGAAAAGGGTGAAAGTATCGTTAAAAGATGAGCATATTTCTCAAAATAGTGATCTTTGAAATCTCTTAATCCATGAAAGTAGAACAGAGCAGTACGTTCTGTGGCAGATGCTCTGTACCGTTCGTTTATTCGCAGATATTACAGATGAATCTGTACGATGTCGGCCACCGTGGCGCAGCGGTAGCGCTTTGGCCTGAGATTCCAGTGGTCCCGGGTTCGAATCCCGGCAAGGACATGGATGTTTGTGTGCGTCTCGAGTAAAGTTTCCCAATAAACAAACCATGATCTGGGTACATGCCCTAGGGGCGAGCCCACTAAAGAGAAAAAAAAATATGTACGATCTGTGGTCAAGTGACTAAAAATCCGTCTGCTCGCGGAGGTGAATGCCGAACGGGCTTACAGAATTGGATTCATACAATACTGATACGATGGTGTAGGGTGTAGATCATTTTGTTCGATAGAGCTACAGACGATTTGGTTTCTAGGTAAAGATGCCTCCCAGGAAAGCTATCTGGAAGCCTTGCTCTTCATAATCCATATTAATACTATCAGGAATTATTTAATGAACTGTTTGATGCAGACAATATTCTAGAGTTTCGTTGACAAGCAATAGTATGTTAGGCAACGAGCGTATAATGATAGGTATTATTCACGAGGTGAAGTTTAGGCTACGAGCCGTAGGGGAGTGGCCCACATCAACGAGTGAATAACAGCCATTATACGCGAGTAACGTACTATACTTTATCTACGACTAATTAATATTTTTCTTGAAGATTTTAATATTTTGCGATCGTGACAAGACCCTTCTATTACAAGACAAGTGTGGAAGAAGTTGACACATGAAACATTTTTGGAGAACTTGTCGATGTATAGTTTTTAATGAAAATTGCTTTATTTGATGTTGAAGTAGATTTGGCCAGCGATTGACGAGGTATGCCCATATTTGTTAGTTTGAGTACTTTAGAATACTGAAGAAATACCAATTTAAAGAAGATTATATCAAAGCTAAATTCATATTATTAAGTACGAGCAAAGAGACGTACAATGGACGGATTTTAGAATAGTCGTGGATAAACTATTTAATTTATATAGTACATAGTAATCCTGAGAAGTATTTGTTTCATTGATACTCGTAAATAATTTTATGAAAATTATTATTATCTTTTTGATATTATTCATGCTAGTACTTTCGACATGCTAGTGAATAAATAATTTTGCATTTTTGAGCGCTCGTTCTACTTAAACGAGTGCTATATCGTTTTGCAAACTTTCTGTAGGGTTTGAACCCCCTGATGACGAATTCGTGGTCAAATTCAATTCTGTCCTTGGGACGGTCCGTTCGTCCGTGCGGCCCTCCGTTAGCACGATAAATTTCAAAGGGATTGTCTTAGAGAATGAAAATTTCAGGGTGAGTTCGTTGGCCATTCAAAATTATGTTTTCTCAATATCTCAGACAAAACAAAACCAATCGAAAGGAATTTCTGCGACAATATGCAAGATGCTCATAATTAGCGTCAAAATTTTTTGGCCATAGTGTAAACAGAATCATAGAAAATTCAACTAGAATATTGAAAAGAAGAAACTTCATATTTCCATAACAAGATATCCGATTCGAGTGAAATTTATTTTGTGAATTAAGATTGATATACTGAATGCTCATGCAAAATTTCAAGAAGATCGCATTATCTGAACCAAAGAAAATTCAATTGGAATATTGAAAAGAAGAATCTCTATTTTTCCATAACAAGATATTCGATTCGAGTGAAATTTATTTATGTATGGAGATCAATATACTGAGTGTTTATGAAAAATTTCAAGAGAATCGTATCATCAGAACGATATAATTCAATTTTTTCAATTGTTTTTGAATAATTTCCAGAATATTATTCCGATCGAACTGAGATTTTGCATTAATTGGTATATTTAGTTTCCATCTCAAATCCTATAAAAATTTTTTGAGGTAAAAGCTTCATCAATGAACGAGCGCTCAAAAGCACCAACTCAGGGCTTTCTCAAATTTTTTTTATCATACCTATGTTTCAATCGCGAACAAACGAAAACCAAATTCAATTCGTATTGACAAGCTGAAGAATCGAGTTTTTATACAATACCTGATTTAAGCGACACCACATGTATTATGTATGCTACAAATATCAATATAATTTGTAACATTTTCTGTATCAATATGAAAAAACAAGAATTAAGAAACTAATAATTTATTTGGCATTCCACATATACAAATAATAATCGATAGAATAAATTATAATCCTTATAAGGAAACACAAGGAAAACACACAGTATCGATATTAATACACTCATTCAACAAAATCACATCATCAATAAAACTTCATACACTTCAATTGTTCGTTTCGTTTACTTTTTTGCGTAAAAGTCTTTTTCTGAATTTCTTATTTTTAGATTTAACGCATCTTCCCTTGAAACAGATTTCAGTCTCGTGTGATATTTCGGTAGAAGTGGATGTTTTAAGCAACAACAGATCTAAAGGTGTCTGTTCTGGCAGTTTTCCTTCAGTTGTAGGATTCGTTTTGTTTTCTTCTGGTGGTGCTGTTGAAGTTGTTTCAGAAATTTCTGAATCGTCTGTGCTGGTCTGGGCTTCCTTAGCCAAATCTTCTGTTGTCGTCGGAGCTGTCGTCTCTTCCATTTCCGTGGTGGTGAAAAATGGACCAGTCGCATTCTCTATTGTTTCTCTTACAGATTCTAAAATAGTTGTATTAAGGTTATCATACGCCAAAGTTTTTTGTGTTTCTGCTATTTCAGTAGTGGTTGCACTTTCTGTTTTTTCAGATGCAATCTTCTCGGTTTCTGTCGACGTTTCTTCAAATTCTGTAGATTTCAACTCATTGACTTTGTGAGGACTGTCCAAACTGTTGAAAAGGCTTCTGTAATTTTGGGACTCTGCTGTGTCGAACTGGTCAACATTGACTACTCTGAAACTATCTCCTTTAGTTCTCTGTCGCCTAAATGATACTATTTCCATTTTGTCTTCTGGTACTTCATACTCATCATTGTATATTACATTTTTTGTTTCTTCGACACCGGCACTTTGAGAATTCGATTGACTTTCTGTTGTTGCTTCTACATGACGTTCAGGTTTGTTGAATGAGGAATTAGGAACTTGATCTCCGTCATCATCGGTACTCACAGTTATCTTGAACTCCGAGCTACTTGGTGTAGTTGAAGCTTCCCTGCTTTTCAGGTAAGGTGCTGGGTAATTCTCAGTTTCCTCGTCAGCTTCTTGTCTTGTATTTCTGGCAGGTGTGAAATGAGTTCTTCCTCTAGTTCTACCTCTAATAGCTTTTTCTGTTGAGCTATTTTCTGAAGCTTTGGATCTGCTTTCGTAGAGTTTACCTGGTATTCTAACTCTTCCACGTATTCTACTTTTTTGGGTAGTTTCTGGTTGCTGTGTTGTTGTAGTCCTAGGCGGAGAAGCATATTTAGGTCTAAGTTCGCCTAAAAATCGAGTTGGTTCTATGTCGGCACGAGGGCTTGATGGACCTACTGGTTCCTCATTACGCGAATTGTAAACTGGGGATTTCTGCTGTGTTGGTGCGTAAATATGTATGTCTTCGTTTTCATTTCTGTTACTACCAGTTATCTGGGAACTTTGAGAAAAATTTGGTTGTCTGATGAATCCATAAAATTCAGATTGCTCGTTTTCTTGTTTTGATGTTACTCTCGGTGCAATTGTTGTGGAGGAGTATTTATTTTTTGGACGTCCGCGTACTCTGACTCTTCTTCTTGTTGTTGCTTCTATTTCAGAGGGTCTTTGTGTCACTTCCAGTCTTGTTTGTTCCGATCTGTCTGACTGCTTGACCTGAAATTTTAATGGATATCAGCTAAAAATATTTCAAAATTTTCTTAATTTTTATTAATAGATTTGGGACAGATGATCATACATTTCAATGTGTTATGAATAATGTGGATCTAAATATGAATTTATTTAGTAACAAATGTTATTTCTTCAGATAAATAGGACAGATCGAATGATGGATAACTTTCTTGAATTTTCGATTCAAATATCTAATTGTGGTATGAACTATTTCAACTTAATTTTCGCTTCAGAAAATGCTGTAATATTATTTCATGATGTCATAACGAATGTACTGTACTTATTCTCTTTTCATAGGGGTGGCACAAAACTTGGGAAGCATTACCCCTGATTATTCGGAAAATGAATAATTAAATTATGAATGAATAGATTAGACCAATAGTTTCCAGGGTAGGTATTTAACCTTTATCATTATATGAATAAACTGTCTTTGAAGTGGTCAAACTTCAATTTTCTACAAGCTTGGAGAGTCTGTGTACAGAAAAAACTCTTATTGTCGGCGTCTCAAGGAGACGAATATCACGACTCTGAAGTTAACAATATTAGTCCTATTTCTTCAATGGTTTTTCGATAAAATATTAATAAATATGTCCACGTTTTCCTTTCAGTAAGAAATAGTTCATTTAGTGTTCTTTCGAATGACATATCAACTTTTGCGCTAGCTGCTCATTCTCCGCCATAATATCACGGCTAACATGATAAAAACGGAAAATTCGGAACCTAAATTGGTTCCATTTTGAAGCTCTTCGTGATTGAATCTTAATGCAGTTTTATGGTTATCATCACTCGATCTGTTACCTGTAGATACATAGGATTTTATGGACTGATGAGGCCACTTTCACGATACCAGGTGTGATTAATTTACGAAATAACCAAATACGAGAAAACCCTCATGCGACTATTGTTTCTCATTTCCAACATGAGTTAAGTATCAACGTGAGGATGGCAGCTATGGAAGGAGAATTTTTCGGACCAGTTATATGGATGACTTTAATGCTGAAGAATTCATTAGATTAGTCTAAAGCAACTTGACAGACATATTATATGAAATACACCTGTCTAACAGATAAAATGTCTGGTTTCAAATGCATGGCTGCTTAGCACATAAAAGTCGTAATGTCAAGATCTATTCAATGAATATTTTGAAATACAATGGATTGGAGATACGGTCAGATGGCTACCGAAGAACCCCAACCTTACGCCTTTGGATTTTTATGTCTAAAATAGGTACTTCATACTAGGAAGAATCTCACAGACAGAATATTTTGTGCGGAAATGCGTCAGAAACGCTAAGAACTTTGCAGAGTTGTAGATTCAGTACGAGAACAATGTGTCGAATGTATTGAAGAAGGAGGTTTATTTTGTCGTTATTATTTTGATTCAAGATGAATTGATGATTTTCATAAAATTACATTTAAATTTAATTACGAAGAACTTCAAAATAGAGCAAATTTAGGTTTCCGACTTTTTCGTTGTAATCATGTTAGCCAGTATATGATGGAGGAGGATGAGCACGTAGCACAAAAGTTGATATGTCATTCGAAAGTACACTAACTGAGGTATTTTTTACTGAAAAGAAAACGTGTTCATCTTAGACAAAGGTGTCTAAGGTGTTCATTATTATAAATATTTCATCGAAAAACTATTAGGAAAGTAGGACCAATATTGTTAACTTCAGAATCGTGATATTCATCTCCTTACCACACCCGCAATAATAGTTTTTTCTGTACACAGACTCTATAATCTTGTAACAAATTTATTGACCTCTCCGAATATGTGATCAAATTTGATCAGATTACAAGGAAAACTTAATAGTGATAATTTAAGGGAAAAAACTCGTCAACATTTCGACCATGTGTAGTATGACATTTTTTAGTTGCAAATCACTCGAATAATCCCTCCTTGAAGTTTGGCCATTTAAAAGTAGACAGCCTGTATACATACATGCTTCTGATTTCATGTCAATGCTTTTATAGAAGTTTTTTATTTATTTCTTTTTTGCATTTATTTCATTTCTGTTCATCATTTAACGTTTGAATCATATTATTGAAATTAGAATCTCTAAATTACTATAAAATAATGGCACCCGTGTGGGATTATCTTGGTATTTTTTCATTGTTATTAATTCTCGAGCAATTCGGGAATAAATCAAAAATTTTTGCCTATTTCAACAAATCATATTCTATGAATTTTTGAAATATTCTAGATGTGAAAATTCTCAATGTTAAAATACCTATAATGAACACATTCTGAAATGTGTAACAAAAATTCAAATTTCAACATATAAGTTGATGTTTTCACTATTATAAGCACATTAAATGAGGATTTGCGGTCTTGGAATAACGAACAAATTAATTTCTCAATTTCCTTTTCTCAGCACATTTCAAGAATTTTCAAAGTTTCGATAATTTATGTCAATAAGTTAGGTTGTGATAATGGATAAAAAATCACCCTGTATTCGTTTTCTTTGATAGGAGTCAGTAAAGTTACTCCTAGGATATTCTTTATTCAAAGATCACAAATACTTACAGAAAATTGTCGGAGAGGTGAATAGTCTTCTTCTTGGGAAGCAGATTGCCCTGCTGGAATCACTCTTTGGGTAAGATACTGCTCAACCACTTTCATTCCTTCAGTGTTCGGTTCTTCAACGTAATCCCTCAATACAGGTTGTTCGTTAGCAACAGCACTCTGAACTTGGACAAAATAGTTGGGTTGATTCTGAGATATTTCCATAACCCTGGTGATCGGCTGCAAAAACTGTTGAGCAGGGGATGTCGATTCAATACTTCCTTCAGCAACCCTTTCTGTTAAAGAATTCTGTAATCTTGCACGTGGTCTTGACCTTTCGCTATCGAGTGAGCTATATCTGTTTGATTTGAAGGATTCTTCATAAGTTGCTTCAGTGCTTGGCGTGATGGTGGTTGTTTTGCTAGGTCTTCTTCTTTCTCCAGAAGCTCTTCTGTAAGGAGAGGCTGTCGTCGTTCTCATATTGAATCTACTTCGTCCTCTACCTCTCGATTTTCTGGTCGTAGTCGTAGTTGTAGCTTCTGTTGTTCTGATAGTGAATTGAGTTGTACTTACTGTTGTCGAAGGAACTGGAGGATCTGTCTCAAATTTGGGTGTAGTAAATTGAGGTTGTTGTAATTCATTAATGAGACCAGGTAAATTGGGATTGATATTTGATAATTGTGATGGAAGTTCATATTCTTCGTATGCATTATACACATGCACCCTTTTTTCTTCCTTGGGAGGGTTGAATTTCTGTTTTGAGTCCTGCAAGTCTGCTATTGCCTGTTCAAATTGGTTATCAATAACTGCTGAATTTCTTATGTTAGATATATCAGTATTCTGATTTGTGTTGAGTTTCTTTATGTTCGCTGGTAACTCTTCAAGCGAGCTTTGACTTGGGATGGCATATCCAGGAGTGGAAGACACGTAATTAAAGTTGAAATTATTGTTCGAGGAGAATCTGTTGAGGAAGTCTTGAGTTAAAGGATTCTGAGAAGATATTTCTACTTTCTCCGGAGCCTTAACGATATTGGGTGTTGGAACTTCTGGAACTTTAATCTCCGATTGTGGGATATTTACTTCTGTATTTCTTTCCACTTCTTCTGCAATATTTGCCTGCTTCAAAGAGCTACTACCTTTTTTATTTCCTCTTGATTTCTCACCTCGGCCTCTTTGCCTGGTAGGTGGTGTGGCAGTTGTTCTGGTGGGAGCTTCTTCGCCAGATGTCAATTCAGGCTTTCTCTGAACTTCTTCCAAATATTGGTTTTGATTTCTTATGGATCCTGGAGAAACAATTTCTGGTACCTGATTATATATGTTAGGTCTCTGCTCTGTGAGATATTGATTCTGAGGATAGTCGACTCCAGAAAATCCATTAATCTGTTGATATAAAGTTTGTTCTTTAAGGAATCTGTTCGCATTTTCCCTTGGTAAATGACTTTCCAAACTGTAAGCGTTCAGATTATCATCGAAATGCGAATTATCTACGGTAGACTCAAATGACGGGTTAACAAATTTATAATTTGTTATAGCTACTGGTCTATTGCTCTCTTGAAAATTATCGTTCAGGTTTGAAACTGCTTGTTTGAATTGTGAAACTACAACAGAACCCACATGTGGTGAAGGCAGAGGAATCTTTGAGTAACCTTCAGGCTCTTTATAGTTTATGGGTGCCACGAAAAATGGAAATTGCTGGGCTTTCCTCTGTATTCTGTTGTTATCTAAATTCGACAGATAAGGAAGGGGGAATTTCGCGAAACCATCAGGTACGTTCAGGTTAGATGGCCCTATGAATACTTGTGGTGAATTTGGTCCTATTTGATCCTGAACTGCTATAGATTTCGCGTTTTTCAGTAATTCCAGTACACCCTCTACATCTCCAGGCTGATTTCCGCCCATGTAGACAGCTAATGGAGGCTGATGTGGTTTTCTCTTTTTTGTAGGATGCGAGGGAACCTTTTCTTGAAAATCTAGGGATTTGCCCTGTTGAATCTGTTTTTGCAATTTTTCCACCTGCAAGGTTTGTTGAAGAATATCTTGTTGAATATTTTTGAGTCTAGAATCTTGCTCAGCTGCCTTGAAATCATTTTGATAATAATTTGATTTGGCAGATTGTTCAGGTTGATTTCGGACTATATATGAATTTTGTAGCTTAGGAGCTTCTACAGAAAAAGGTTGAGAGACTTGATTCTGAACGACGAAAGAATTCTCAACCTGAGGTTCCTTCTTTTGGAAATTGCTCCTTGACTCTTGGGTTCTGGTTCGCTGAGGTTTGGTTGTTCTCGTTGTTCGAATCCTGTATTGTATTGTGTTTGATGGTTCAGTATAGGCAGTGGTGTTGTAAGTTCTATTATTTGTTGTTTTTCTGCCTGAACTTGATACTCGTTTTATTGGAAACTTCCACAGTTTTTGGATTATTTTGTAGAATCAATTCTCCACGGTTTTTCGATACTAACTCATAATATTTTGGTTGCTCCTCTTCATTCTTCTGAGGAGTGTTCTGAAGAATATAATATTGTGTTTGCTTTTCTGGCTCTTTACCGGAATTTTGAGAATTGTAATAGTTCTGGGATTCCTCCTTTGTAGGAGGGTTATTTTGTAGGATGTATTTTTGTTGGTTTCCTGAATGTGGAAAACTTTGTTGTATATTTTGTTGTAGTAAAACAGGCTGAACATTTGGCTCTTTTGATGGTGAGGCAGATTCTGGAGGAGGGGCTACTAGTTTTTGTTGCTGCAGTGATTCAAAAGCTTCATCTAAAAGTGCTTCTTGTTTCTGTAGTTGTTCCAGAGGAACATATAATAGCTGAACTGTATCTTTATCCTCTGAAGTTGTCGGAGCAGCGGGTTTGATATTTTGGTTATCATTCTGGCTTCTAATCGTTTCGAACAACCCTTGGTTTAAAGAAGTAGAACCAGAATGTTGGTAAATCGTTTTATTATTAGGAACACCTTGTGGAACGAAGTTTGGTTGTTGGTACTGAAAACCAAGCTGAGCAGATGAGTAGTTTGGTATATTTGTATTCACATGCAGATTGTTTAAGTTGTAGTTTGGGAGGTTTGAAGGTTGTGCAAATTGTCGATAAGCTTCTTCATTGATGATTTGGCCAGGTTTTGGTATATTGAACTGATACTGCGGCTGAAGGTTGAAAGATTGTTGGTATGGGATCTTCTGCTGAAATCCTCTCAACTGTTGTTTTGGTGGAGGCGAAAGGATATTTTCGAAGCGATATGGTTGATCTAACTTTATTCGCGGTCTGTGGTTTGGGGATCTTTTGATGTGTGGATTTTTCCTTGGTCTGTGCTGAGTAATGTAGCTTTTCTTAAGTGTTGATTTTTCTTCTCCAATAAATCTTTCGCCTGTCACATCTACATTAAGTATTCTGTCAGATGATTTGCTTTCTCTATTCGACGATTTAGTTTTATCTGGAACTATCGGTATCCAATCGTTTGTGTCGAATGCAGGACCAGCATCTTCGAATACTGCTATTGGAAGAAGAATCCATAGTATCATCCACGACTTTACAATCTGAAAAATAAATACATCAATTAATATTTGACTTCTATGCTTTTTTATTGAAATAGCAACGACTTCGTTTTCTCAGAAGAAAAACCTCTCCTCTAAATTTTATGAAAATGAAAGTGGGTCATGTGGTACTTTTTGAGCGCTTGTTCTACTTAAACGAGTGCTATATCGTTTAGCCCAAATGTCTGTAATGTGAGTTCGGGTCCCAAATGCCTCGGTTAAGTTTGTTAACCAGCCAAATCGTCAGGGGTGTTCTATAAAATATGGCCATTCAAAATTTTTGTTCCTCAATTTCAATATCTCAGACAAAACGAAACCAATCGAAATGATATGTTGTAGCCACATGCAAGATGCTCATAATGAGACATAGTGTACACAGAACCATAGAAAATTCCATTGGGATGTTGAAAAGAAGAAACTGGATATTTCCATGAAAAGATATCTGAATAGAATGAAATTTATTTTGTGAATGAAGATGATATACTGAATGTTCATGCAAAATTTTGTGGCCACAGTGTTAACAGAACCATAGAAAATTCAATTGGAATTTTAAAAAGAAGAATCTTTAATCTTTGTATTACCATTAGAGGACATCCAATTCGAATGAAATTTTTTTGTGAATGAAGACTTAGATACTGAATTTTCATGTAAGTATTTAAGAGGATCGCATAATCAGAACCATATTTTTTTGATTATTTATTTTTACACCTTTCATTTCTTGAATAATTCCCAGAATATTATTGCGATTATGTTGTGATTCCATAATATAAAATGTTGAGGTAATAGTCTATTGCTCCACCAATGAACGAGCGCTCAAAAGCTCCTGCTCTGGGCTTTTGTCAAATTTTCTAGCAAGGTCTTTTCCAGAAAAAAAATTAAATTTGTTAGTTCGGAGCGGTTTTCAGTATGTGCACTTTGTCATGGCTGATTCACTTTGAGACGATGAAGTTTGTCCCCAAATGAAAGTCGACCAATACAGTTTTGTTTATGCACAACTTTCAACCAACTCTCGTGAAAAATTAGAATGTGTGAGACCCGGTGCTTCAGTTATGACCTTAAGTAGGAATGTTATTAGTACTTTTCTACTCTAAGTTGCATTCATCTTTCTATTTCAAAGCAAACGTAGTTTTGCCACTCGATGCAACTTCACTTTTTGTCCAAATGTCAAAATCATTATAACCTACAGGGTTTTCCTTTTAAGTTGGCCAATTAGACGTTTTAGGAAAACTATTGAATATTTCGTTCTGAAATTTTAGGTGCAGTCTTGAGGGTGAAGGAACCCTTCGCCTAAAATATTTTCAAGTCGACAGTATTGCCACGTCTATCCCAAACGCATATCTACTTTCTTATTTCAAATGGAACTACCTATATTTTCATTTATGTATCGATTCAATACCAAATTTGCAGTATAACCCACTAAAAAAAATTCTCTGCTATGCACTGTTGCCAAGTTATTCACAAATTCCTGGAAATTTCGACATTTGCATTGCCAGTTTGGAAATGCAATATCTCGATTATTTTTTATGCGAACGGAACCAAACTTAGCAGTCTCATAGTAAAGACTCCATGCATTCATGTGGTGTATTCAGTATTTTGATACATCGTAAGGTTTTTTGGAGATATTGCTGCAAAAATGTGAAACTCAAAATTGAAATATTTCGAGATTTTCAAATGGCAACCCCATATTTATTTTACAGCATTCGATTCGAAATGAAAAATGAATGGCAGTCTCCTTTTACACTAATTATTTATTTTGTATAGTTTTCGAATGAGATGAAAAATACTGGAATTTTTCAGTATTTATAGTTGCATGATCTATGGTTCTGTTTACGATGAAATGGTTCTATGATTATGGCGTGAATCTTTGAAGTAGATTCTATGGTTGAAATCATAAAAAGTATTCGATGATCGTGAATGTCATAGAAAAAAGTTTACCCATATTATTCGAACACGATTCGGGTTGTTCCACAATTCACGGGAAATGCCAAAAAATTATTGAAAGGACCTGTAGGACCTTTAACAATCGTTATTCACATTTAGCATAAATGATCGGAAAGAAATTCCAAAAATTGTTTAGGCTTTCTGTAATTCTGGCCCTATGTTCATGACCTCAACAATAGGATTCATTCCGATAATTCACTTTATAATCACACAGCATTTCAGTATTTTTCATCTCATTTGAAAACTGTCCAAAATAAATAATTAGTGAACATAAGGACAGGATTACAGAAAGCCTAAACAATTTTCGAAATTTCTTTCAAGTCAATCTTGTTAAATGTGAATAACTATTGTGAAAGAGGTCCTACAGGTCCTTTCAATAATTTTCCCGTGAATTGTGGAACAACCCGAATTGTGTTCGAATAATATGGGTAAACTTTTTTCTATGACATTCACGATCATCGAATACTTTTTATGATTTCAACCATAGAATCAACTTCAAAGATTCACGCCATAATCATAGAACCATTTCATCGTAAACAGAACCATAGATCATGCAACTATAAATACTAAAAAATTCCAGTATTTTTCATCTCATTCGAAAACTATCCGAAATAAATAATTAGTGTAACAGGAGACTGCCATTCATTTTTCATGTCGAATCGAATGCTGTAAAATAAATATGGGGTTGCCATTTGAAAATCTCGAAATATTTCAATTTTGAGTTTCACATTTTTGCAGCAATATCTCCAAAAAACCTTACGATGTATCAAAATACTGAATATACCACATGAATGCATGGAGTCTTTACTATGAGACTGCTAAGTTTGGTTCCGTTCGCATAAAAAATAATCGAGATATTGCATTTCCAAACTGGCAATGCAAATGTCGAAATTTCCAGGAATTTGTGAATAACTTGGCAACAGTGCATAGCAGAGAAATTTTTTAAGTGGGTTATACTGCAAATTTGGTATTGAATCGATACATAAATGAAAATATAGGTAGTTCCATTTGAAATAAGAAAGTAGATATGCGTTTGAGATAGACGTGGCAACACTGTCGACTTGAAAATATTTTAGGCGAAGAGTTCCTTCACCCTCAAGGCTGCACCTAAAATTTCAGAACGAAATATTCACTAGTTCTCCTAAAACGTCTAATAGGCCAACTTAAAAGGAAAACCCTGTATAAGTACTTTATGACTGCTTGATCAGTCGTAAGAAAAAGAGCCTATTATTTTTCTGAACAATTTTTTTTAAAATTCTATTGTATAAACCTGGCCCTGGTAATTATGAACACAACAAAAAAAGAATCATCCAATTTGGTGCAGTCGTTTGAAAGATCATTTTGACGGTAACCATAGATCCTATTTATTGATATAGATGAACTGAAACTACCTTGCCTTCGGAAGTTATTGTGTTTACGGTCTGCCGTAGTATGGACTCCAAATCTTGAAAATTTCAGGGTAGGTAGGTAGATTTAAGAAGTAATTATGAAACTCGTGAATGAATAGAAAGAAATCAACAGCCCTCAGGATATTAAAATTGGATTTATCGTTTTCTTTATATGAAATAGAGTGCAAAAGCTTCTAACTTCACGTCAGTGCTTTTTTGAATTTTTGAGCGCTCTTTCTACTTAAACGAGTGCAAT
Organism: Propylea japonica; assembly: GCA_013421045.1. Taxonomy (NCBI): domain Eukaryota; kingdom Metazoa; phylum Arthropoda; class Insecta; order Coleoptera; family Coccinellidae; genus Propylea; species Propylea japonica. The sequence continues at coordinate 43,053,322 of CM024240.1, forward strand.
AATATTTTGCCCAAATGTCTGTAAGTTTCGAATTTTTAGCGTAAGATAGTTTCGAACGATAAGGTTCGACTCCCTGATGACGAATCCGTGGTCAAATTCAATTCTGTCCGTGAGGCCGGCCGTAAGCACGATAACTTTCGAAAGGTATATCTCAGAGATTTGAGATTTTCAGGGTGACTTCGGTTCCCAAATGCCTTGGTTAAGTTCATCAACCAGCCAAATACGTTCCATAAAATATGGTCATTCAAAATTTTTGTTCCTCAATATCTCAGACAAAGCAAAACCAATCGAAATGAAATTTAGCAGTCACATGCAAGATGCTCGTAATAAGCCTCATGCAAAAGATTGTGGCCGTAATGTTGACAGAACCATAGAAAATTCAATTGCAATATTGAAAATGAGAGTCTTTGTATTTCTATAACAAGATATCCGATTCAAGTGAAATTTATTTTGTGAATGAAGATTGATACAGTGAATGTTCATCAGAACCATAGAATTTAAATTTTTGAACAATTTTTTCACTTAGTTCATTTTTTGAATAATTACCAGAATATCATTCCAATCGCACTAGCGTTTTGCATTCTAATAATTAACATCTCAAGTCCTATACCAATTTTGAAGTACCAGCTCAGGACTTTCTTTAAGTTTTTAATTTGCCATAGACGTCAGATCTCAGAAATATTATTTCGATATTTCGCAAGTCTCAGCTCTATAATTTAATGCGAATGAAAATGCAAATAAATAGTTGTATTTCACCAACAAAACCAGTTTTAATAGCATTTACTCGGCTGGAATTGACATTCTCGTCTTGGTTCGAAGGATAGACTGCAGTCATTATATCCGCCTGAACTTTCTTTACTCATTTATCTACCAGCAGTTCTCAGCCTTCATCACGTGTTTGTTATTAATAAATGGAATTGGGTGTGCAGTTATGGTTCTTAACATTGTGGTTAAAAAATGTCCAATCATGTGTGTCGTGTAGGACACACTGTGTTAAGGCACTTATTAACATGATGGAAAGTGGTCTTATTTGAATACTGAATATTTAATTTAAACTTTTTCCTATAAATAAAAAGTGGTTTCTGTTGTAATATCTCATTTATTGATTATATTCGAGAAGAAAGTGATAATTTCTTTTTTCGTGCGTAAATTCTTGATTTTTTTCAAATTTGTGCCATTTGAAGAATTCTCTTTGCAGGCAGATGAAAAAATGTGGTTCATTGTCACAATGATTTATTCATTTCATTGATTTCTCATTATACATTGAATAATTTGAAATTTCAACCTAATTTATTTATTAACGTAAAAAATTGCAATGAAGTTAAGACAATAAACATACGAAAACATACAATTTTGGTTAGCGACTTGTTACCTTTTGGATTTCAAATCCAATTTCTCTTGGTATACATATACATATGTTAGATGTGTCCTCCTTCTTTCTTATGGCGCTAAATCACTAAATGTCACGTTGATGCAATTTTTCTTCTTCCTGGTTTGTATTCACTGTTGTCTCTTGTGTATGTATTATATATTATATTATATATATATTTATAAGTTAAGTGTTCTGCTATTGATAGAATTTTCATTTCGTTTCATGGGAATAATTTCTAGGTTCTCTTTTTTATTTTTTTTCTCTACCCAGTATCCTGGTGCTCTAGAAATTGAATTTATGTTGTTTTCTACTGCATGTTTGTAAAGGAGCTTTAGTGTTTTGTTTTGGAATATTTATGACATTTTATTTTATTGCTCAATGTTCGTATAGTTTCTCCTATGTATAGGTACTTCATTATATTCATTGTATGGTAAACCATAGATATATGTAATTTTTGATTTTTTGGAACTTTCCTTTCGGTATGGAAAATACCGGATGTACTTGCGTGAATGGCTTATGTGCAATCTTTATATTGCAGTGTGGTTTTTGAGCGCTCATTCTGCTTGAACGATTGCTATATCGTTTTGCCCAAATGTCTGTCATTTTCGAATTTTGGACCGAAAATGGCCTCAAACGATAGGGTTCGATTCCCTCATAACGAATCCGTGGTCAAATTCAATTCTGTCCGTGAGGCCGGCCGTCCGTCTGTTAACACGATAACTTTCGATGGGGTTGTCGTGGAGACTCGAAATTTTCAGGGTCAGTTCTGTTCCCAAATGGCTCGGTTATGTTCGTTAACCAGCCGAATCATACAGGGTGTTCCATAAAATATGGCCATTCAAAATGTTTGATCCTTAATATCCCAGTCAAAACGAAATCAATTGAAATGAAATGTTGTGGCCACATGCAAGATGGTCATAATAAACCTCATGCAAAATTTTGTGACCATATAGTGTAGAAAGAACCATAGAAAATTCAATTGGAATATCGAAATGAAGAATCTCTATATATCCAAAACATGATATAACCGATTCAAGTGAATTCATGTTGTGAATCAAGACTGATATACTGAATGTTCATGCAAGATTCAAGATGATTGCATCATCAGAACCATAGAATTTATTTTTTTCAATTATTTATTTTTTACAGATTTCATTTTTCGAAAATTTTTTAGAGTATTATTCCTTGTGCTGAAATTCTGCATTTATAAATTTGGTATAAATCCAAAGTCCCATATAAAATTTTAATAGGTAGCACCAATGAACGAGCGCTCAGAATCTCCTGCTCAGGGCTTTTCTCGAATTTTTTTATTTTTCCTATTACTTCAGATAAGGGATTTATAGTGAGGATATACATATGCTACTATCCCTAAAAAATTCTGGTTTCAAAGATCTATTTCAACTATAAACATGTTCTGGAGTATTCTGAAATAGATAATTTGGAGGTGGATTTGATTTAATCTACATATTCTTCTCGGACAAAAGGATCCAGTAGGTAGTTTTTCTACTACAGAAGAATCGATAAGGTAAAGAGCCTGAAATATCACATTCAAGATATTTTTCAAAAAAGTAAGAGCAATTCCCATTTTACAGGTTTCGTTTGATGAAAGCAATCAATTAGACATATTGTTCACATATATGAAATATTGGCTTATGAGGTATGTACTGCATTAAAATACCGGAAAGTAGCATTTTTGCGTAACATAATGCAATAAGTAGGTAGAAATGTGCATTTAACAAATTTAATGCTTCGTGACGTATCATGACGAAATTATGACTGTCTTACTTCCTCCACTGTGTAATTGAGGTATAACGCTGGTATATTAACACTAATTACTCAGAAAAAGGAAAATCTCATTCTAATGATTGAAATGTATCATGATCCTTATATATCTTTACCAATGCCATTTCAAAAGGTAAATATTTGAAAATTTTATGACCTTCAACTCTTTCAAGGAACTTTCAACTGAGAGAAATGAAAATTGTGAGTAACTGAAGGTTTTTTGCATTTTTATTTTCTACTGAAATTGTCCTTTTAACAATGTATCACATTCTGTATTTCAGATTTGGTTTTATGGAAAAAAGGACAACTAAAATTTCAAATGAACTATACAGGGTGTAACTCAATAGTTGCGAAAAAAATAGGGGGCTATCCTTTCTAAAAAAAGGCTATGTCTTTCATATCAATTTTATTAAGGCATCTCTGCTCAGTTACAGTGTCATTGCTCAGTTGCAGCGCCATGAAAATGGCGTCTGAAAAGCAATGTTTTTATAGAAATCGAAAAAACTAACAAGAATAGCAAGCAGATATCATATGCCGGCAAAAAATGTCGATAGTGTTCTTCCATGGTTGCAACCTTGTTCGCAATAAAAAAGTTTCGACTGCTTGAACCATTTTTCACAAACGAAGTCTCTTATAATTCCTACTTGAATTCACGGTTCTTGAGGAACAAATTATGTTGATAACCCTTCTGAATTTAATTTTAATTATATTTGATTGATAATTATTTCTGAATGAAATGAAAAAAGGTGTGCCGGCAATCGTATTCCTAAAAAATTCAGTTTTCATAATATAAAAAAATAAACATTACTGAATCAATTGGTCAATCTCATCCCGTTTGCTTGTTCTGGAGGAATAATATAAATTTCTGGATAGTTGAGCAGTTTACAAGAACATCAAATATAAATTAACCAGACAGATTATCGCCTGGATGACGGTTTGTGGGTTTCTGGGCTTTTTTGATCTCTCGCGTGCGTTTGATTGTTTGAATTTCAATTTCATATTAAAAAACATGTATAATTGGGCTTCGGGGTGTTTTTCTCGAATGGGTAAAATCTTTTCTTATGGACAGAATTATTAGCGTAAAAATCGATGATTACATTTCGGATCATTTTAATATACTTCTTGGAGTCCCGCAAGGATCAGTACTGGGCCCTCTCATCTTTCTCCTTTTTATAAACGATCTTCCTGATCACATAATAGCGGAATTGCTTGTCATGTTCGCCGATGACGTTTCGTTTGCAATCTCTGCGAAAACGCGTGAGGAGCTAATATCGAAGTGTTCTGTATTGATGCAAAGATTTGTCGTATGGTTTAAAGTAAACTCTGTGATAGTTAATATCGACAAAAACTGAGTGGGTTGTCTTCAACCTCAAGAATCAAAATGAAACATTCACTTTAACCATGACGACATCTCAATTACATCTAAATCATCCATAAAATTTCTGGGTTTAGTTGTAGATGAACAACTTAGATGGTGCGACTACTTAGATCATCTAGTCAAAAAGCTGAACACGTCCTACTACGCTTTGAGCAGATTAAAAGGTTATTTGCCCGCTGAGTCCTTGATCACCATCTACCATAGTATTTTTCACACGCATTTGAACTATAATACATTAATCTGGGGTGATTCTGTAAATATCTCGCGAATATTGATTGCTCAGAAACGGGTTATTCGCCTGATATTGGATTGAGTCCTCAGACATCGTGTAGACCAACATTCATTAAAAATAAGATTATGACGGTGACATGCCTGTACATATTCAAATGTCTAGTATATATAAAAGAGAATATTAACGATATTCCCAGCTTTCTGGTGATTTCAAGTACAAAACAAGAAATGTTACAACATTGTTTATTCCTCAGCACAGAACATCTAAGTATGAATCCTCTCCACATTTCCAAGGTATTAGGATGTTCAACCATCTACCTGTTGCAATGAGCTGCTTGGTTTTTCTGTGTTCAGGTCTAGGTTAAGATCTCTGTTAGTGGATAAGGCGTATTATAGTGTTGCGGAATTTTCAGTGATACCAATTTTGTATAAATTTGTCTTTAATTTAAATTTAATTATTTTCTTTGTATACTGACTTGTCTTATACACCACTGTGTGTCTAAATGGATCAATAAACATTATTATTATTATTTGAAAAAGTTATATTGTGAAATGAAAATATCTGATCTATGAATTACAGAAAACATATTGTTCGGATAACACATCATCGGTTCTATTGTACGTCAATGAGAAAGGAATAAAAATACTTGATTCTGAAACGCTTAAGAAGTAGTTGTAGGGGAAGGAGGGGCAAGATGGCGACAGTAAGCTAAAAAAAACTCATAAAACGATTATTTGCTCATTTTACGGTGTGAAAAAAATATATTCATTTACTATTATGAGTTTCAATAAAAAATTCGTATCACTTGCGAGTTACTATTTGGAGTGAAAAATTTGAAGTTTATCTGCTTACGTCATTTTCGTCATCTTACCCGACGTGGAGGGTAAGATGACAAATTGTGGAGAGTAACATCAGGAGATACGTATTCTAAAAAGCATACTTATAGGAGTTATATAAAAAAATTTACAAATCAAGGTAAAATAAATTTATTCTGGGTTTTTTTCATTTTCGCCTCTTTAGTGTCCATTCCTGTGTACTCTTTACATTTGCTACAGCAAAACCATATTTCATTTTTTCCACGTTCACTGCAGATAATGCTCTTTCATCATCTGCATCATTTTCAGAGTCAGCGTATTTTAGATCTATTGAGGAGTCAGAAGAATCGTTGAATTTCATTTTTCTTCTTACTGGTTTTTGTTTTACTTTCTGCGCTTTTTCTACTTTTTTGTAATCTCTCGTTTTTTCTGATCTCGTAATTTCTTCTTCCCTGAGTATGAATATGATCAAACGAGTTTAGTTTACCTCATCAGGATATTTCTTAACATTTCTTCTGAGAGTAGCTTCTGGAATTTGATATGCTTTTGAAGCTGTATTTACACTCAACTCTTGATTTTTTATTCTAGTGAGTGCTCTTTTCATATTATCTTTCGACCATGATTGCCTGTCAGTTTTTCTTTGAAATATTTTACCCATATTTATTCAAACCTGAAGTTAAAAACATAACCTAATAAATATTTTTAATTATGTAGGGTAAGATGACGAACAACTCGTCATCTTACCCGCATTAGCATTTTTATTTGTAAACGTCATAAAATGAAATTCATCACTCTCAACAAATGTTTTCAATACTCAAATTTTTCCTGAAACATGATAGTTTCGAAATAAAAATTAGACTTACAGAAAACGAAATGAAGAAAACACTAAAAACAGTAATACTCGGAATCACATATATTGTCTCAACAACACCGACATGTATCAACTCCTATCTTACTGAATTTCTCGTCGTATTTTGCTGCCGATAAAAGGCATGAAGAATAGGACTATTTTTTCACGTTTGACAGGAGCTGATGCTGAAAGACTTATATATTTAGGAAATATAGAGAATTCGTCATCTTACCCTATTCGTCATCTTACCCTCCTTTCCTTAGTCATCGAAAGTCTCAAAAAATATCTGCGATTAGATAGATAGATAGATAATTTATTGATGCTCCTTTACAAAATTCATTGTATTGCATACGTCACAGGATTCATTAAATTATAACGACTTCAAAATGGTAAAAAGCATTCCTCATCAATGTCAGAATATAAACATAGTAAAAATAACTCAATAAAGTTATACAATTCTCAATTGATATAGAGTATCATTGTCAAAATATACAGGGTGTTTCATTGGGAAACGGAAAAAGTGGAGGATGAATAAAGCACCTTTAGGTGCTTCCAAGATCCAATATTTTATGGGTCTAACAAGTTTCATCATAGAGATACAGGCTGTTTTATCAATTTGACCGATTTCTTTGAGTGTCCATAACTTACGAACCACGCTGAATATTTCTATGATTTTTGCTACGAACTACTATCTATCACTTCGGAAATCAAGGTCTCGATTAACATGAATTTCATATGCTTTCGCATCCCGAAAACAACACCCTGTATTTTCGAAATACGGTTTAATGTTTCGGAAGAGCACAAAAAACTGAAGTAAACTTTGTACTTCATTTTCGCGCATGTTCATTGTCTACTATCTCTTCAACTTCACATTTCGGGTTTATGCATTTTGACAATACAAATTAGATGATATTCTACTCTGTGTGGTCATAGCTTAATAACTACCCGGAATATTTTTATGAAAAAAAAATTTGGTACACATATTCTAGTATTTCTACACCAGCGACCTTAGCTTAAAACACTGGGAAAATCCAGGTCCTGATTAACAGAAATAGGTACCTAATGCACCTAAGAATACTCGAAAAACACCTTGTATTTTTGGATTTTTGAGATATACTTTGATATTAGAGGACACCACAAGAATTTGAAACCAACGCATATTTTATATATGCCATATTGTTTGAATACTCATCGTCGTACTTTCATGAGCCTAAAGTAGGATGTAAAATTCAGATCCGTATTCGCAAAAAATAGTGAAATGATATAAAAGAAACAATATTTAATTCATTTTTAAACGGAACACTTTTTTCAATGTCTATGGCTAACGTATTATGCCATGATATTTTCGCTTTCCTCCAGTACGGACGCGAGTATGTCCTCAGTCAAATATACTGCAGCTTTGTTGATCAAACTTAAATAAAAAAAGGGAGGAAATTTTCTCACAAAATATTAATTATGTTCTACGAAGCCTCTGTCTTCGACACCTTTTACAGTTTATTCAAAATATCTGTTCCTTCTACTTCATTTTCACTCCGTATGCAATAACGATTCAGAGAGGTTGCGCCTGATATAGCTTCGCATTCATTCAACTTTCCAGAATGCTTCATATATTTCATGGTAAAAAAATTATTATACTCTTTCTTTCTCGAAGATTATACTGCAATGGTAATAAACGATTCCTATTGCTACCTTAGTAACGATTATTCACTGTATGATTCTGCTGACGTTTTTCTTTTTCAGCTTTGACGCTTGCGCAACCAAAACTGAAAACCTATAATTATTCTTCCACCCGATACATATTCTTCCGATGGCAAATCAGTTTTTTCTGCCTTCAGAGATGAATCTCCCGTATCTTCAAGAAGGGCGCGGGGAATCCCAGAAAAGGTGCAAGACCTCTGGATTCAGTAAGTTTGGATAAAATTGACCATTTACTGATTTACCAAATTAATCGTCAATTATGCCGAAATAATGGTTTTTTGAGTTCTCATACATATTGTAAAAAATCTGACGTTTTTCATTGCCTAGATTAGAAGAGGAATTTTTTTTCTTGTGCATAGGAAGCCAAAAATGGCAGTCTCTAAATAAACGTTATTGCATCGGAAGCCCAATTTGGCAACTTCAACTTATTTCTTATTTCATTTTATATTCGGTCATATAAGCCTTAATGAAACATATCAAGACAGAAAAATATTTTCTTCTTTTTCAATAATAATAATTCATGCAATAGGGGGTTAAATTAAAATAAGAGTATCGGTCTGCATAAATTCCTTAATAATTTCTCTTCGAGTTGTGAATCACCTTATATAATGAATTACATAGGTTCCGAATCTATAATTGTTAGTCAAATTATTTATTCAAAGAATGAAGCCTCTAATGTAATTATCAGACGTATCATATACGTGATCCTGTATTAATGAAGTACTTATTCTATGTTCGTTCATTCGAGGTTTTATAATGTACAATTTCGTTCATTACTGCTTACATTAGCTTGTGAAATTCGATATTCTTATGTAATAGTACGCAACCTACTACTAGGTCAGTAGAATATAGGGCCGAAATAAAGGATTAATTTTCACATTTCATAAGATTGGTTTAGTGATGAATATAAAAACACTTACATTTTGAAATTGGATATCGAGCTCGTAGAATACGACAAATATAAAATAATGGAAACGAATAAGAACAAATTTTTTTTATAACGTTCCCTTCAATATTTTCACCTTTTATTCTTGACTTTTGTTGATCCAACCTTTGAAATTAACATAAATAACCAACTAATGCACGAACCCACTTTGCTACCTTCTTAAAGGATTTCACTGGATTTGATTTTCATTGATGACCATATTCTACGAGCCATGAGATACTTATCAACTTTGTGTAGATTACAGCAGAAGAAAATAAAATCTTCAACTTATGTTATGAAGGTTTGGCAGGAATGAAATCCGAATGAGTTTCCGTTCAGTAACATTTACCAACGATATAAAGGGTATGCAATATTCTGAAGTTATTTGCGATTATTTTGAAATAAGAAATAAACATATAAAACAATCGAAAAGAAAGTGTATTTGAGAATGAGCTGTATTTGAGCCTGCTTATATCTTAATAAAAGAATTATATCCTTAGACAAAGATTAAAAAGATTATATCTTTAACTACCGACGTGAGGCCGCGGCGGGCAGTCGATTTGTGAGATTTACCCATTTCTGGCACAGGACCACTCTGCATTCTTCAGTAGTGAGAGTTTAGTTGCATAAGGCGTTTTCATAAACTTACTCAGGGTTACTAACTCGATCCATTGAGTCAAGTGACGGATCTACTCGATCACGGACCCGTGTTCTAACTTCTAAGTTTACGAACACATCAGGTTAGGATCTGAAGAGACAGTCGTATAAATAACAGAACCAAATATTATTATATATATTATGGATTTATTTTTTCAGTCTCTGTTTATTCGGGATTGTTTCTAGCTCTGCTTGCATTTATTGGCTTTTGGAAAATATTTCTTATAATTTCTGGTGTGCCCTTCCATGTTTCCATGTTTTTTTTTTTGAGTACATATGTTGAAGTAGAATTTATTTTTTCAGTTTCAGTTTATTTACCGATTGTCTCTAGTCTTTGATTGGATTTATTGGTTTCTGTAAAATCTTTATTATAATTTCTGGTGTGCCCTCGCATATTCAATGTTATATTTGAGTACCTATGTGAAAGAAGTAAAGAAGGTTTAGCTTTAACGCAGAAATATCTGCATACAATGTTATGAAGAAGTTGTTTTCACATTATTTTCTCGGCTCATGGAACCACACATTTAAAACTGAGCCAATTCTGTTCTCTTTCCATAATTTTTAGGAAAAGAATATATGAAATTACTGAGAAAAGAGTAGAAGACTTTTTCCGCCTTTTTCAAATACAAAATTGAACTGCAGTGCGCATGCGGTGACTCTACGACCCTGCTCTCTCGTGAGGGTTACGATAGATCAATCTGAGTCATGGCCGGTTTCTGAGGTCGTTTTTAAACCGCAGTTTATCTATCTGTCAAATTTAACGGATGGATAAGCGTAGATTTCGGTTTCTGAGTACCGCTTAGAAAGATAACCAGCCAATAAAGTCAGTTTATTTTAACCGACCGAAAATGGCCGGTTATCTGTAGATTTAGTGAATGGCGCATGGGCATTGGCGTTTGATTTGTCAACTCCAACCTCACTTTTTCATTTTGATTTGACGGAGTACCGGATTTGGATTCATATCAACATTCTTAACATATTATATTAAACGAGTTGTGTAATAATGGAATATAATACAAGAAGATTATCCTCTAGTTCCAGCTCTTCATCAGATGAAGAGGCAATGGAATTCATTGGCAATATTTCTGTATCCAGATTTATACGGGTTCGAAGATCACCTCTCGAAATGTATACAGATGATTAATTTTAAAATGGGGTACAGATTCAACAAGCAAACAGTTTTACACTTATGTAATGAATTGAATTCTGTATTAGCTCCAATATCTGAAAGGACTTGCACTTTAACCGTCTTTCAACAAGTGCTTATATCTTTACGGTTCTATGCGACAGGAACTTTTCAAATCATCATTAGTAATGATCTAAATATACATAAGACATAAATATACATGAAAATGAAATCGATTTGATATTTCGTATGGAAAATCTCATTATTTTGAGTTTCAGGCGTGCAGTTTCAATTAAAATTTGCAAAACTCATAATCAAAACGTCAATTTGTATGTCGCGACATCTGTTGATCTAGGAAGGAACTTGCGAGACTACCGTTAATCAGCTGTTATCGAATAGATAGTTAACTGACAACCGAAAAAGACGTCAGAAACTCAGCTACCTTTATCAAGAGGTTATCGATTGGTTATATTTATCGAACCGTTTACTATTGGACGGTTAAAGTAAAACCTCAGAAACCGACCATCAGTGATCGAGTTAATAGCACCGTACTCGGGTTAACTCGATCCCTAACCTTCACGTTCGTTTACCTAACCCGAACATCCAACCCGTGTTCGGGAAGTACGGTGCTATTAGCTCGATCACTGATACAGATTGATCTATCGTAACCCTACACGAGAGCAGGGTCGTAGAATCACCGCATGCGCACTGCAGTTCAATTTTGTATTTGAAGAAGGCGGGAAAAAGTCTTCTACTCTTTTCTTAGTAATTTCATATATTTCTCTTAACGAAAAGCTCGATTAGTGTGTTTGGTAGATTTGATCAGGAAAATGAGACACACTTATTGTAATAATGATATACTTAGACAATCGATTTCGGCTCTAGGCCATCATCAGGTCAGCTGAAATAAGACATAGATAATCGATGATATTTCCATAGAATATAACCATATTAACTTGAATGATTATAACATCTTGTAAATACATCTCAGAGGAAAAATATTATTATAAATCATAAATGTTTCTAGAAAGTACTCATTTCATTGACGGTGAGTTTATGATCCACCTGTCCAAACCTTATTTATTTTATTTTATTTATATCAAACATAATTTATTATTATTAAAAAAGTTTGTGAATTGTACATACTGTATCATCGTTTATATTAATTTTTGTCATCTATGTCTTATTTCAGCTGACCTGATGATGGCCTAGAGCCGAAATCGATTGTCTAAGTATATCATTATTACAATAAGTGTGTCTCATTTTCCTGATCAATTCATATATTCTATTTCTAAAAATTATGGAAAGAAAACAAAATTTGGCTCAATGTAAAATGTGTGGTTCCATGAGTCGAGAAAATGATGTAAAACAACTTCTTTATAACTTTGTATGCAGATATTTCTGCGTTAAAGCTAAAACCTTCTTTACTTTACAATGACCAGTTCTACAAAAATTTCTCAGGTGTCAACTTGACTTTTTCCACGCTTGTCATAAAAGGGTCTTGTCGCGGTCGCCAAATGTTAAAATCATCAGAAATATATTCAGTAATCGTGGATGATGTATAGTATGCTACTAGCGTATAATGGCTGTTAGTATACGCTCGTTGCATAATATACAATTGTTTACAGTGCACAAAATGTTTAATGTGCCCTGTAATCAACTTTATTGTTGGACATTTTCTTATTCAAGCAATCCAATTATATACTAAAAATTTTTTAATATAGATATAATCCTAAACTGTGAAAAAAAATTTTTCATTCTTCCTAAGCAGTTATGTTTGTTTCAGTATCACGATTTAGTGTAGCAGTAATTTTTATAGTTAAAAAACATAGCCAAAGATATTATTGAGGCATACAAAGATTGATATTACTTGTTTGATATTTTTGACTTTTTTTTATTCATAGATCTCAACTAATAATAATAAAGGTACTCATCGATGTTTTATCCGCGGTCGCTCAAGCGCCACGACGCCGTAGGTCATGTCGGTAGTTAAAGGATATTTCTAATGTGGTGCTTTAAACGGTCATTTTTTCAGAACCATCATATTGAATAAAACTACATTTTTTGTACAAGAAATTATTAAGAATCACCATGAATTAGTTGAGTATGATATGCATTAAAAATTGAAAAGAATTACACGGATGATAGAGTCAATGAACCGTTTATGCGTAAAATGTTTAATTATGTGATATACAAGGACAATAATTCCGTGAGATTAATACCTCAAGTGAGCTATTTTTCAGAATAAGTTGAAGCTAATTCAAATACGAGTATCTTTCAAGGTAACTCTAAGGTGAAACTATGAAGAAATTTTCCTTCAAGGAGCTTGCATCCATTATAAGAGTTTTCAAAATTTGTGCTCTAAATATACATAGCTCTAACTCGATAACTTCGAGAAATTCATAATTTTGAAATATTTATTTGAATATTACCATATACAAATGATATTGAGTACATGAATATAGAGGACTCAATGCCGTTTCTTCAAAAGGAAGCTGAAAAATAAGGGGTCCACTCAAAATAGACTATGATCACCAAATACTTCCCCAGAACACTTTTGTGAATTTACCGTTCGAATTAGGTTCATTTATCCTTAAAAATTGAAAATGCACATAACCAGTTGAAAACAAAATGGTTTACACACTTGTCAAGTAGACGTCATATAAAAAAAAAATTCTGTACTGCAATACCATTGAAGTTAAATTACAGTGAAACTTTCCTATAACCTTGAATCCAAATTCCATGTTAAAAACACTCTCCAAAACGAAGTAAATTGTCTCTATAACGAAATATTCAAAGAGCATCACTCTTTGAATGGGTATCGGTAAGAAGGTACGGGGTCTTTATAAATGATTGTAATATCGTAGGTTTCTTTGGAAATTTCTTATCTTATCGTTTCTTATGCAAAATCTACAAATTTATAATTCCAGTCAGATTATTCAATTTCTTTCGGGATGGCCAGCCTAAACTGACAGCACGTTTGTTTAAATTAAAGTTTAAATCAGAATATGAATATTTACAATAGTCCAACGCCAATTGCGATGTTATAATCATTTATAGAGACCCTGTATAAGGGTGGATTTTTTTCGAAATTTTTCTAAAACAGTTATAAATACACCCTGGCTATTTGGGTTACAATCTAACCATTACGCTAGTGTGAAAGTTGTGCGAAAATGTCTATAGAAGGAAGGGCGTAAGTTTGAATGATAAACTTAAATTTATCAGTGAAGTCGACCGCGATATTGCCGACTATAGAAACAAATTTTCTGTATAACGAAATTTCTTTATAACGACCTTTTAAGCGGATTTAGCGCTTTCGTTATAGGGAAGTTCCACTGTATATTATGAATACTTTATTTATTCAATTTCTGTTCCAACCTGTCTACATCCAACCTTTTCAGGAGTAATAATTTGATAAATTCACAGCTATTCCTCAAGGAAATTTTTTTTCCTAAATTTATAACTCATTTTCAGCTATCAGAAAGAATGACTCGAATATTTTCACATAAGTAATTGTTTTTAGGAACTATTCATTTGGAGCACAATATTTTCTAGAAGATATTCGATTTGGTATATGTGTTTCATAAAATTAAAATCATTATGTTCTCATAACAAATTATTCTTAAATTTTATTATCGTTGAATATAATCGATATGTACATACAAATCTCATTACAAAATTATAACTGATATTCACTATCACAGTCCCCCAAAGTATAGTCTTATTACATTCGAATATTCTAGAATTTTAGATTAAAGTGTTTCTATATAAAACCTAGAAATTACTGAAGATGAAGAAATTTGAAGAAATGTTATTGCTGATGTGAATTCACTGAATTGTCTTCTTGTTGTCTTGAAATATATCACATTGAATATAAGACTTCAATATGATATTTCTGTCTACTAAAATGAGTCTACTCGTCTTTACATGGTATTTAATTCTATTAAGTGTCATCAAAATGTCATATTTCGGAGTTAAATAATTTCAACGTGAATTTTGGAGATTCTAGCTGCATGGATAAATTTGCCGTAAAAAATTGTGAGCATTACAATGAATCGTTAAGAGAGCATCATCGTCGTTTGGAACAATACAAAGAGAGATTTATTTGTAGCGATTTTTAAGAACCCCACACATAAAATGTGTGAATTTTACATCTGATTTCGGAAGCCAGAATCTATTCTCTACTTGAAAATTGAAATTATTCGAATTTTGAAAACTGTTCATTAAGTACATAAACGAAGTCTGTAATATTCATTTGAGTCCCGAATTAAAAGTTTTTGTTACTAAACATCTTTTTTCCGTGCTAAGGCAATAGCGTGCTATATTTTCACCAAATGTCTCACTCAAGAGGAATTCGAAAATAATTTTGTATGGTCCCCGGCCGAACGCACAATGACTTTTGTTCGGAAGTAGCTAGGGTTCTAGAATTATGATTATTTGAACTTCTATTTTTTTTAATATTTGGAAAACTGAAAATACGATTAAATCCAAATTTCTATTTATTATTTAATGGAGCAAAATTTCGTGAGGATCTCTTGGACAGAAATGAGAAAATGTTACGCTGATATCACTTATTTCAAGTTATTATACAGGGGTTTTCCTTTTAAGTTGGCCTCTTAGACGTTTTCGGTGAACTAGTGAATATTTCGATCTGAAATTTTAGGTGGAGCCTTGAGTATGAAGGAACTCTTCGTCTGAAATATTTTCAAGTCGACAGTGTTGCCACATCTATCTCAACGCATATCTATCTACTTTCTTATTTCAAATGGAACTACCTATATTTTCATTTATGTATTGGTTCAATACCAAATTCCCAGCATAACCTACTGAAAAAATTTACTGCCATAAGCTGTTGCCAAGTTATGCATAAATTCTTGAAATTTTTGACATCTGCATTGCCAGTTTGGAAATGCAAAATCTTGATTATTTTCTATACGAACGAAACCAAACTCAGCAGTCTCATAGTAGAGAATCCATGCATTCATGTGGTTCATTCAGTACTTTGATACATTGTAAGGTTCTTCGAAGATTTTGTTCCGAAAATGTGGAACTTCAAATTGAAATATTTCGAGATTTTCAAATGGCAACCCCATATTCATTCCACAGCATTCGATTCGAAATAAAAATCAATGGCAGTCTCCTTTTACACAAATTAGTTATTTTGGATGGTTTGCGAATGAGATGAAATATACTGAAATTCTTCAGTATTTATAGTCATGATCTATGGACATGCGGTGTGATTATAAGGTGAATTGTCGGAATGAATTCTATGGTTGAAGTCATGAACTTAATTTCAGGATTACCGAAAGCCAAAACAGTTTTCGGAATTTATTTCCAGTCATTCTTGCTATATGTGGATAACGATTGTTAAAGGTCCTACAGGTTTTTCAATATATTTTTGGCATTCCTCGCGAATTGTAGAACGACCTGAATCGTGTTTGAATAGCATTTTTCTATGACATTCGTGATCATCGAACACTTTTCATGATTTCAACCATAGAATTTACTTCAATTTTTCCATATACTTTAACTTATATACCGGTAGCATTGTGGAAAAAATCAGCCATTATGATGCAAAGACCTCGGGATATCGTGCGATATGCGCATGTGTTACGAACTTTTTCGGCTAAGAGAAGGGAATTTCATCATTTAATTTTTCTTCGTATCCTAACCTAACACAACACATGCTGTCAAATTCAAATCGAAACGCCATATTGCCCCTACTTTCCTTAAAATCCTACTCCAGACCATTTCCCCTCATTCGCGAATGCGTACTGAAATCGCAATCCCGGACTCTGGCTTCACACAAAAATTCAAGGATCAAATTATAGGTATAGAATTATGTGAATATTTCACCTCATAATCACTATTTCATCGTTAACACGACCATAGATCATCACTATGAGAACTGAAGAATTTCAGTATTTTCCTTCTCATGCGAAAACTGTAATAAATAATTAGTGTAAGAGGAAATTGCCATTAATTTTTTATGTCGAATCGAATGCTGTGAAATAAATATGAGGTTGCCATTTGAAAATATCGAAATATTTCAATTTTAAGTTCCACATTTTCGGGGCAAAATCTTCGAAGAACCTTGCGATGTATCAAAATGCTGAATGTACCACATGAATGCATGTATTCTTTACTATGAGACTGGTGAGTTTGGTTCCATTCGCATAGAAAATAATCGAGATAATGCATTTCCCAACTGGCAATGCAGATGTCAAAAATTTCAAGAATTTGTGCATAACTTGGCAACAGTGCATGGCAGAAATTTTTTTTCAGTAGTTTACGCTGCCTGCGATTTTGGTATTGAATCGATACATGAATTAAACCAATAACCATTATCATTAAAGTTATTGGAAGAATCTAATACATTGTGATATACAATCTTTATAATCGTGTTGAAACAAATTCTTTAAAAAATCATTTCAACATCAATAACTATACCAAACACTGATTATTTTCATCAATCGTTCATCTACTCTATTTTTTGTGAATAGTCCTTGATGAATACAAAAGAATGTTACGTATAAAAGTGATTGTGAAGTACAAAATGTCGAAATGGATGGAGATCATACTTGACATTTGAAAAAATTTTTTTTGTGAAATCAAATCAATGAAAAAATGCATATATTGGATGGACATTATATGGAGACATACGCATCAAAAATTCAGATAATTTTCAGAATATATCGGCAATTATAAATATATAAAAAATAATGCCTTCAATTCAGATAATACCCCTACAATACTGAGAAATATCACACCTATTCTTTGTTGGTTTTTCATATATTTTAATGAAAAAAATAGTTGAGTTTGAAGAATTTTTCAACTGATAACTAGGTGGCTTGCCTAAATAGTTTTTTTCAATTGTGTATATGAAAAAAATTCAGTAAGAAGATGTGAAATAACAATATTGGAATTATTGACCAAAAGTAAATGATTTATCCTACCGATACCACTGATACCAGATTTTCATCAGGAAAACGAAACATGTTTTCATAGATCATCATCGATTAGTCGATGTACAAAATTTCAGATCGAAAATTGGTTATTTGAAAATTAACCTTTTTCGAGATATTTGAATGAAGTGATACTTTTCCAAAAATTTTGATCACATATTCAATACTCCAGTTTGGTGGTAACTTGTTATTCTAGTACCAATATTAAGACATCATGACTACACTTTTCAGGTCTTTCACCTGGCAGAATATGAAATCAATGAATAATCTTATGAATTGAGAAAACTTGAGTAGAAGAGAAGGAAAGTACATATGCGATTATATACAGGGGTGAAAATTCATATCGGAAACATAGGAAATTCCATACATCAGAGAGAGAATTTAACCGTGCAGTTGACCAGTGCTATAATGGAATGGTTCACGTGATTCGTAACTCTCTAAATAAACGAGAATATTGGTTTGGTCTCTCTCTAACGTTGGGAGTGGCTTAATCGACCAGTGTGGTAGGGAAGCTGCAGTAGTCGCATCGATTATTACGCGCTGCATGACGCATTAACTCTTTGTGTCGGACTTAAGAGAGACAACCATATGGTTTGTTCATTGAACAATCCATCGCGTCGAATTAAGATGAAACATAGCATGTAAATATGTCCAAGTATAGCAATGTCCAACTATACGGCAAAATACTCTTTCTTATGCATTGAATATTGTATGTTTCCAATAAAAATTTCCAAACCTTTATATCACTAAAGTGCTATTCTGAACAAAGGAAAGTTCTGGGGTAGTTTTGATTTTTTCGATTTTTTATTTTTTTTGGGGTGCTGAATCCGAATCTGAGGTTTGCTAACAAAATTTCGTGAGGGAACATTGAAAAAAATACAAAAAAAAGAGAAAAAATCTCATTCTTTGGCAGTTTTCTGCTTATAACTCGAAACTATCAACTTTTCGTGAAAAACCTCTCAATACAAAATGAAAGTACATAAAATTTCCTACAAATTGTTCTACCACAGCTTGTTCTGCGACCACCTGCTCTGGCTCAAATTGAGGTGAGGTATTTTCTATGACTCAATAAATGAAAAAAACTTAAATTTTATGGTTCCAATGATGCGATTCTCTTGAAATTTTGTATGAACATTCAGCATATCAGTTCTCGATTCATAAAAAAGATTCACTTGAATCAGATATCTTGTTTTGGAAATATAAAGATTCTTCTTTTCAATATTCCAATTGAATTTTCTATGGTTCTGCTCACACTATGGTCACACATTTTGCATGAATCTTATTATGACCATATTGCATATTGCCGCAACATTTCATTTCGACTGGTTTCATTTTGTCTGAGATATTGAGAAACAAACATTTTGAATGGCCGTATTTTGTTTCATAAAACAAGGCCATTCTAAATTTTTGTTCCTCAATATCTCAGACAAAACGAAACCAATCAAAATGAAATGTTGCGGCCAAATGCAAGATGCTCATAATAAGCCTTATGCAAAATTGTGTGACCATAGTGTGAACAGAACCATAGAAAATTCAATTGGAATATTGAAAAGAAGAATCTTTATATTTCCATAACAAAATGTCTGATTCGATTCATTTTTTTTTTGTGAATCGCGACTGATATACTGAATGTTCTTGCACAATTTCAAGAGGATCGCATCATCGGAACCATAGAATTATTTTTTTTTCATTTATTGAGTCATAGAAAATACCTCATTTTCAACTATTATTTGAACCAGAACGGGTTGTCGCAAAACAAGCTGTAGTAGTACAATTTGTAGGAAATTTTATGTACTTTCATTTTGTATGTAAAGGTATTTTAGTAAAAGTTGATAGTGTCAGAGTTATATGCAAAAAACTGACCAAGAATGAGATTTTCATTCTTTTTTTGTATTTTTTTCTATCTTCCGTCTAGAAATTTTGTTAGCAAAGCTCAAATTCGGATTCAGCACCCCAAAAAACATAAAAAATGAAAGAAATCTAAACTACCCCAAAACTTTCCTGCTAAAAGCACAATTCGACTGGATTATTGGTTCACATTCATTTCCAGAGCAGAACTTTGCTGCATAAAAAACTCAGAATGTAAATGGTAGGGAAACGTTTCCTTAGATAAGCTTAGATAATACAGGTGAAATCTTCAGAAACAATGACCTATGAGAAGCCCAGTAAGCAGCCTTTACTCGTATTTAGACAACGATAGAGCTTGTTGAGCCTACTCTTTCGAATGTGCAATCAGTATCTTTGCTTGCATTTTACCTGGTGTGGTGGTGTATTAATGCAGTTAGAGTGTTTCTCTCTTTCTTCAACAGACACTGAATTTTTTGATCCAGTCATTTTTGAAATCAAGCAAAATTTTGGAGAATGATAAAAAACATTTGACTAGAATGTATATTTGAAAAAGCAGAATTCCTTGTCTTTTCTCGAAAATGACTAGACTAAAAAAATCAGTCATATCACATTTGAATTACTTCTTAAAAAGTGCCTATAGAATGTAACAACGGATTTCGAATACGAGGTCAAACAAGCATCGATAAAAATGACAAAATCTCAATTTTCGTTCTTAACTCAAAATCTATGAAAGATAGGTTAGATCTGTTTTCAAATTTGAGTTAGTCGGGATAAAGTGCCTGAAAATGTATCATCAGTTTACTTCTAGCTGCTGTAGTTCTCGAGATCCCTTCAGTAGACAACGAATTTTGCATACAAGTAGGTTTAATTCAAACAATTAATTTGTATGGATAAACCGGTAATGAAATCTTGTAGGTCGTTCCTGCACAGCAACAAATGTCTTTTACCCAACTTGGTATTTGCTACGACTCATATTGCACCAGTTTGTTATGAAACACTGGCCAGACAAACTACATATTTCGAGTAGGTTTACTTTCATTGTACGACTGTTATGCTGGAGGCGGTTTGTTACATTCAACATTCAACTAAACAAGGTATTACTACTAGTACTTAATTTCAATCACGATATTTCAATCGATATTACCTATTACTTGTAGAAAAAGTCGGGCATCCTACGACCTCGCTGAAATCTTGATAATGAGGGATTGAGAATATCAACTGAATGAAATAGAAATGGATTTCGTTATAGCTTTTATCTTCATTGGCCTTGCGACTATCCATTAAAGTGCAGAAGCTTGAGAGTAGCTATTTTTTATATCATAACTAATCCATATGAAATTGGGTTCCGGATCTTTCACAGGATTTGTTTCAATCTCCTTTATCCTAGAATTTTCGCTAGACTTTTACCTGATACCTTCAATGGCCCTTCTTTTAATTGTTTCTTCAACTCTATTTATGGAAGAAGTTATGTTTTTGAATCTAGGATCCAAAAAAGTGCAGAGGGTTAAACAGAAGCTACTTTTTGAATAACCCAATTACCCAATCTTGAATTGATTGCATTCATTGTGGAAGAAATAACTTCCATTGAAATTGTCGTGTTTTTTTTATATACTCGATAGGCCATAAGTCAAAAATAGTGATTGACGAACCAGTAACATAATTTTCACCACTCAATACTTTGATGACATATTACAGTGGTCGGAGGATCTCGATTAATTCTTTCAAGAATTACCACACTTCAAAATCATCTATACAAATCATGTTCTATTAGAGCCATTGTTATTCGAAGGGTCTAACCAAGACCCACAAATTTCTGCTCTAGAAGTCCGGCCATTGCAGAAGAGTTCCTTCTGAAATAACCAACAATTTTCTTCGATTTCCCTAAAGTTTCAGAAGCATGCTTCAGGGCATCATGAGCAAAAAAAATAGTATGTATGTAAAATAATTTTCAGGAGGGTTGAAGATTTGAACAGCTGACTACATTATACATTTCAATATCCAATATAAAAAAGCATGCAAACCTCAGAGTAAGAAGTAAACTCCTAGATGAGAACGCTTCTGACTTGTACGATGGTTTTCAAATTGTCATTCAGATTCCGTTTTCGTCCAATTTTTAAATGGTTATTGACTGCTCAAAATGTCGTTAGTGGAATAATTAGTAAGACTGTTGATTTGGTTATTGCTGTGAAAATTGAAGAGTTTACAAGAAGGGCAACTTTGAAAATCCTACAAAAAACCAGCTCAGCAGTAGGTACGACATTGAATATACCAAATTCTGGCTTGGCGTAATTTAAACAATGTAGAAGACAACTTCAGTTAACCTTTTTCCTAGCACACATAAAGGAAAAATACAAATATTGGAGGCTCCAAAATTCTAATTTGAGCTCCAATGAGCTCATCAACTTTGTGGAGCAAATTTTCAATAATCAAGTCAAGCGCTCTTGTTAAACATGGTGTTGACTAGTTGACTCAGTAAATATTTCAAGGTAATGGCATATTTGAAACCGAAAACCGATATAGTCCCAAAAAATCAAAGATTCTTACACATTAACAAGTTGACAAGTTTATAGACGAGGGACCAGATGAGAAATACTTGATGGTTAATAGTATGGGAGCCCAAGTAGCTGAATCGGTATTTACTCGAACGTTATAGAGAAAAAATTTCATATAATATAACCTTTTATCGGTGGGGTGAGCGGTTATAGATTCCGACGACCTCAATATGAATTGTGTAGAAATTTTTGATTGAAATACATTTAGTCCGGTCTATTAAGATATTCGAAGTTACATGAAGTCCCAACAAGCTGAATTTCTGTGAAGTTGTTCAAAACATAATTATAAACAATGTCTAGAAGTTCCCCATCATTCCCCTGTAAGGAAAAATTTTAATTCAAGGTCAAAGGTAAAAAAAAAAGAGTTTTTCGCGATTTTCAACAAAACGGTAAGTTTTATCATAAAAATACCTCAGACAAAAATTGTAGATCATAAAATTATCTATAAGAAATGTATCAATACTTTTTTTCTCACGAGCCACCGTTTCTGAGATATAACGATTAAAAAAGTTATAAAAGTCGTTATCGTCATAATATGCACACGTTTCCACTTTCCACGCCACCTATGAGGTAGTGTACTTGGCGCGTTTCTATAACTATTTGAATCGTTATATCTCAGAAGCGGTGGCTCGTAAGAAAAAAAGTATTGATACATTTTTTATAGATAATTTTATGATCTACAATTTTTGTCGAAGGTACTTTTATGATAAAACTTACCGTTTTGCTTAAAATCGCGAAAAACTCATTTTTTTGACCTTTGACCTTTAATTAAATTTTTTCCTTACAGAGGAATGATAGGAAACTTCTAGACATTGTTTATAATTATATTTTGAACAATTTCACTGAAATTCAGCTTATTGGGACTTTTTGTAACTTCACTCTCATTTTTTGGTCTAAATAGACCGGACTAATTCTCATTTTGCACAAGACATACATCTGACATAATAAAATGTCTATGTTTCTATGTCCCAGTAGAGTTCTGACATTTCTCGTATTTCTTCTGAATAAGTACTTTGAGTACGGTTGCCATGAGAATTGCACATTAAAATAGCATAAATCAAGAATTAAAATGGGTCATTGATGGTCAATTTCGTACACATTGAAATCACTGTTTCTTTTGAGGTCAACGGAAAATATTTTAAACACGCTTCTAAGTCAACAGTCACTTCTAACACTGTTAGCTGTCATTAAAAGTGTCACTTTTAATGGCAGTTGTTTTCGATTTCGGATTATTGAACAGAATTCAACCAAGTCGTTTCAAACAGCTGATACTGTTTCTATAGAAAAAAAAGTGAGCTAATAGAAGGAAATAATCAACGAGTATGTGGTAAATATTCACTCTTTTTCACACTGTATAGTGTAAATACCCAAAGTTCAGGATTATTAGATTTTGATGATACATCATTATTGCAGTTCCGCAGAAAGCTCTTGATTCTATATTGAACGTAATCACCTGGATATTGCATTTCGTTTTTGTGCGGTCGTTCATGCTGCACTAGTGAAGTAAAAATTTTCTTCTTCACGAGTTTTATGTCCTCGATTCAGTCTTGTGCAAGTAATGAATGCTTAATGCGCAGAACCTATTAATTTGACATTTTTTATTAATTGATTCATGAAGTTCATGTCGCAGATTATTATCAATTAGGAAAAATCGGATTTCTCTTTCCAAATAGGTTAAAGTCAAACGATTTTCTTCGCTCGTAAATAATGCTTGATTGATATTTTAATTAAACGTTGTTATAGTATTATTGCTCAGATTCCGTATCACTTGTTGGGAGGAAATGACAAAGTCACAATCATAATTTATATGTGTAAAAGAAAATTGTATCTTCCACGAGTCATAAGAGTTTCAAGTACCAACATTTGATAATAAAATATAACCATGGAATCTGTGTGAAACTGAGCATTCCTATACTATTTTGCTCTACAACAAGGGCGTAGCCAGGAATTAATTTCGGGGGGGGTTTTGACATTTTGGCAATTGACTCTGTAGGTGCCGGGAATTGTGAGGGTCGCTTTCTGTAGCAAGTATTTGTTGTTTTTAAGAATTCAATAATCCTTTTCCTACTTCGGAAACAATATTCAACATAGATATTCCTGGTTAGGTTAGGTAAACCTATTTTTCAAATATGCTTCAGAATTTAGTTTTTATGCACCCAAACAAAAACTTAAAAAACATATTTTATTTTCCAAACAATACTTACAGGATGAATCAATATGAAAATAGTTTGGATGTGTGCTTTCATTGAAACTAATAGAGTTTTTTAATGTTTTACTCCAAAATAGTGCCAACAACATATGAATAGGTATTAAAAATGAAAAAGTGAGAAAGCACAAACAATATTTTTTATGGTGAATTCTTTCAGTTAAAGTCTATCCGTCTTTTTTTTTCTAGCGAATTGGTCAACCACTTCATTTTCATCAATTTTCACACTATAATGAATATTCATAAGCGCCAACCCATTCAATCTAGTTTCGCTTAGAAGAATTGCGCAAGATAATTTTTAATTCTCCTCAAGCTGGAAAAACTTCTTTCTGGAGTAGCAGTAGATACTGGAATCATAGCTAAAATTTGTAGTTGGATGTAGATGTTCGGATACATATTCTGATTGCACTCATCTAAGCATTCTAATGCCGATTTTGAAATGAAGTTCATTAACATTTTCCATATTTCAAATTCCGCTTCAATTACGTTTTTATTTTTTTCTGGGAGTAGTGAAGAATACATCAATAATGCGTCTTCTAATTCATATTCTCTGTTAAAATTTTGAGGTAGCAGACCAGATAAGGCTGATAAGAAAATCTCCCCCTAATCCCCTAAAGAGAATGCCGACACGGCGACACGCTTCAGGCAAAGCGTTCGGTACGATTTCCACCAGAAGAAATATAAACATAAATAAGGAATTATTGGTTCGACGGATCCATTTGTGTGCGATGTTATGAAACTTTAATATCATCCATATTGCTGATATAAATTGATAATTTTAACTAGATTTCCGGAAATAAGTTGGTTTGAGTGCAAAATGAAAGATTATTTTTGCAACAAAAAATAACTCTGAAACATTTCGGGGGGGGTTTGAACGCCCAAACCCCCCCCCCCTCACCCTGGCTACGCCCTTGCTCTACAAGATATAGCATAATGGACGTATTTTTCATGGAATTAGAAAGAATAATTATTATTTGTCTTTCATTCAGTTATTTGAAATTAAAATTAAGATATAAAAACTAAAATAATATTAATCGATAAAAACGAAAGATAATACACTCATTCTTCGAAGCTAGTATCGCCCAACCTTCATTGTAGTTGACAGCTCGACTGCTGAATAGTGTTATTCAACCTTTAAGTCGAATTTTGGCGATGTAACTACAGCTTACCATAGTTAAATAGTTGACAATTAATACACGTATTTTCTGTCAAATCATCACGTGATAGTTAGATAGTTACATCTAACCACAGCTCGCCAAAATTCGCCTTTAGTGTGAAGTACAGGGTGATTCACTTATCTTGGTAGCCTAATTTTTCTCGAAAAGGGATGACTGTTTTTTTATTCTGGTGACGGTATTGAGGGTATGTTGACTAGGGATGTGCCTAAAAGTCGGAGAAAAGAATCAAGACACCAGGCGTCGAACATTATTTTTCCAGGAACATACCTTTTTTATATGTCATTAGAAAGATAATTTAATTCTGAATGTTTCTTCTGAATACCATTTTTTTTCCTATTTCTTACCGTCAGCAACCTGCAGCGTTTTTATTGTTCTGAAATGTGTGAGTATGCCTTGCTTTAGACATACCTAGATATGATTTTGTTTCCTAAAATCAAAAAGACTTAGTAGCAAACGATTCCTCAATAGAAATATAATTTATGTATGGATCATAATGGCCGCTTTATAGAACATATGATTTGATATGTTGCATTAAAAAAAAATTTATTGTTATAAAAAAAAATATTCGATGAATATAATGATTTAGAAATAGTTTGCTGCAAAGTCTTCCTGATTTTAAAAAACACAATCATATTATGTCTCTAAATCAAAGCATACTGTCACAATATAAAAAAATAAATGGAATAGAATTAACATAAAACACGCTGCAGGTTGCTGACGGTAAGAAATAGAGCAAAATTGTATTAAAAAAAATAAACAGAATTAAATTATCTTTCGAAAGACTAAATAAAAAAGGTATGAGAAAATAATTTTGATTGCGTAGCGACGCCTGGCGTCTCAATTCTTTTTTTCGTCTTTTAGGCACATCTCAAGCCAACATTGAATTGTATCAAATACCGTCAACAAAATAAACTTTTTTGAGCGCTTATTCTACTTAAACTAGTGCTATATAGTTTTGACCAAATGTCTGTAATTTTCGAGTGTTTAGACGAATATGGGGAAATGAAACACTTTTCCAGATAAAAACTTAAGTGATTTTAATTACTCAACATGTTTCGAGCTATAAGAAGCTCATCTTCAGAAGTAAAACAGAAAAGTGAAGCTAAAAACACTGAACTTCTACATAACCCAACCCCCCGTGTGAATTAAGGATGAAAGCCAGTCTTGCTGTGTACAATCTAGTATTGAATGTCCTTATATCTGGGCAGTTCATTATGGGGAATAAAACACTTTTCTAGATGAAAACTTAAGTGATTCTAATGATTCAACATGTTTCGAGCTACTAGAAGCATCTTCAGGAGTAAAAACCAAAAGTGAAGCTAAAAACACTGAACTTCTACATAACCTCCCGTGTGAATTAAGGATGAAAACCAGTCTTGCTGTGTACAATCTAGTATTAAATGTCCTTATATCTGGACAGTTCATTATGGGAATAAAACACTTTTCCAGATGAAAACTTAAGTGATTCTAATGATTCAACATGTTTCGAGCTACAAGAAGCATCTTCAGGAGTAAAAACACAAAGTGAAGCTAAAAACACTGAACTTCTACATAACCTCCCGTGTGAATTAAGCATGAAAACCAGTCTTGCTGTGTACAATCTAGTATTAAATGTCCTTATATCTGGACAGTTCATTATGGGTAATTAAACACTTTTCCAGATGAAAACTTAAGTGATTCTAATGATTCAACATGTTTCGAGCTACTAGAAGCATCTTCAGGAGTAAAAACACAAAAGTGAAGCTAAAAACACTGAACTTCTACATAACCTCCCGTGTGAATTAAGGATGAAAACCAGTCTTGCTGTGTACAATCTAGTATTAAATGTCCTTATATCTGGACAGTTCATTATGGGGAATAAAACACTTTTCCAGATGAAAACTTAAGTGATTCTAATGATTCAACATGTTTCGAGCTACAAGAAGCATCTTCAGGAGTAAAAACACAAAAGTGAAGCTAAAAACACTGAACTTCTACATAACCTCTCCGTGTGAATTAAGGATGAAAACCAGTCTTGCTGTGTACAATCTAGTATTAAATGTCCTTATATCTGGACAGTTCATTATGGGGAATAAAACACTTTTCCAGATGAAACTTAAGTGATTCTAATGATTCAACATGTTTCGAGCTACAAGAAGCATCTTCAGGAGTAAAAACACAAAAGTGAAGCTAAAAACACTGAACTTCTACATAACCTCCCGTGTGAATTAAGGATGAAAGCCAGTCTTGCTGTGTACAATCTAGTATTAAATGTCCTTATATCTGGACAGTTCATTATGGGGAATAAACACTTTTCCAGATGAAAACTTAAGTGATTCTAATGATTCAACATGTTTCGAGCTACAAGAAGCATCTTCAGGAGTAAAAACACAAAGTGAAGCTAAAACACTGAACTTCTACATAACCTCTTGTGTGAATTAAGGATGAAAACCAGTCTTGCTGTGTACAATCTAGTATTAAATGTCCTTATATCTGGACAGTTCATTATGGGGAATAAAACACTTTTCCAGATGAAAACTTAAGTGATTCTAATGATTCAACATGTTTCGAGCTACAAGAAGCATCTTCAGGAGTAAAAACACAAAAGTGAAGCTAAAAACACTGAACTTCTACATAACCTCCCGTGTGAATTAAGGATGAAAGCCAGTCTTGCTGTGTACAATCTAGTATTAAATGTCCTTATATCTGGACAGTTCATTATGGGGAATAAACACTTTTCCAGATGAAAACTTAAGTGATTCTAATGATTCAACATGTTTCGAGCTACAAGAAGCATCTTCAGGAGTAAAAACACAAAAGTGAAGCTAAAAACACTGAACTTCTACATAACCTCCCGTGTGAATTAAGGATGAAAGCCAGTCTTGCTGTGTACAATCTAGTATTAAATGTCCTTATATCTGGACAGTTCATTATGGGGAATAAACACTTTTCCAGATGAAAACTTAAGTGATTCTAATGATTCAACATGTTTCGAGCTACAAGAAGCATCTTCAGGAGTAAAACACAAAAGTGAAGCTAAAAACACTGAACTTCTACATAACCTCCCGTGTGAATTAAGGATGAAACCAGTCTTGCTGTGTACAATCTAGTATTAAATGTCCTTATATCTGGACATTCATTATGGGGAATAAAACACTTTTCCAGATGAAACTTAAGTGATTCTAATGATTCAACATGTTTCGAGCTACAAGAAGCATCTTCAGGAGTAAAAACACAAAAGTGAAGCTAAAAACACTGAACTTCTACATAACCTCCCGTGTGAATTAAGGATGAAAGCCAGTCTTGCTGTGTACAATCTAGTATTAAATGTCCTTATATCTGGACAGTTCATTATGGGGAATAAAACACTTTTCCAGATGAAAACTTAAGTGATTCTAATGATTCAACATGTTTCGAGCTACAAGAAGCATCTTCAGGAGTAAAAACACAAAAGTGAAGCTAAAAACACTGAACTTCTACATAACCTCCCGTGTGAATTAAGGATGAAAGCCAGTCTTGCTGTGTACAATCTAGTATTAAATGTCCTTATATCTGGACAGTTCATTATGGGGAATAAAACACTTTTCCAGATGAAAACTTAAGTGATTCTAATGATTCAACATGTTTCGAGCTACAAGAAGCATCTTCAGGAGTAAAAACACAAAAGTGAAGCTAAAAACACTGAACTTCTACATAACCTCCCGTGTGAATTAAGGATGAAAACCAGTCTTGCTGTGTACAATCTAGTATTAAATGTCCTTATATCTGGACAGTTCATTATGGGGAATAAAACACTTTTCCAGATGAAACTTAAGTGATTCTAATGATTCAACATGTTTCGAGCTACAAGAAGCATCTTCAGGAGTAAAAACACAAAGTGAAGCTAAAAACACTGAACTTCTACATAACCTCCCGTGTGAATTAAGGATGAAAGCCAGTCTTGCTGTGTACAATCTAGTATTGAATGTCCTTATATCTGGACAGTTCATTATGGGGAATAAAACACTTTTCCAGATGAAAACTTAAGTGATTCTAATGATTCAACATGTTTCGAGCTACAAGAAGCATCTTCAGGAGTAAAAACACAAAAGTGAAGCTAAAAACACTGAACTTCTACTAACCTCCCGTGTGAATTAAGGATGAAAGCCAGTCTTGCTGTGTACAATCTAGTATTAAATGTCCTTATATCTGGACAGTTCATTATGGGGAATAAAACACTTTTCCAGATGAAAACTTAAGTGATTCTAATGATTCAACATGTTTCGAGCTACAAGAAGCATCTTCAGGAGTAAAAACACAAAAGTGAAGCTAAAAACACTGAACTTCTACATAACCTCCCGTGTGAATTAAGGATGAAAACCAGTCTTGCTGTGTACAATCTAGTATTAATGTCCTTATATCTGGACAGTTCATTATGGGGAATAAAACACTTTTCCAGATGAAAACTTAAGTGATTCTAATGATTCAACATGTTTCGAGCTACAAGAAGCATCTTCAGGAGTAAAAACCAAAAGTGAAGCTAAAAACACTGAACTTCTACATAACCTCCCGTGTGAATTAAGGATGAAAGCCAGTCTTGCTGTGTACAATCACAGCCGTCTATAGAGTACTTCAGACGGCTGTGGTACAATCTAGTATTGAATGTCCTTATATCTGGACAGTTCATTATGGAGAATAAAACAATTTTCCAGATAAAAACTTAAGCGATTTTAATGACCCAACATGTTTCTAGCTATAAGAAGGGTTCGACTCCCTGATGACGAACCCGTGGTCCGTGAAACCCGTTCGTCCGCCATACCGGTCGTAAGCACGATGACTTCCAAAGGAATTGTCCTAGACACTTGAGATTTCCAGGGTAGGTTCTGTTCCTAAATGCCGCGGTTAGGTTTTTGAACCAGCAAAAACGTACAGAGTGACCCATAAAATATGGCTATCCGAAATTTTGTTCCTCAATATCTCAGACAAAACGAAACCAATCGAAATGGGATTCTACGGCCACATGCAAGATGCTCATAATAAGCCTCATGCGAACTTTTGGGGGCATAATATTAACAGAACCATAGAAAATTCAATGGGAACGTTGTAAAGAAGAATCTTCTTGTTTCCATAACAACAAACCCGATTCTAGTGAAATTTATTTTGTGAATGAAGATTAAGATTGATATACTGAATCTTTATGCAAAATTTCAAGAGTGATCGCGTCATCAGAACCATATAAATTTTTCAATTGTCAAGATTTAACATATTTCAGTTTTCCAGAATATTATTTCATCTTTCTGAGATTTTGTATTTATACCTATATACAGTATCAATCTCAAAAGCTATACAAAATATTCTTCTCAATTCAAAATCAATTAAACGAGATCGCTTATATTAGTCTCACCGACCAAAAGAAATCTATAATTTATATTTTTTCAACGAATTTGAAAGTTCAGATCTGCAATAATTATTCACCGCACCTGGATTTTATCATGAATACATTATCTCGATTGTCTCAAGAGAGTATAGTGATTAATCAAGTAGTGATACTCGAGATTTCAGCAAGAACCAGAAGAGTCCATGTGTTATCGATCTGTATCTCTTGGGCAAACCGATCTGGCGGAAGTAGAGCAATTATGGCTCTTCTATGTCCGGTTTACGTTTTCTCCTCAGAAACTTTCAAATATCTACATCTCTACGGATTCTGGGCTGGTATATGCGTGAAATGAATGGCTGAACTGATTCGAACATTCACTGCGATTATCCGATTATCCTAATCTGATTGCTGCGTCTAAGTACTCTAAATTTTCCCAGAAAATTCGTACCAAAGGCAGTTTTCCTTCGCCATGGTAATTTTCGAGAATGTTCTGGTCGAAAAGTTCTGCTTCGAAGATGAATGCGCTCCAAAAAATTTAAGAAACCCCGAGCAGAAGCTTTTGAGCTCTTGTTCTTTGGTGAAGTAATAAAACTACTACCCAAAAATTTTCTATGGTATTTGAGATCTATACGAAATATACAAATGAGAATCTAAGCACAATCGGAAATATAGTCTGAAACTTATTCAAAACTGAAATATGTAAAAAATAATTAATCACAAAAATGAAATTCTATGGTTCTGATGATGATCACTCGAATCGGATATTCTGTTATAGAAATATATAAAGATTCTTCTTTCAATATTTCAATTGAAATTTCTGTGGTTCTGTTAACACCATGGCCACAAAATTTTGCATGAAGATGCAGTACCTATATCAATCTTTATTCACAGAAATAATTTCACCACCCGAATCGGATATTCTGTTATGGAAATATAAGATTTTGTCTCATAATTTTATTATTAGGAGTTGAAAATAACAACTGCTTATGGTTTTCGTTCAAAAATTGTTTTCGTGGTATAGATTTTCGAAAAAAAATTCTCTTATAGTTTTCCATTCAATTGTGGAGAAAAAAAGTCTTCTGCAAAATTTCGATACGGGTGATACTTTTCTAGGAAAAAATAAAAATTTACAAGCAGTTATGATCACTGTTCATTTTATTTCATTGTATAAGTGTTCCATAGAATGAATATTCTAAGATATTGTATGTTTAAGACAGAGATAAAAAAGAACATATCTGCCAAATGCAAATTCGAATAAACTACCATTTTTTATAACTGAGTAATTCATTATATTACTGCGAAGTATTATTGAAAAAACTCTTCTTCTGAAACTGAAAATTGTAGAAAGAATCGGTAAAAATCTTTTTTAATCTGTCCAAAACCAATTTTGATCATAAACAATATCTTAGAATTCATTCTATGGAAGATACGATGAAATGGAATGAACAGTGATCATATCTGCTCGTAAGTTTTCATTTTTTCCGAGAAAAGTACGAGTATATACTTTATACAAATTTTACAAGAGAATTTTTTTTCCAGAATTGTTTCCCCGTAAGAGAATTTTATTTCTCGAAAATCTATCCCACGAATACAATTTTTAAGGGAAAATCATATGGGGTTGTTATTTTCAGCCCCAAATAATAAAGTTATGGGATCAAAAAAAATTGTGTAACATCTACTCAATGAATCGTATTATGTAAAGTTTAATGACTCAGTGTTTTTTAGGACTCCTAAAAATTAAAAACTGTCAACTCGTCCTCGCCTTCCAAAGGTTGAAGGGAGGTCGCTTTCGAATTAATTTATATGAACTACCTCTGCTTATTTTCATCTAGGAATCATCTACCTAGGTCCCTCGCATTTGTTTATATGAAAACTGAGTTATGATCTTACGAACTATTTCGCCTGGTGGTTCAATTTTTTTTATTTCGATATTTTTTGGCGCCCCTGCCGCCTATGCGGCCTATGCCCCTGTGGCAAGTGCCACCTTTGCTCTGTAGTTTCAACATACCTACTCTAGGAAGCAAAAGGTGAATTTCCCCGTTAAAAAATTGATTTCATTTTGTACCGGTTAAGTTGGTTAAATTTGTGTGGCTTTCAATTCATTCGTTTTATTTGAAACAACCTGGATTCTGATAAGAATCTGAGAGAGATTGATACAATTGACGGGTGCCTTGAAGGTTTTGGAGCGTAGTACCCCGAAATGGTCTATCCGCTACTGCCATCACATTCTATTAAATTTACAATTAATGGTTAATGGTCTTTCCAGAAAAGTTGTGCACTACGTCAGATCAGGTAACCGCTTGCAGTAATACTACTGGGTTTATTAGGTAGGTACATTCATTTCGAAAATAAATTAAATCGAAGATTACTGGCATTTTGCAATCTCATTGGTTGCAACGTTGAAAGTATTTTTCGAAGTAGAACGAAAACAGGTTCAATCTATTCAAGCGTAAAGAAATAGTTCTGAACTTTGAACTTTTTCGCAATGATATGGCCCACTGGCGCAGCCAGGGGGGGGCTTTGGGGCTGCAGCCCCCCCCCAAAGATTGATTTCTTCGTTATTTCTTTCTTTCTTTATTTTTTTTTTTTGCAACTTTCTATATTCACTGTATCATCAAAAATTTTTCAGTTCAGCGCCCCCCCAAAATAAAATCCTGGCTGCGCCACTGATATGGCCTGAAACAAACTTCTTTTGTGGTTGAAAATGATTTCTGTCTGTTTATTCATTCTGAACAGAATGATCTACATTTTTTTATTTGTCATTGATGGGGCAAAAATCGTCAGTTCTAATATGGAGGCATTAGCAAAATCGGATAATCAGAAAAACATTCAGGGATTCGAAAGTAAATACCTGAATTTTGGAAAGAGAGAGCAAGCGAAGAGAAAACTCCAGACAAGGCCCAGAAATCATGGAAATATGCATTCAAATGTGATTTTCAAACGCTTGTTCTACTTAAACGAGTGCTATATCGTTTTGCCCAAATGTCTGTAATTTTCGAATTTTGAGTCGAAAATGATCTCAAACGATAGGGTTCGACTCCCTGATGACAAATCAGTGGACATTTCAACTTTTTTCCGAATGAAAAGACTAATAGACTGTAAATTACCATGTTGAAGTTAGGACCTTAATAACACAATTAAGAGATTAAGTTTGAAACAATTAGAACCATACTTCTGAACTTTGGAGAAATATCTCAAGTCCGCTGATTTGAAATATTTTCTGAGTTATACTGTTGATTCTTTTGACAATCACGCGGGTGCTAAACATACTGAGGTGAAAATTTGTTTTATTGAAAAGCTGGTTTTCTATTCACCAACAACAAAATCTGAAAGCTTTCACCAAACCTCTCATCATTTCAATTTTTTACAGAATCCTTGTTTATTTTCAATTTTCACTATCGACCCATTTTGATTGTCACACTAATAGGTAAGTAATATGCGATGTCACCAACCAACGAACCATTCAAATAGTTCAAAAACAATTTCCTATCTGATGTAATTAGGTATATTATTTATATTTCTCAACCAAAATCATCGAATAAACTTACCCAATGAAATTTCAACAAAAAAGACGCAAAAAAATTAAAGATATCTGAAGCGTTCGAAAGCATCTTATAACCGCAACGATTAAGTTGTCTTTGATATTATTCTTAAATGATGTTTATCCGTCTCAAAATATAATTATTGAGGCGTAAAAGTGGTGACCGAGTAGAGAAATTAAATTAATACATGTTGCGTAAATCTCTCGACGATAACATTTTTCACTTCGATGACCGATATCCCTTTCGCCAGCTATCCGACATTTGGTTCATACGGACATAGAGCACAATTAGACCGTGAAAAATCAAGAGTGCTAATGCGGTTCGGACTCTATGAACTCGTTCAACTGAATCGCATAGAAACTTGACTTAACCTGAGGTATGTATGAAAATCGTTCATATCGTGAGTAATTATCCTTATTATTTCGAGTGTGGAAAGTAGAAATGGAAAAAAGTGTGATTAAATACAAGGAGTCTTCTTAGGTTTTACCTGTACGTGATGCAAAAATTTAATTTTATGGTAGTGCAAATTGGATAAAAGATGCATCGGTGGTTTTCTTTGATGAGAGACCGGATGCACTTTTACTTAACGCTATTTGAAAAAAATCTGAAGCATTGAGTGGAGACGGGTGACATGACATTGATTATCACAAAGATTTAACACGAGAATGTCTACTCGAATGTTTTATGTTTGATATGAAATATTTCAGAAGGCTTATGAAGGCTGTGGAGTTATTTATTAACATTTCATAGTTTTTTTTTTCAATTTGGAGTTTCGATTTTCATCATCTGATTACTGACTTCTCGAAACTATTTCGAAAAAGTAATATGGAAGTGCCATGCCTTTTCCTATAGCTTGAATTTTTGAGATCGTTTTTTCAATATAAATAAATAAATCTAATGGGTTTATACTAGACGTCATTTGTAGAAACTCAAATGTTTCGGTGTTCCGACTATTGAGAAGTTTTTTTTATTCGTAAAAATTAATTATGGAAAAACTACTACACTGGGAGCATTCAAACAACACAACACAACACAGTTCAGTTCTTATTCGTCGAAAAAAATAACTGAATTTGGTGTTAAATATCACTACCATAATCTGATTTTGTCACTTTTGTTTTGTTTTCATTGACTTGCTAGGATTGAGAAGACTCCTTCAGTTTGAGTGGGATTCAAAGCAGCAACTGAATAGAATGAATGTAGTGATTTTTTTACAGAATAGAAAATTTGGAAAATTGTGAGCTCGACCTTTCTTTCGAATGAAACAAATTGTTGACATGTTTGAAATAAGTCACTATTCCTTCCATAAGATTTCCATCGATTTCATGAAAACATCAATAATTTTCATCACTCTTCATAAAAGCTGAAAACAGAAAATCGAAAGAACACCAGATTTTTTCGAGCTCAGCTGCCTTAATTGTGATAAAAATATCGCAAAAGAAAATGTATGTATGTATCGTTCACAGTACGCAGGGTGTAAATGAATATTTGCGAAATAATTAGGAGGTGACTCCTTGTCAAAAAATAGGCTGGGTCTTTTATATCAACTTTTTTGAATAAAATTCAGATTCCAAAGATTCGATATTCACTGTAGGCAAATATGGACTAGGTACCCAGAAACACTTGATGCAGACTGAATTTACCATTATTAATATATTTATCATATTAATACAAGAAGTTCCTGGACAAAAAATATTCTGGCTTATCGAACCTTCTTTCTAGTTCTAGATAACTAAAGGGTTAAAAATAAATTCTCTAGTCCATACTTCGGTCAATTATTATATAATATTTCATTATATCTTCAAAGCAAATGAAAGTTTCGGTGAAAGATCCATTCTTCAATTGAAAAATTATGCATATAAAATGTTCAATTATTTAAAAAGCTTCATTATTCAATAAAGATATCGTAATATCTCGTACACATTATAGTTTAATATTATCATTGAACATATGGTTCAAATTAATTTTGATTGTTACATTAACCTCATTAAAGAATATCTTATGTTTGGACAAGTTTATTTCCGCAGATGAAAGTTATTATTTAATAATTCCATATTTTGCGATTCAAAGAAAGTGTGCAATACGGAATCAAGTAAATATAGTATTTTGAATGGAAAGTATAATATTTATGTAATTTTGTAGGTAAGTGAATGACGCAAAATACATCTGATTTTTTGCTAACAATATACTTCCTCTGGAATAGAAATAACCTCAGATTTTTCAATTTATATTTTTTAAAATCACGTGTTTACGTTAGACGTCAAACATGCTAGCCGAAATTGAACAAAGAATTATTGATGAATGTGAACTTATATGTGAGAGGTCTCGAAAAGATTGACTCAATAATTGTTATAGGATGGGACAGTGCCAAGAGGTCAAGAGGCATTTTGAACATTTCCTATGATTATTGTGCACTCAATATTCCTCCAGACATTACGATTTTTCCAGCTTGAAACGTTCACATCTCTTCTGGAGATGAAATTTGTTGGAGAATCTGTCTTTTTCGTTAGCGACTTCAAATGCCCAAACTTTGTAAGACCTGAATATTGTCACAAGTCTGTCTTACTGAGAACTTAAGTGATCTTTTTAAACTACGCCAGCTCAACACCATTCTCAAAAGAGATCGTAAATGTCTGGACCTGGTACTCGCGAGTGATGACGTTGGGTTTCGGTAGTGCCATGTATCCTTATATCATGGGTAGTGCCTGCTGTTGAAACCTTTTTTCCTGGGATGCATATCATCCCGCCTTGCAAATAATGCTATCTCATGAAGTTTCTTAGCGCCAAGTGAGTTTTCCACAGCGTAAGATGTGCGGTGGAATTTGGAATTTGAATTTGGAACACATTTTTCGGATGTGAGAGATCTAAATGTGAGCATTAATAGTGAATTCGACACAACTCAGTTTCCTCCTGTTATTATTCCATCTGTGACTGCGACTGAAATCAAGAGGATAAGGGATAGATTTCCGGATAAATTGATGATTGGTGATGATCAGATCCCTTCATATTTTTACGAAAATGCAGCTCAGCATTTGCTAGACCCCTCCATCATATACTGACCATTAGCCTACGTACTTCTATATTTACCAATAAATGGAAGAGAGCTCGGGTTATCCCCATATTCAAGAAAGCGGATTCATCTCTTGTGGTAACTACCGACCAAATTTTGCCAAGGAGTATGAAGAGGTATTATATTCAAGTACTTATCATCATGTTAAGCCACATTTGTCAAAAAAGCAGCATGGTTCCATACGAGGTAGGTTAACAGTAAATAACTTGGCAACATTATCACAGAATCTTGCTGAGACTATCAATGATGGAAGTCATGTGGATGTAATCTATACGGAATTCTAACGTGCTTTTGATACCATTTATCACGGGCAACTCATGAGCAAACTTTCATCTTTCAGCTGCACTAATTTTTTCTTGAAACTAATGTATTCATATTTGAAGGAAAGGAAAAGTTACGTGTTTTATAATGGCTTCAAGTCTTTCGAGTATGAGCTCAGGACGGGCGTTCCCCAGGGGTCCAATCTGGGTCCCTCATTGTTCATCATTTTTATAAACGACCTGTTGTGCTTTTTTGGTAACAATGCTTTAGCCTATGCTCATGCTTTGAAACTCTTCTTGAGGATATCTCGTATTGCTGATATTTTGCGTCTTCAGTCATGTCTGGAGTATGTCCACGATTGGTTCCTGATAAATGGTCTCATTTTGCCTTTCCGGTATTATGAGAGAACTGAGAATGACAACCTTCCATGCACTCCAGAGTCTACAGTGCGCAAAGTTCAACCAAAAGCTCCTCAGCGGAAAGTTTGAGTTTTCTGCTCTCACGAATTAATCTCCTTGTATCAAGAATGGGGACCAGGCATCCGCTGCCGTTCGTCTTGCCTACTCCTCGTACCAAATATTCCAACGGGCACCTGTATATCGATCATGTGATAGTGCTAATTAACTTAGGTATAATGGGTTTTTCATAGTGTTTTGAGTTTCCAAGCTGCTTCTGGGTAGCAATGTTAATATGAAAATATTTTCTTTTATTTCAAGTTATCGTGTATGGCTTCAATGTTACCCTGTAATTGGGCGACTAATGGTCTCGAACTTTTAATATTAAATATCTTGATCATTAGTCCCTGTCATTAATAACCTAGTTGATTAAATAACTATGATGATTGTAGTGACATTACCGTCATGCGAACACAAATGGAAATTTTTAGGATTTTGCCGCTATTATTCAAGTTTGATAGCAGAAATCTGATCGGAGCGATTATGTAGGGTAATAGTTCGAAGAGAGTACATTACCATAAAATAAAAATAAATATTTCCTTAAGTTGATATTATTCAGAAACGTCAACTTTCCCAACGGATTTGACCAACGCTAAATGTGAAATTGCAATCCAATAACCCATAAAAAACTACTCAGTTCCTGCTTTACATGGGCATGTTCATGCGGTTTGTTATTGGAATATTCATTCGAATGAAATTTATGTTCTTCCTGCGGTCAGAAAACATTGATGGTCCTATCAAAACACTCAATAGCTGATTGATTTTTCTTTTCCAATCACTTTTCATTTCTGGTTCAACTGTTCAAATCTATAGTTGAATGATTTGGTTGATTCCTATTTACTTTTTCATATATTATGAAATATGGTGCAATTTATATTTTTGGACAGTTGCTACCGTTTATATGAACATTTTGCATTTTGATAAGTGTTTTAGATGAAATATTAGTCCTTGGTCGCAAACGCTGTTGAGTGGATTTATCGATTAATAATTTTGCTGAATTTTTGAGTGCTCATTCTACTCAAACGAGTACTATATCTTTTTGCCCAAATGTATGTAATTTTCGAATTCTGAGCCGAAAATGGTCTCAAACGATAGGGTTAGACTCCCTGATGACGAATTCGTGGTCAAATTCAATTCTGTCCGTGGGGCCGTCCGGCCGTCAGTTAGCACAATAACTTTCGAAGGGATTGTCCTAGAGACTTGAAATTTTCATTATGAATTCGGGATCCAAATGGCTCAGAAGAGCTCATTAAACAGCCAAATCGTACAGTGAGTTCCATAAAATATGGCTATTCAAAATTTCTGTTCCTCAATATCTCAGAAATAACGAAACCAATCGGAATGAAATGTTACGGCCAATTGCAAGATACTCATTCATAGCAAGCCTGGTGAGAAATTTTGTGGTGATAATAGAAAATTCAATTAGAATATTGAAAAGAAGAAACTTCATATTTCCATAAGAAAATATTCGATTCGATTAAAATTTATTTTGTGAATGGAGATTTGGGTGAAATTTCTTTTGTGAATGCAAACTGATATACTGAATTTTCATGCAAAATTTTCCGGCCATAGTGTTAACAGAACCATAGAAAATTCAATTGGAATATTGAAAGAAGCATCTTTATATTTCCATAACAAAATATCCGATTCGAGTTAAATTTCTCTTATGAATGTTAACTGATATACTGAATTATCGTGCGAATTTTGTGGCCATAGTGTTAACAGAACCATAGAAAATTCAATTGGAATATCAAAAGAAGAATCTTTATATTTCCATAACAGAATATTCAATTCAGGTGAACTCATTTTATGAATGGAAACCGAATGTTCAGGCAAAATTCCAATAGGATAGCATTATCAAAATCATAGAATTTATTTTTTTATTTATATTCTCTACATATTTTATTTTCTGAATAATTTCCAGAATATAATTCCGATTGTGCTGAGATTCTGTATCTATATATAAGGTATCAATCTCAAGTCCCATATTGAATTTTGAGGTAATAGTCTTATTGCCCCAATTGACCAATGAACGAGCGCTCAAAAGCTCCTGCTCAGGGCTCAATTTTTTTATTTATCAGACATATGCATTCAAATCAGCACAAGTTCATCATTCCAAATATACAAATCTGATCGAGATAACATTATGTGTGTTTTTTGACAGGGAAAGTTGTCGATGAGGTTCGATTGTTCAGTAACATAAACTTTATAGGTAAGTACCTAATGCGTTTCGAAATATTAACTGACGAATAACGATTGAAAGGTTAGTACAGTATTCTGTATACTGAAGATGGAAAAATAAAGAAAACATGTTTTTGAAAAAAAACTGCACTTGAATAGCACACATAAAATGAAATAAACAGATATTAAGTAAGTAAGAAAAATATTTTTTTATATTTTTTTCGATTAAAGAATGCTATACATTTATTTTGGGGAAATATGTATTTGAAAATGTATAATTCTGATAGTTTTCGATCTTTAATTCGAGTCCATTGTGTTATAGTAACTGACGGAATAAAAATAATGGATAAATTGGAAAACAATGAAACATTCACAATTTCAGTAGCAGTGGTGTCGACAGCTTTTGAAAACAGGGGGACCGAGGAGGGGCCAGGGTTTTCTAGTGAGGGCCATAATAAAAGAATTTTTACAGATTCGTTTAGAATAGGTCGAATTTCAGAAATAAATCCGCCAAAATCTTATAGTCATGTGAGAGTTCGATTAATTCATAATATTCTCTGTGTGATAATGTTCTATGACGTTCATATCATTTACATTAGCCAAATCAATTTTTATTGTGAATAGAATCAAACAAGTAAGAATACATTCAGTATATCAGTCTCGATTCACAAAAAAATTTCACTGGAATCGGATTTCTTGTTATGGAATATAAAGATTCTTCTTTTCAATATTCCAATTGAAATTTCTATGGTTCTGTTCATACTTTTGCATAAGGCTTATTATGAGCATCTTGCATTTGGCCGCAACATTTAATTTCGTTTTTCCTGAGATATTGATCAACAAAAATTTGAAATGGCCATATTTTGTCATAAAAGATAGCCATTCAAAATTGTTGTTCCTCAATATCTCAGACAAAACGAAACCAATCGAAATAAAATGTTGCGGCCAAATGCAATATGCTCATAATAAGCCTTATGCGAAATTGTGTGACCATAGTATGAACAGACCATAGAAAATTCAATTGGAATATTGAAAAAAAGAATCTTTATATTTCCATAGCAAGATATCCGATTCGAGTGAAATTTTTTTTTGTGAATCGAGACTGTTATACTGAATGTATTGCAAAATTTCAAGAGGATCGCATCATCGGAACAATAGAATTAAATTTTTTTTCATTTATTGAGTCATAGAAAATGCCTCATTTTCAACTATGATTTGAGTCAGAACGGGTTGTCGCACAACAAGCTGTTGTGGTACAATTTGTAGTGAATTTTATGTACTTTCATTTTATATGGAGAGGTTTTTCACGAAAAGTTGATAGTTTCCGAGTAATAAGCAAAAAACTGATCAAGAATGAGTTGTTTCATTTTTTTTGTATTTATGTTCCGTCACGAAATTTTGTTAGTAAACCTCAGATTCGGATTAGGCACTCCAAAAAACATAAAAAATGGAAGATATCAAATTACCCCAAAACTTTCCCGCTAGGGGTTCTTTTAGGCACAAATGTACTGTACTTACTACTAGTTCATATTGGAAAAACTATTAATTACATTTGAATATCCTGACAGTTC
The DNA here is from genome assembly GCA_013421045.1 of Propylea japonica. Taxonomy (NCBI): domain Eukaryota; kingdom Metazoa; phylum Arthropoda; class Insecta; order Coleoptera; family Coccinellidae; genus Propylea; species Propylea japonica. The sequence goes on from CM024240.1 coordinate 43,095,318, forward strand.
TTGATTTCTTATATTTATTAATGAATTCATGATTTGAATCGGAATTCAACTCTCCGATTCAAGGAAGGTTTATTTAAATAAGAAATATTAATTTATTGATGAATGCGATGAAGCTAACAGCAGTCAGGATATTCAAATTTGAATTGCCGTTTTTCCAATATAAAAACTCGTACAAAAACTTCTGACTTCACAATAAGGCCTTCCAATTTATTTTTCAAGATGTGAGAATACGATTGCATAAAAAAAGGACGAACTTTCGATTCTATGAAAAATCAATTCAATATATTCATGTCATTTATCCTACAATTCAACTGCCTAAAACCAGAACACTTTTAAAGACACAAAATGTAAATGCCGACAAACCCTTCACCCAATTATGTATTTCCTTTTATTCTAAAGTTTCCTACAGTCATCAATAGAATCAAAATAATTAATTGATAACTTGAGGAAAGCTCGCTAGATCCGGGTCTCCCGTGGAACAAGGTATTATTCACCAACCCACACAGTTAAACTTGAGGGCATAGAACAATCGAACGCATAAAATCTTTCAGCTTTCTTTTGTGAAAGATGACAAACATGTGGAATATAAAAAATTTAAGGAAAGTCCTGAGCAGATCTTTTTGAGCTCTCGTTTATTGGTGGAGCAATGATGATATTACATCAAAATTTTGTATATGACTTGAATTTAATGCTAAGTATGTAAATGCAGAATATCAGCACGATCGAAATTATCTTCGGGAAATTATTCAAAAAATTGAATATGTAAAAAATCAATGATTGAAAAAATGAAATTCCATACTTCTAATGATGCGATCTTTTTGAAATTATTTATGCACATTCAGTTTATCAAACTTCATTCACAAAATAAATTTCACTCTTATCGAACATCGTAGTATGGAAATATAAAGATTCATTTTTCAATATTCCAATTGAATTTTCTATGGTTCTGTTAATACTATGGCCTCAAAATTTTGCACGAGAAAAATTTCTTTTCGATTGGTTTCCTTTTGTCTGAGATATTGAGGAATAAAAATTTTGAATGGCCATATTTCATGGAACACCCTGTACGATTTACCTGGTCTCAAGGATAATCCCTTCGAAAGTTATCGTGCTTACGGCCGGACGGAGAGCCTGAAAGAAAGAATTGAATTTGACCACGGATTTGTCATTTTCGACTTAAAATTCGAAAATTACAGACATTTGGGCAAAAGGATATAGCCCTCGTTTAGGTAGAGATATAACTGAAAAACTGAAGGAATCCCAGCGGTGAAGTCTGAAGTACCAAATAGGTATCGAAAAAATGTCCACAAAATTCGAAGATGAATAACTCCCGAAATATAAAAACGATTTAACCCTTTACCGCTGATTTATAGGTACTTATTGATCCCTAAACTACCCTATAAAAATTTGAGTCTCTGTCTCGTTCTATTACTCATGTGCTCATATTCTTTATCAGCGAGTTGGTTGTGGCAGTTTTTGGCTCAACATTAAAAAAAATATTTGAGCCATGTACTTTTAGGTGTTGAAAAAGGTTTTTAAAACATTTTTACGGCAGACTATATCGATCCAATTTTCAATAGTAAAAGAGGAATTTTCTCTAGAAAAGCCCTATATCATCAATATCTATCTATCCGATACAAGTTTCAATTATTTTATTTTTCTGTTCCTTTTCCTGCTTCGATTTTTTTTTCGTTTCAGATTCAGAATTTCGAAGGCATCTTAGAGAGGATTATCGTATATTTTGTTGGAATCAATAAAGAAGAAATATTTCAATATTTGAATAGATTCTTTAAGTTTTATTTTTGTAAGAACGACGAGACAGGGTTTTTTCTACTAAGGTTTTTTTTCCTGAGCTCTAGTTGCATACGAAAAGTGGTATGGTACCCCGTTTTGCATTAACCTCAGTTAAGGATTTTTATTTTTGTTTTATGTATTGTATTATGTTAGCTCTTGATTTCAAAAGAATATATAAGTCACAAAAAACACCATGTTAAAAATGATATTTACCATGTTGAAAATTTAATCCACAATCTAAATGCGCATAGGTATTGACTGCTACACCACTGCACAACAATATCACATCACTCACAGTCACCGCCTCGCGATCTACTTAAACGAACTCCTTCGATACCAAACGCGTTCCTCTAACTTTGAAGAAAGTCTTTACTGCAACAGTGATATTGTTCTTATAGTTGTTGAAGGTATCTTGGGTGTGGAGACGCTTTTAGGCGAGGGAACTACGAGTTTGCGATGGAGAAGGAATCAGTTTAATCGAGAATGGGTGTATTTTGCACAACACAACGAATTAATAGGAATTTGAAATGATTATAGGTTGAAAAGAAAGTGAATTTGGCTGTATAATATCTATGATGGTTTGGGTATACCTTCACTAATGTGCTGGAATTTGGTACAAATGTTCTTGAGAATCAATGAGCGGTATAGTTGTCTACCTTCCAGGTGTTAATTTTTCCTATTACAGCTTGCTGCAAAAAGTTATCTTTCGTATCTTTTACACTTTCTTCACGACTAGGAAGGACCTTTTCAGAAAACCAAGATGACCGAAAATCATTGGGCACTCTATAGCACAACAGTTGGTTATATTTGAACCTTGGGCGCTCGTTCTACTTAAACGAGTGATATATCGTTTTGCCCAAATGTCTGTATGAGCCGAAAATGGGCTCGAACGATAGGGTTCGGCTTCCTGATGACGAATCCTTGGTCAAATTCAATTCTGTCGGGGGGGTTGTTAAAACCGGTAACTTTCGAAGGGATTGCCCTAGAGACTTGTGATTTTCAGGGTGTGTTCGGTTCCTAAATGCCGCGGTTAAGTTCATTAGCCAGCCAAATCGTACAGGGTGTTCCATAAAATATGACCATTCAACATTTTTGTTCCTCCTTATCTCAGACAAATTCGAACCGATCGAAATGAATTTCGTGGCCAAATGCAAGATGCTCATAATAAGACAAAATATTGTGGTACTATGGCCACAATATTCTGCTACCAGAACCATAGAAATTAAATTGAAATATTGAAAAGAGGAATCTTTATATTTTCATAACAGGCTAGATTACTTACTGTTCATGCAGATTTTATCATCTAGACACATCTGTCTTCAAAAAATTTGTTCTTCATTATTAACAATAATTTAATTTTTGCTTACGAGACTCAGGGTTTTCAGTAGGTAAAACATTAAATTTGGCGAATGCTTTAACAGAACTTCAACAAATTCAACCTAAAATTCTGACCTAATGAAAATAAACTGAAAATTAAGAGAAAAACATAAAGTGTTTTCCGCCCAGGCGCGGATAACTAGTGCAATTATTCTTTTTGGCATGTCCTCAATAAGATTTCGAATAAATTAGAGCATTACTGAGCTGCTACAAATTTTCAGGAGAGAGCAGGTCAATTGAATTCTTGGATATCAACCTCTGCTAATATACACAGTGTTCTGATTTGTTTCCGACAAACTGAAATGAATTTTAAGCAAAAAAGTTCCTATGAACATGTTTCCGAAAATGCTTAGTTTCCTAGATACAGGGTGTTAAAGTTGAAAAAATAATTCGCGTTTTCTTTAATATGTTTCGAAGATGTCATTTGTGCATTCAACAGAACGGTGGACATTTCGAACACCCTTAAAAATTATTATGTTATTTTGTTTTGTTCTAAATTGTTACTTCTGAAAAATATTTAATTTAAAATTATTACAAATTTGTTTCTACATGTTTTAGAGATTACAATAATATGGATTTGGCTTTAAATTCGTATTTCTCTGAAACGGTTGCTCCTAGCAACTTAAATGAGGTATACCTTTTTTAACCAGAAAAGTCAGGGAAATCGATTTTTTAGTCCAAAATGACGTACAGGGTAGCACAAAAAAGTTGCAACGGTTTAAAGGGGACGAAATGATTGCCAGTGGCGCCCTCTAGAAAATACAACCAAATTTACCACAAATTTGAATTTCTCACCTCAAAAAAACCTATGTACCAACTTTCATGCAATTATTTGGAATCAGTAGAAAGATATCAAAGAAAACGCGAATTATTTTTTCAACTTTAACATCCTGTATCGCGGAAACGAGGCATTTCCGGACCCATGTTCATAAGAACTTTTCGGCTTAAAACGATGTGATCTATCACCCATTTCAGTGTGTCGGAAACGAATCAAAACACCCTGTATATAAATACTCCCTGGCAATCGTAGCCCCATGCGGTCGGGCATTAACATGTATTAGCACGAAATCGTCTTCAATAAACGGTCCATAAGGACATGTGGCGCTAAGATTTCTTTTGTTTTATGTTTTCACTTTCTTTTCAGTTTATGTATTTTCATTAGGTTCGGAAGTTGCAAGTCCGGACTAACTGCCATTTTACAATGATGTTAATGGTAATGGCTAGAGAAGTTACAGGATCGCTGAAATGAATGTATTCAATGAAGAGCAAAATATGTTGATTTATAAAATATTTTGACATTGAAATTTTGTTTGGTTCTATAGTAGGCTAAACATTTTTCAATATATCCTCGTATAAAATGATGAAACACTTTTGAAATAAATGTATTGTAAAGAGTTTTCCAATAAGAGGGGTTATTTTGATATTCAAAGAAAAATGCCATTTTTCAATATAATGATCGGATGCTTATTTCATTATAAAGAAGAAGCTATGCCGTTAATAGTGGAAAATAACATCAGTCAAATGACCACCACGACCACGCTTACAGGACCAAATCCTTTTAATGAAATTTTCCATAACCAAATCGCAAAGTGGCTGCCTTATGTCCTCGATAGCCTCACGAATTCCATCTTTAAGTTCTAGAATCGACGCTGGGCTATTGGCGTAGACCTTCCCTTTCACGTGGCCCCAAAGGAAGAAGTCGCAAGATCTCGGTGGCCAATTGTGATCATCTCTTCGAGAGATAACACGGTCCGGAAACTTTTCCCACAAAAGATCAATGGTTTCGTTGCTTGTGTGGCACGTAACGCCGTCTTGTTGAAAGTAAACGTTGTCCAGATCAATACTATCCAATTTCGGCCATAAAAAATCTTTCATCATCTCTCAATAACGCAATCCATTCACCGTAACTTTTGCTCCAGACTCATTTCCGAAAAAGTAATGTCCAATGACTCCGCCGGACCATAAACCACACCAAACAGTTACACGTTGTGGATAGAGAGGCTTTTCAACAATAACTATTGGGTTTTCCGAGCACCAGATGCGACAATTTTGCTTGTTGACGAAGCCAGGTGGAAATGGGCCTCATCACTCAAGATGATTTTTCGATGGAATTCCGGATCATTTTCATGCATTTCAATGACCCAATCAGCAAAAATGTTCGAGTTGTACGAACCGTCTCTGCCAAATTTTCACCATTTTTATAGTGAATTTTAATAATTTCAATACGTTCTTGAAGCGTGTATCGTTCCATTTTTGTCATTGGCGTAGTTTCTACTTGTCAAATGTCAAAAAAATGACATCCTCAAACGTGACAACTACCGAAACAGCGGGATATTCAAAATAACACCTCTTATTGGATAACCCTTCATAAGTTCAAAAGATATCAAATCAACCAGAAAATCGTAAGTGTACCGTGTACCGAAGGTTAACAAAGGTCAAAAAAATAAGAAACGAAAGTTGGTATGAATGTCCGTCGAAACGAATTTCACCAGACAAATGAAAAAACTCAAACTCTGAAAATAAAATCTCAAGATGATGATGAAGGTTTAGGCAATACTTAGGTTGCCCTAGGGTCTAGGGCCTAGGGCCCGAAAATATATGCCAACCAAACTACCAAACGCAAAGTAAGTAGTTTAATATATTTGCATACAGTGGTCGGTAATGTCGAAAAGTATTTTCCAGTTATTGTTCTACCCTTTTCCAGAAAATCAATTATGATTACTTCATGGCAATCCAAAAAACTGAGGCAAAAACTTTTCCAACAGATTTTCGGACACGAAATTTCTCAGGTCTTGAAGAACTCTCTCTTCCGAAAAAGTTCGAATTCGATGAACTATATCTCCGTTCTGCATCAAAAACGCAAAAACTTTAAGAATTCACAAATAAATCTCCATTTAATGACCGATTTATAAATTAGAGTAAGTGAAATTGTCCAGTCCGACAAATTCTAATAAAATACACATGATCTAAAGGCCGAATCATATTACATAAGATATTTTACATAAAATTATAAATAATTAATCGCAATATTACTACCTAAACATGCATTATATAGGTATTATTTAATTATTCACTGACCATTTCGGATATGCACGGCTAGACAATTACGAAAATTGCCGATGAAATATCCTATTTTTGACACTTTCTTCTTGTAAAAACTCGGAAAGTTCCTTGTTTCCAGCCAATGATCTTCGAAATTTGAAGAAAAGAGTTACTTGGGACGCATCGGGAATTAGCAGGAGAGAAATGAAGATTTCCGAATTACCAAAAAAATTGAATACTTTCGAAGATATATTGTATAGAAAAATAATGGCTTCATTTGGCAGATGTGGCGTGAGTACAAACTTTATGTTCAACGTTTATTTGAACCAGCAAGTTAAATTGATAAATTAAATCCAATACACCTCAGGAATAATAAACTTTAAATATCGTTTCGGCAATAAAACAAAAAAATCAAATTATAAATTGTGTTTATTATAATATAAATTGATTATGATATTGTCTAGAACATAGGAATACCCATAGTCCATTCACGAAAGTTCGAGCGCATAGTAGGCTTCTGTTTATTTATCTGAAGTTGTCAGTATTTGCTGTCATAACGTAAAATAAAGTCAACGTTGCTGAATTATCCAGGCTGGTCTGACGAGATTGCGAGTTATCAGAAAACTCTATGCAATATTGACAACATTGCTCATGAAAATAAACAACATAACCTAAAATTTTAATATACACAGTGGAATATGTCAAATTTCCATGGCCAACCGTCGGCTCAAATTTTCGTGAACGGATTAGACGTCGTGGAACATCGTCACAGAGAATTTGAATCAATAGAACTATCATCTGCATGTGCATATAATCGAGTTTTGGCCGATTCGCATTTATTTTTCGGATTATATCATTAGGTATAGTTTCATAAAATACTATAATAACTTCAGAATCTATTGGCTTCCTACTCATATACAGGATGATTGGTGAAGTAAAGGACAGCAGCCCAGTGGAAAAAAGACATCAAACTGAATGAGAATTGTGGTTCAAAAGTTCCATGAATCCATAATAATATTGGTTTCGGAGATGAAAGATAATTTATGAAAAATGCTGAAATATATACCTATATTTCGCTTATATCTTACAGGCTTGTTACTAATTTGCTATTTTGAAAAATGTACAGGCTCGTATCAAAAAGTTTCAATTTGCGCACCTAGTAGAAAATCTCTCGGTATCAATTTATCTAATAGAAATTTGAAAGAGCAATTCATCGATATTTTTCTTGAGCTGATAGAAAAAATGTATTGTATGAATCCTGTGAAATATTAGCGAAAAAATTGACATATTGAATATAGGTAGATAAGGTTTGAGGTTTCATCACTACACACGGGTCCCAAAGTCATTACATATAGGAAACTCACAAATACCCTGAACAAATCCGCAACAGTCTAGAGTGTAGTAAGAGAGATCACAGGAAGCCCACCTAAATCAAACACATCACGGAATTCAGAAAAAGCCCGAAAACTTAAGCTACGGTTTCCTCGGACAGATCGTCGACCGTCGCGTCCAGGCTGCCAGTCGCTGCGTTGTGACGGTTTTATCTAACCAATGCATTTCAGTGGTACCGCTTTTTTAGCAATCGCACAGTTGGACGGCGCCTGAACGTTGAAGTTGGACGTCGCGACAGACGGTTCTGATCAGCTGAGTTTAGATTCGAGCGGTGAAGTGCAGTTCAACAGTGTTAAAGAAAGTAAAATTATTGTTTATGTTGGTAATTCGGAAATGGAACCTATCTCAATGTTATACAAAGCTTCTCTTCAGCAGAAATTGGATATTTTATCCTATTGGTACCTTTCATTGTGCTGTCACATTTAATATAAGTCTAAACTTGTTCGAAAAGTTCAGTGGAAAGTCCGAAATACTCCCTAAATTTCATTTCCAAAGAACCTTCTTTGCAAGGTGTAATATATATTAGAATAATATTTTATATTCGCGGGTTTTCCTGCGCAAGCTAATGTTTTCGTATTGTATGTAACATGTGTGACAATCTCTGCGGAGATACTTTGTACAGCAGTTGTTGATAATATATGTAGAAGTTAAGAAGTAGTTTCATTCTGGTTATATTCAAATTAATATATACCTGAAATATAATATATAAGAGTATCCTCATATTAGTGTACTCGAATATATTACAGTGCGACGAGAAAAAAGTGTTATATGACAACATCGGTGAAAATGACTGAGAAGCAATATACGGGTCATATTCAGGAATTTGTGCCGTCAGTGTCCGACTGGTCCATTTATGAAAAACGGCTACACAATTATTTCACGGCAAATGCCATTACAGAAAATGATCGTCAACGTGCGATCCTGTTAAGTCTTCTAAATGAAGAAGCGTACAAACTATTGCATAATATGTGTATTCCTGCTGAACCCGAGTCTAAGTCTTATGCAGACATCATCAAATTGCTGGATGAACATTTCAAGCCGGTTACATCAGTTTTTTCTTGTCGAGAAAAATTCTTCGAGGCGAGGAAAATGGCGAACGAGTCACCAAAGGAATGGGCAGCTCGATTGCGCAGTTTAGTGTCAATGTGCAATTTCGCGGGTGCCGGTGAAATTGATCGTGCATTAGTGAACATTTTTGTGATCGGTTATGAAAAAGGTCCTGTTAAAGATCGTTTGTTCGAAGAGAAAGGCGATGTGTCATTTTCCAGTGTTGTTGAATTGGCTGCTTCTAAATCAGTGGGTAAGCCATTTCCTTCAGCGGCAGTGAAAAGTGAATCGGACATGTACTACGCATCTAGGAGCCACGCGCAGTCTCAAGCGCCGGCTCGCCCTTCCACCTCGATGGTTTCCCGGACTTCCCGGACCGGCAGTTCCATGGTCAACCGAGAGGGTAAACATAACCAAACAAAGCAGTTTGACGGATATACAACAAACAAATGTTTTGTTTGCGGTCGACGCAATCATAGGTCAGATATGTGCTCATTTCGAGATTGTTATTGTAATTTTTGTAATAAAAAAGGGCATCTTGCTCCAGTATGTCCTAATAGGAGAAATACAAAAAAACAATCTAGGTCTAGTAGGAATAATTTCTTAGAATCAGAAGAATATTCATTGTATAACATTAATTACAAAACAGATCCAGTTTATATCGAATTAATAATTGAAAATAAAAATTTTTCTTTTAGTCTCGATACAGGTGCAAGTTATAGTGTCATATCTGAACAATTTTATCATAAAAATTTCAGAAACAAATTACTGCAATGCACTGATAAAATTTTTAGTTTATATAATGGTGATAAGGTCAAACCTTTAGGGTTCATTGAATGTGAAATTATGTTTAAAGGTAAACAATCGAAATTGCAATTTTTCATAATTAAAAATGGAGGTCCACCACTGCTGGGACGCGATTTCTACAATCTTTTTGAATTGTCTATTTATAGTTTGAACACGGGCGATCTTCCTAAAAATTGGAATTTTCTCATAAGTAAATTCGAAAATCTATTTTCTCACGGATTGGGGAATTTCAACAAAGGAACAATGTCAATTAATCTAAAAAATGATTCTTGTACACCTAAATTTTGTAGGGCTCGACCTTTACCTTTCGCGATGCGAGAAAAAGTTGAAGCCGAATTGAATCGTTTGTGTGAATTAGGCGTGATCGAACCTGTTGATTTTTCCGATTGGGCTACCCCCATTGTACCGGTTTTAAAAAAAGATGGCTCAGTTAGAATTTGCGGTGATTTCAAGGTTACCGTGAATCCTTTTATAGAAACTGATTCTTATCCTCTTCCTAAAATTGAAGACTTGTTTGTTAAATTACAGGGTGGTTCATTATTCACCAAACTAGATCTTTCAAATGCATATCAGCAAGTAAGTTTGGATGAAAAATCAAAAAAATTAATGACCATTACCACTCATAAGGGACTGTTTCGGTATAATCGAGCACCTTTCGGAATTGCTAGTATTCCAGGAAAATTTCAAAAAATTTTAGAAACCATTCTTCAAGATTTAGACGGAGTTGTTAGTTTTCTAGATGACATTTTAATCACTGGAAAAGATCAAAAAGAACATTTATCTCGATTAGAGGAAGTTTTGAAAAGACTTCAAAATGCTGGCTTAAAGTTAGCCTTAAAAAAGTGTGAATTTTTAAAACCAAAAATAACTTATTTGGGTTACGACATTGATAAAGAAGGACTTCACACATCTGATGTAAAAATTACAGCTATCCTCAATGCTCCGAGGCCTACAGACTTGACCTCATTACGAGCTTTTCTAGGATTAATTAATTATTATGGCAAATTTGTTGCTAACTTATCTACTTTATTGTATCCGCTCTATAACCTTCTTAAAGAAAATGTAAAATGGATTTGGACAGTAGAATGTGAATATGCTTTCATAGAAGTTAAGAAAATCTTAGCTTCAGCACCGGTTTTGGTTCATTACAATCCAAAATTGCCCTTACGTTTAATAACTGACGCGAGTGACTACGGTGTTGGGGCATTAGTAGCACATATAATGCCTGATGGAGTAGAAAAAGTCATTGCTTATGCGTCGAGAACTTTGCTTGATAGGGAAAAGAAATATTGTACGTTAGAAAAAGAAGCTTTAGCGGTGATTTTTGGATTATGTAAGTTTCATAATTATTTGTGGGGTAGACGATTCACATTAGTCATTGATAACAAACCCTTATCTTATATTTTCCATCCTGATAAATCAATTCCACAATTTTCAGCCAATCGTTTACGAAGATGGGCACTCATTTTATCCGGTTACCAATATAACATTGAGGTAGTGAAATCTAAACAAAATAAAGCTGATATTTTATCTCGTCTTCCTCAACAGGTCGACGAACAATTGATCGAAGATGTAGAACTAGACTATGTTGATTATTTTGAAAAAATGAATATATTCCAATTGTTTCCAAAAAAATTGCTGAATGTACGAAAAAAGATAAAATTTTGAATGAAGTGATCGGATTCGCTAGAAAAGGTTGGAACAAGTATAATAAGTCTGAAAAACGGTTACAAAATTATTACAGAATTAGAAATGAATTAACCATTGAGTCAAATTGCTTAATGTGGAATCATCGCATTATTATTCCTTCTATTTTAAGAGGACACATGTTGAAAAGTCTTCATTCCTCCCACATGGGCGTTGTAAAAATGAAATCTCTAGCTCGTTCATATTTTTGGTGGCCTGGTTTAGATCGGGAAATTGAGGATGTCTGTAAAACATGCGAAAATTGTTTATTGAATAAAAAATGTCCTGACAAGGCAATGCTATGCAGTTGGCCCTGGCCTTCTAAGCCATGGAGTAGAATTCATTTGGATTTTATGGGTCCTTTTCTGAACAGACAATTTTTTATTATTTTGGATGCTCATAGTAAGTGGATCGAAGCTTTTCCACTAAACTCAATTACTTCTAGTTGTACTATCGAAATTTTAAGATCGTGTTTCGCTCGTTACGGATTGCCTGATGAAATTGTTACGGACAATGGAACATCTTTTTGTTCAGATGAATTTGAAAATTTTTTGAAAAGAAATAATATAGTTCATACCACTAGTCCGCCGTTTCATCCTTCGTCAAATGGAGCTGCAGAAAATGCAGTGAAAACTGTAAAAAACGCGTTAAAAAATGCACTAGGTCAAAATAAAAACGGAAATATAAATTTGATTTTAAATAATTTTTTATTTGACTATCGGACAACTCCTCAGTGTACAACAAAAGATACTCCTGCTAAATTGTTTTTGGGTCGTGAATTGCGAACTCGGTTTAATTTCTTATTGCCAAAAGATCAGCCAGATTTGAGAGATCGAGTTTCAGCAGCTCAAAAACAACAAAAATTTTATCATGGTGGCAAAAGATTTTTAACTTTCGAAGTTGGTGAGAAAGTAACTGTACGTGATCATCGTAGACAGAATACCAGGAAGTGGATTAAAGCGGTTGTCATTAAAAAAATAAGTTCATTTGTTTATTTGGTACGAGTACCCGAGTTAAATAATTTAGAATGGAAACGTCATCTGAATCAGATGAAGAAATTTTCTTTCATTCCGTCTTCACTTCCTGATACATCTGATAAAACATTGTTGAATTCTGATGAGGTTGAACATACTATTCCTGTAAATGTTGACAACTCATTGGAAAGTAGACTAAAACGCTTGTTAAAACCTCCAGAACGTTTGAATTACAGTTGAATATTTTATTGTTGTTTAAGGATTTTTTTTCTCATGTATTTGTAATTTTAAGGAGGGAGATGTAATATATATTAGAATAATATATTATATTAGCGGGTTTTCCTGCGCAAGCTAATGTTTTCGTATTGTATGTAACATGTGTGACAATCTCTGCGGAGATACTTTGTACAGCAGTTGTTGATATATATGTAGAAGTTAAGAAGTAGTTTCATTCTGGTTATATTCAAATTAATATATACCTGAAATATAATATATAAGAGTATCCTCATATTAGTGTACTCGAATATATTACACAAGGTAACATTGAAGGCACCTTCTGTATGACGTCTCAAAAATAATTCATCCACTGGCGTGTTTGTATCTTTAAGAGTTGCCATTATCAGCTCCTCGTCTTCTTCTTCCTTCAATAATAACAGAACTATTGATTTTGTTGGGTCCACTTTCGATAATTTCTTCTTACAACCACAATAAGTAGGTATTTCACGTGCACATCAGCACATGTAGGCGATCCACTAATAATTCGAGGAAACCACTTCCGACGGAAATCGCTATTCTCGACGGCTGACGGCCTGGACGCGACGGTCGACGATCTGTCCGAGGAAACCGTAGCTTTATTAGCCAGCGATTTCAATAAACACTTTATAGCGAATTAGCCCCCAGACTATTTGATGAACTGAAAAAACCAATGAAAATTTCGAAATAGAAAGAAACTAAAAATCATTCTACAGGGTGAGTCTTTGACCTTGCAGAATATTTTAACACAAGATTCCTGAAGCCAAAAGAAACATTTTTTTCCCATACCATTTTTTCCGATTCGGCCTAAATAAGAAGATATAGCCCTTTTTAGTTTTCAGAATGAGCTATGCCGCCACTGGTAAACTAACCACTGAATTTTTGCAAGTACGAGATATAGCATTCAAACCTTTGAAATAAGCTATTGTATCAAAGAAACGAGTAGATAATAGATATACCATTCGAAATTTTCAAATAAGCTGCTGTATTAAAGAAAGAAATATGAACTCACTTTTTCAATACCAGTTGTATATTTTCTAATGCAATGATTGATTCATCCAAAATTTTGCTAGTGATGAAAACAGAATAATCTCTTCTTGATGTATACTTCATTTTTGATTATATCGGATTAACTTTTAAACCACCTATTCTAGCTATAGCATTCATTTCCTTCTCTCTTGAAATCTTCCGAAATCAAAACAACAACTCAACTCAACCATAACACGCATGACATTTCACGTTCATAAACACCAGTTAGGGCGATTGAATTTCAAGGGGTGTCCGCATATTTATGTTCTGTGGTCCGCATGGTGAAAGTCACAGAAGTGACACTAGATTCTTTGACATCGGTGTTCTGTGGTTAGTTTGTTTTTCAAAATCATACGACTTCATGAATATTAACTTATTAAGGTCATTTTAGTGGTAATAAATACATATGATGAATAAATGAGAAATGAACGTGTTCTAACGTAATGTAAATTTGGATCAACGTATGTCAAAGCTCAACGAAACAAGATTGCAATAGGTACTTCGAAAGTGGTGTGGAAATTTGCTTGAATAGATAAGGATTTACACTGAAGTATAGAGGTGAGCTTATTCATTATAACCCCATTTTTAAGAAAATCCGCTAGTTCTCTTACCATTCATCATTCCAGATAACAAATTCTCGAATTATTCTTGAAATTTGTCAAAGTGACCACATAGGGAAAATTGAATTCTGTGAATTTTTTGAACAGAGTTGCATTCAGCCAAAGTACCCAATACTCGGAATTTCACAGATATTTTTTATTTTTGAATTTCAGATTACTCGAAAACGACGCATCATACGAAAAAAATAAGGAATACTTTTACTTTCCAAAATGGTCAAAAATTCGTTGAATAGCATTCAAATTATTTTTAAAAGTTGGATTCTTTGAATTTCTGGTATTTTTATGAAATGTTATAGTCATATTAAAGAAACAGGAGGATGTGGATGAAATTTTGTAATGCAGAAACATTCATCGTATCAATAAAAAACTATATTCCAAAAATCATCTCATTCGATGAGATCGTTCGCGAGATATGACCGAAAATTAAATTTTTTTATGGATTTTCAACAGTCTGTATCTTACGAACCAAGCCGTATCGGAAAAAATGGTATGGGAAAAAATGTTTCTTTTGGCTTCAGGAATCTTGTGTTAAAATATTCTGCAAGGTCAAAGACTCACCCTGTATATGTTTCCTATAACAGAAGTAGAAATTATAAACGCACTCGATAAAATGAAAAACAGCAAATCTTCTGGGTCTGACAACATCCCTATAGTCATAATCAAAAAGTGTATTGCACACATCTCAATCCCAATCTCAAAACCATTGTGTCATATGCATCCTTTGTTCATGGCATCTTCCCTGACGCACTCAAACTGGCTATAATCAATCAATTCTCAAAAAGGGAGAACCGATATCATCCCCCAAACATTGCTTTGAGAAGTTTTAGATGAAACCAACATTGATTCTAGTATCATATTCGCCGTTAAAAAGTTGTATCAGTGCTCTTATTCTAAGGTAAAAATAAAGGATCAACATTTGAAGGCTCCCTAACAACTAAAGGCCTGAAAAAAGAATACTGCCTTTCAATTACCCTATCCTAGATTATGTATACCTATTTAGAGCAAGCGTTAAAAATCTGGAAACGAAAATGGGTATTCCTTTAGCACATAACAACTTGTTCACACTCTGCTTTGCTAACGACCAGATAGTCAAGATCAAGATTTAATGACTCGTAGTACATGGCTCGCAAATTAATCGAAGAATATCAGAAATGGGGTTTGGAAGTCAATACCAGAGCTTGCTGGGTACGTCCGGAGGTACCCAGATAGTCATAGCTCAAGAATATAAGAAATGGTGTTTGGAAGTCAATATAGAGGAAACAAGATACCTACATGAACATCATTTCTTATAATAGAAACAGAGGTTTAACGCGTACATCGCCATGAATATTGAAAAACAATAAAGTGAAAGCAGAGAATAATATTAATCGATATAAATCAACCAATATTAAACTCATACTTCGGAGCTGACTTCGTCCTTGTTCGAGACAAAATGCAAGGAAGTGGTATCAATCAGAGCACCTATGGATGGCAATTTCGTCCTTATTAGGACTCATCAGTACAGGTTAGCTCTGAATGATAGAAGGTATTTCTTGGGACTTAATGCGAAACGGCGTCCTCTTTAAGGCATTATCCCACACACTGTTATGGCATTGTTGTGTGGGATAATGCCTTAAAGAGGACACCGTTTCGCATTAAGTCCCAAGAAATACTACAGTGTGTGGGATAATGCCTTAAAGAGGACGCCGTTTCGCATTAAGTCCCAAGAAATACCTTCTATCATTCAGAGCTAACCTGTACTGATGAGTCCTAATAAGGACGAAATGGCCATCCATAGGTGCTCTGATTGATACCACTTCCTTGCATTTTGTCTCGAACAAGGACGAAGTCAGCTCCGAAGTATGAGTTTAATATTGGTTGATTTATATCGATTAATATTATTCTCTGCTTTCACTTTATTGTTTTTCATCATTTCTTATATTCTTGAGCAATGACTATCTGGGTACCTACGGAGGTACCCAGGAAGCTCTAATATTAAATAATGGTCAACAGATATAATACTGCGACAATCATAAGTATTCAGGCTTAGAACTCTCAGATGGTGGTAAATTAGACGAAGCTACCAGGAAGAGGAATACAATGGGAAGAAGTACTATCACGCGACTTAACAGCATAAGGTTTGTTCCAACTCAAGAATTGACCGTACAATGATCGTCAGGATTCTGCGCAATAGATAAAAATGTGTTCCAACTGAAAATGTATCGTTTGAGAACGGTTTCGTTTTTGTTCCATCCTGCTTCGGGACCATGAGTGGAACGGTTTTGTGATCGTCATTTCGATCCCTGGTCTGGAGCAAGTACTGTTTGGACGGTTCTTGTACGGTCAAAGTTTAGACGTGCGCATAAGATCGATTACTAACAGTTTCGTGACCGTCAAATTACCGTACAAAAGTCAGCTGTTGGAAAAACCTATAATATGGGACCAACATAATATCATCAACATCGACTTCGATATATTATATCGAAGTCGAACAAGAACCCAAACAATTCATTTTTATGACTTCAAAGGTCTGAACGAAACATTTATTTTGAATGGCTGTAGTAACGAAACCGTTTGATATTTTACGATTCTGTTTTCATATTCGTGATAGGTATAAAAAAGTACAATTGTGAAAAATTTCATCCATTTCGGGTGAAATCTTTTATCGCTGTGATGTAAAGAAAATTGTGTTCGACTTTCGCAAGAATTTTTCCACAGAAATCCTTAGATAATTGTATTCATTCAGATAAATTCAATTTGACAACCCAAAACAAAAAAAATCAGGAACATTGAAGGTTTTCCGCCATTTTGTGAACTTTTTTTCGGATTTCGTCGGAATTAATTCAATGGTTGGGACCATGAACATGAATAAATGCTTTAAAATAAATATGGGATTGTCATTTGAAAATCTCGAAATATTTCAATTTTAAGATTCCATTTTCGGATCGAAATTTTCGAAGAACCCTTCGATGTATCAAAATACAGATTATACCACATTAATGCATGGATTCTCTAGTATGAGACTGCCGAGTTTGGTTCCGTTCGCATAGAAAATAATCGGGATAATGGATAACTTGCAATGCAGATGTAAAAAATTTCAAGAATTTGTGCATAACTTGTCAACAGTGCATGGCAGATAAATTTTTTTCAGTAGGTTTTACTGCGAATTTGGTATTGAAGCGATACATAAATAAAAATATAGGTAGTTGCATTTGAAATAAGAGAGTAGATATGCATGTGAGATAAACGTGGCAACACTGCCTTGAAAATATTTTAGGCGAAGAGTTCCTTTATCCTCAAGGCTTCACCTAAAATTTCAGAACGAAATATTCTCTAGTTTTCCAAAAACGTCTAATAATCCAACTTAAAAGGAAAACCATGTGTGTTTGTCCAGTTTATGATGAAACACCCTGTATAATGGGAGTTCAAAATTTAAGCATTTTTTATAAATCACCCCGTATCACTGAAACCAAAATTCGGTGCTTTTACTCTCACTCCCAATCCACATATTCCACATTCACTATGAGGTCCTCCATCTTCAGCGGCCGTTATCCTTCACGTCATCAGACACCCTGTTTATGTCGAACATATTCTGCCGATATTTGGAAAAATATCTTTCTTTTTGTTTTCTGTTCGAAAGATCTTTGCCAGTTTGAACAAGTTTTCTTATCGTTATTGAGTTGCAAAATATAACCTTCTCGAAAAAACCGTCAATTAATTTGTCCCATAAATTGATTTATTCGAGATATTATTTGTTGCGGTAACTCATTAAGTGGAGAGAATTTAATGGACTGTATTAATCAAAAATCATAGGTCTTGTAAAAATAAAGTAAAATGCACCAGAGTCACCAAACAGTATTCTTCGACCAATCTTCTGGAGAGTACTCTCGGACGGGGTCGGTGATCTTCAATTCTTCAATAATAGTGTCTCTTTCACAAAATAATAACGTAGTTCACTTAAATAGCGGAACACAAGGTTTTATCTCAAAAAAAGAGAAAATATAGAATAGCGGAAAATACAATTTAGAAAATTAACGGTAGCGATAAGAAACACTCGGAGGTTGTTCTTAGACTATCACATATTTGTTCAAATTTGTTGAATTGCGCACGCACAGTAGATATCAGTATGGATAACTAAGAATCCATAGGCTGTCCAGTGCAAATACTATTAAAAACGAATTGAATTGAAAACTATTGAATTTAGAAATAAAAAAGTAGATATTACTACAACATTATTAAAAAAATTTCCGATAGTTCACAGGCTATTCAAATACATATAATCGTTTTCCTAATATGAACAGAGCGCAGAAGCTTCCTACTTTATTTATGTCTTTCTTCAGGTTTTTAATTCTGCATAAGTTTGACTTTTTGTCATTGAATTACAGTGGAACTTAGCGATTTCGTTATAGGGATAACGAAATCGCTAAATCCGCAAAAAAATTTCGTTATACAGAAATTTTGTAATACAGAAGTTTTTTTATAGTGTCAAGTATCGAAACAAGCAATTGCATTCTTTATTGTGAATTCATATACATTCATAATAGCCTATAGACATTTTATGTAGGTATACAATACATATGTAGCTATTCACGATTTTTCGGGCAAATAATTCGTAATTTTTGTCTGGGTGGTACAATTAAAAAACATTTTATTCTCATAAAAAAACTTCGTATTTTCTCAAAGATTCAAAAATTTTCCGGAACACCTTCAATGGACCGGGAAGCGAGACGACACCTTTTAAAGGTACTAATTCGCGATTTGGTCTTTCGGCCGTTTACCCCTCCAAATCAATGCTGTCGGTATCATCACTGCTATATCGTAGTGATCTCGAACTCCGCATTTGACACTGTTTAGCATGTTCTTTTCGGTTTTAAGTGCATTTGTTACAATTGTAACATCGACATCAACGAAATCATTAAAAGTAACCGTCATTATCAACATTTTCAGCTGAATCTATAGTTTGGGAAGGATCTATCCGCCCACCGTAATGGTTTAGTTTATGGTCGGTATTTATTACCTACGTCCGGCATAATTATGGAAAAACCCACCCTTATACCTCTTTACCAATACCCATTCAAAGAGTGATGTTCTTGGAATATTTCGTTATAGAGAAAATTTTCTTAGTTCAAGAGGGTGTTTTAAACATGGAATTTGGATTCAAGGTGCAATATCTTGAAGGAAATTCGTTAAACAGAGAAATTCGTTATACAGACGTTCGCTATAAGGAAGTTCCACTGTATATACCTACTCCTGTTGTAGTCACCCTTTTTTCATAGTGCGAACTTTGGTACTTATATTCCAATTCGCGCAGTAAGGGTTTCCACATTGAAACCATTTTATAATATTAATTTTTACCTACAATAATTGAATTTTAAATATAGCAGAATATTTTCTACAGAAATCTTGATTTATAGATAAGTCACAAATAGAATCAAATCGGAATTATCAAGTAGATACTAGCGTTTGATGAACTTCCGGTAAACGTTAATAAATGAATTTATTCAACAATATACTTCCGTTATTGTCAATTTCGAATGAACTGATTCAACAAATTAATGAGGTGAAAGTAGGTATACATCTCTAAAATTTGAAATTTTGGTTGCCAACACAAGTAATGGAATTGATATGCATATGAGAATTCTATCAAAATCCAACAAAGATGATGCAACCACATTTGAATATTTCTTTTTTCTTCAATTATTGGCGTCATAGTTGACAAATGAGGTGAAGTAGAAAAACATGAAAATTTAATTTAAGGTATTTTCCATTCATTATCTGATTCTTCGATAATTTCTTTCAGCATTTGGTTTAAATACATTTAAAGTCAATGTAATTAGATGGATTTGATATCCTGGATTACATATAGGGGATTGGTTTCCTTCATTTTTGAGCGCTCGATCTATTTGAACGAGTGCTATATCGTTTTGCCCAAATGTCTGTAATTTTCGAATTTTGAGCCGAAAATGGTCTCAAATGATAGTGTTCGACTTCCTGATGAGGAATCTGTGGTCAAATTCAATTCTGTCCGTGGGGCCGGCCAACCGTGAGCACGATAACTTTCGAAGGGATTTTTTTAGCGATTGGGCAGAAATGGTCTCAAACGATTCTGTGACTCAGTTAGATTCGCTGATGAAGAATCCGAGGTCAAAATAATTAAGTCTGTCCTGCCGGGATCTGGATATCTTTTGAATGCTTGCCGCCGCTGTACCTACCTACATACAGGGTGTTTCATCATAAACTGGACAAACATATATTTTCGTGTAGAGGACATCGGGAGAATCATTTTTGCCTTATACAATATATCCCGTTTTCGAAGCATAAGCGAGATACAGGGTGTCAAACGTCATTTTTGAGCAAGATTCTTATGAGTGTGGTCGGTTATGTATAACACTTAGAGTAACGGTTTTTGATCAAATCTCAGTATTTTTGAGTCCTTTATTCAGAAAAGTTGACGAACTCCGAAAAAAATTTTCAAAATGGCGGAAGACCTGCAATGTTCCAAATTTTTTTTTGCGGTGGTCAAATTGACTTTTGTTTTCTGATTGAACACAATTTTCTGAGAATTTCTGTGAAAAAATTTTTTCGAAATCGAACACAAATTTTTTTTACATGTCTACAGCGATGAAAAGATTTCACTCGAAATGGATGAAATTTTGTACAATTGTACTTCTTGAATTATCAATCACGAATATGAAAACAGAATTGTAAAATATCGAACGGTTTCGTTACTACAGTCATTCACCCGGATAGATGCCCCATTTTCAAAACACCTAAGTTCGGAAATACGTAACAAAATTAATTTTATAAGTAGATGCTACAGTCACCCTGAACTGTAGTTTTGTAAGGGTTATTGTAAAGTGTGGTCGTTTTTCGCTATTGTGTGCGATCATTTCCGCAGCGAACTTCACAAACACGCCAAAGTTTTAGAGGTATGCATTTGTTGCTGTATAACTTTTGAAGTAATGAATTCATTCATCAATCAATATAAATGGTTGTTGTTTTCTTCTCAATTTATTCAAAAAATGCATGGGCATCTATCCCTATCGAAGAGTATAGCTGCCCTGATTTTTCGAGGTTTAGGTGCCCCTTAGGGCATCTAACCTAAAACCTTATCTTCTTAGCTGATTTTCGATTCATTGTGATATTTTGATTTTGAACTTGATTCTTGATTATTTTTGTTGAGGCTTAATATTTTATTAATTTATCATGAATGTGTGGGATAATGCTTTATGCTAATAAGAAGAATTCTACTTTTCGTTTAATATATGCTTTTGAAATTCAATTGAAAATACGCACAATGTTGTTAATTCGATCCAAGTTGCGTGGATAAAGTTGCTGTTTTAGGCATGGAAAATCTCATAGTATGAAGGGCATCTATCCGTCCCAATATTTTCATGGTGAGGTAACTATCCATACTTGTAGGCATCTATCTCCAAAGAAAGGTTCCACATATTTTCAAAAATATGAGGCAATTTTAAAGAGTGGGGTATCTATCCGGGTTTTCCCCTAAAATGTAAGTGTTAATATTAAGAGTTTTTCGGCGCTTTGATTGGAGAAATCTATATAGGTTCATTTGAAAGCTTTCATGGACAAGCCTTCAATAGAAAACTGACAATTATAATGATATTAGAATAATTGCTCGCATACCAAATATTTTAATTGCTATTGACGCTGAATAAAATTATTAATTGTGATACCTTTCCGGGTACGCACTTGGTCACTAACCGGGGACAAGGTAACCAAACTGCATTTGAACACTTGAGTATAATTTTAGTTCGTTAAAGATAATCATAATCTTATTTATATTATTTTGAAAGTAATGGAGTTCGTGTATAAAGCGTCGACACAATTGCATTCAGCTATGAATTCAAAAAATCTACACACAGGAGTTCTATATCGTTTTGCCCAAATGTCTTCTTTTCTTTTCGAATTTTGGGCCGAAAATGGTCTCAAACAATAGGGTTCGATTCCCTGATAACGAAACTCGATTCTTTCCGTCCGACTGGCCGGCTGTTAGCACAATAACTTCCGAAGGAATTGTCCTAGAGACTTGAGTTTTTCAGGGTGAGTTCGGTTCTCGAATGCCGCGGTTGAGTTCATTAACCAGCCAAATCGTACAGGGTGTTTTATAAAATATGGCCATTCAACATTTTTGTTCCTCAATATCTCAGAAAATATTAAACCAATCGGAATGAACTGTTAATGGCCAAATGCAAGATGCCGATAACAAGCCTCCTGCAAAATTTCATAGCCATAGTGTGAACAGAACCATAGAAAATTCAATTGGAATATTGAAAAAAAGAAATTTTATATTTCCATAAAAAAAGATATCCGATTCGAATGAAACGAGACAAAACGGAACCAATCAGAATGAAATTTTGTGAACTAAGTGTTAACTGAACTATAGAAAATTCAATTGGAATATTGAGAAGATAAATGTTTATATTTCCATTACAAGATGTTCGATTCAAATTAAATTTATTATGTGAATGAAGATTGATATACTGAATGTTTGTGCAAAGTTTTGCTAGGATCACAGCATCAAAACCATTTAATTTATTTTTGATTTTTGACATATTTCATTTTTTGAATAATTTTCAGAATATAATTCCGATCGTGCTGAGATATATTATTGCTCCAACAATGAACGAGCACTCGAAAGCACCTGCTCAGATCTTTTCTTAAATTTTTAGACCATTTTTCAGGAAATAGAAGAATTGCTATCAAGATGGTAGGGAGTGTTTCATTTCGAAGTTAAAAAAATCATTAGTCCATAATCTTTTCGTAGATGATGATATGAAAATCAGATTTCTAGATAATTTTTCCGCCGTCCTCAAAATAAAAGGTGATTTTAATGTGTACGAAACTGAACATTAATGAACCCATTATAATGCCCAATTTATGCTAAATTTAATGTGCAATCCGCTTGGCAACCGTACACAAAGTATTCAGAAGCACTACGAGAAATGTCAAAACTCTACTGGAACATAGAAATTCCATTTTGTCAAATGTATGTCTTGTGCAAAATGAGAATGTCTTTCAATCAAGAATTCATACACAATTCATGTTGAGATCGTCGTAAGAATCTTGTAATCAACTCGGTTATTAATCAAGCGACTAATGGTCTCGAACTATTATAATGCGTTCGCTCCGCTCACGCGTTAAAATATCTTGACCATTAGTCGCTGTCTTTGATAACTTAGTTGATTAAATAACTATTAACTATTGATTTTTTACATATTTCATTTTTTGAATAATTTTCAGAATATAATGCCGATCGTGCCGAGATTTTGCATTCACATACTTAGTATTGAATCTCAAGTCCTCAACAAAATTCTGAGGTAATAGCCATTTTTGCCCCACCAATAAACGAGCACTCGAAAGCACCTGCTCAGATCTTTTCTTAAATTTTTAGACCATTTTTTGAAAAACAGAAAAATTGTTATCAAACCAAGATCATAGCGTGTGTTTCATTTCGCAGTTAAAAAATTATTAGGCCATAATCTTTTCGTAGATGATGATGTGAAAATCAGATGCCTAAATCATTTTATCCGGCTCATCGGAAGTACCAGTATTCCCTAACCATAGACTATTATGCAACCTCAACCAATTGAACCATCTGACGGGTAATCGTGACAGACTGTTCTGACATTAGCGATGCATTTCGCATCTTTACCCAGTATTCTAGTCACCTGTGATTTGAGGTCAAGGCTTCGGAACAGAGTTCTTGACCCACCGGAGATAGATGGCCGATGGGCATCAATCGGAAGCTTGATTTCTAAGTAGTGGCAGTATCCTGATATGAACTTTCTCTTGTTAGTAGATCGTTTACGACTTGAACTCAGACTGGCAGCTTGTCGCGTTGTGAAGGTCGAAATCAGACCACTTTCTCCGAAAAAATGATTAAAGGGATAGCAGCAGAGATATGAGCCTCCAGGCGTATTGACATTGACGAAAACGTGAACGAAAGTGTAAACGCTACGAAAGTGGACGATAATCTGGAATGCCATTCGTTATGAGCACATTTGGTTTAATGTGTGAAAGAGGAAAGTTGTTTGGTCTTACAAAAATATACGTAAGGCGTTGAGGTTATTTCAGTCATTTAAAATTTTATTAATGTGATAAAGCGTGCACAATAGTCCGAATCAGAGCTCTACTAAGCAGTGTTCAAGATGTTTTCGTTGTTACAATATTTCCAATAGGAGGTGTTATTTTAAATAGCCAGCTATTTCGATAGATGTCACGTTTAAAGCTGTCGCTTTTTGACATTTGACAAGTAGAAACTACGCCATTAATAAAAATGGAACGATACACGCTTCAAGAACGCATTGAAATTATTGAAATTCACTATAAAAATGGTCAAAATTTGGCAGAGACGCTTCGTACAACTCGATTATTTTTGGGTCGTCGTGAAGCACCTTGTCGGACCGTAATAAAGAAATTGGAGGAAAAATTCGAGCAGTAGGGACAAGTTAGTGATGTGAAGAATAAAACCCGTGCACGTCGCTCAAGAACAGACGAGAATATTGCTGCTATATAGCCGAAAGTGTTTGTCCATTCCTCATCGTACTTTGGAATTAGGCATTCCACAATCGTTTTTATGGCCGAAATTGGATAGTATTGATCTGGACAACGATTACTTTCAACAAGACGGCGATACGTGCCACACAAGCAACGAAACCATTGAACTTTTGCGGGAAAAGTTTCCGGACCGTGTTATCTCTAGAAGAGGTGATCACAATTGGCCACCGAGATCTTGTGATTCAACACCTTGCGACTTCTTCCTTTGGGACCACGTGAAAGAGAAGGTCTACGCCAATAGCCCAGCGTCGATTCAATACCTCAAAGATGGAATTCGTGAGGCTTTCGAGGACATAGGGCAGCCACTTTACGATTTGGTTATGGAAAATATCATTACAAGGATATGGTCCTGTAAGCGTGGTCTTGGTGGTCATTTGCCTGATGTTATTTTCCACTATTAACGGCATAGCTTTTTCTTTATAATGAAATAAACATCCGATTGTTTATATTGAAAAATGGCATTTTTCTTTTAATATCAAAATAACACCTCTTATTGGAAAACCCTTTATGATTAATTTCTTATAGAATTCTTGTAACATCTAAATTAGGCTCTACCATAATGAAACTAAGGCGTTGAGATATATCCGTCATTTTTCAAATTGATTAACAAAATAACCGCTGCATAATTTAGATGGTCTGAATAAGTTCTGTTGCTGGTTTGGTTGAAAAAATTTCATTGAAAAACTTCAACAGGTAGAATTCTTAAGATGTATAAAATAAAGGGGTAGGAGAAAGATGGACGACTTGATCTCATTCCCAAGAAATTCCTAAAAAGGCCAACGCAATGGGGCATAATAGTGAAAAACCACAACAATTTAAAACTGCAAGTGAAACCAAACTCAAAAAAAAAATAAATGAACTAATAATACCATAAGTAATAGGGTTATCTGAAGAGATAAGAAGAATTGAATATTTTGTACAATGTGATAACAGCACGCAAGACCCAAAATACTATAAGGGACAATCTAACTTGAGTCGAACCTGATAATGAGAATCAAGGAACTAGATATTTTTCTGCTGCGATGCTCGAGGTATTTTCCTTCCTAATTTTCCTAAAAAGGTAGTAATTACACCTGCAAGAAAAAAAATAGAAATAATGAATTAAAACAAAATGAACAAATTTTATTAACATTGAAGAGAATATCAAGTATGCTATATATTTGGAGTTAGTATATCAAGCTCTATCGAAATCTATAAAAATATATAGGTGTCGAATCTGAAAAAAAAATTCATAACAAAATCTGATGATATGTTGATTCGCCGAAAACACAATTAATTGGATTCTTCGTAAAAAGTTTCCAGAAACTATTTTCACAGAAATAAATAAATTTCTCCAGAAGAAAAGTTACATCAGAATTTTGATATTATGCATATCTTTGAGCTTCTCAGATATTCATGTGTGGTTTTAACCATTGAGTTTTTCCCAAAAAATGGCTCCCAGAGACCGATATCAGTTTCTGTCTATCTTTGTTAGAAATTGAACTTTTCAGTATCGTATTTGACCCAACTGTATTTTTTTCAGAGAGCCATAAATTATTAATTGTTTTTGAGACATCTTGTATGAAATTCTGTGATCAACTTTATTTTCTTGCATTCTCTTAAACATACTGAGTAAATTTCCATAGATACTCAATGTACAATGGTGTGCTGAATAACTATTCTCAAATTCCACGACGACTCATCATCTCTTCCTGAAATTATTCCCGTGAAATCATTCCAAGGAAACAAGAAATTCAGTATTAACTTTTAATTATTTTTCAATTATTTCATACAAATTAATATAATACAAGAATATTCAAATCATTATCAAGTTTGAGTTACTGTTCATAGTGGTTCCCATCTGCGAGGTCAAGTTTTAAGCTGAAACCGCTTTGAGTTGCTCTTCATATTTAGTTCTGAATTTCATGTCTGGATCATATTTGTCTAGGAGTTCTTTCCACAATTCTGGTTTTTCCTTTATCAGAAATTTGATACTTTTTGTTGCCACCTCCTTCTGACGGTCAGTACACTTTTCACATCCGCGTTCTAAAGCCTTCGGAAGTGCATCTGTAAGAGATTAATTTCAACAATTCATAGAACTAATATAAAAAATGTTGTGGCTATATTGGACTTTAATTGGAAATAAAAGGAAAAATTAAACCAGATGAACGTTGTCGAGGTTTCGGACATTTTATTTTCTGATAAACAGAATTTTGTTGTCCTTCATCATGACTAAAAAATATAAAAAGCAGCATGTGGTGATATGATACGTTACTAATTAAAACAAACATTTACCTTATTCATTCTCAACATGCACAACATGTTGTGCATGTTGAGATAACACCATAAGGAGGAGAATTCTGATGAATTTGTGAACAAATAGACTTAGGTTTTAATTGTATGTTTTATAGTTTTAAGCTAATTAATGAATAAGGTAAATGTTTGTTTTAATTAGTAACGTATCATATCACCACATGCTGCTTTTATATTTTTTAGTCATGATGAAGGACAACAAAATTCTGTTTATCAGAAAATAAAATGTCCGAAACGTCGACAACGTTCATCTGGGTTTAATTTTTCCTTTTATTCCCAATTAAAGTCCAATATAGCCACGACATTTTTTATATTATTTGTAATAATGGACATGAACAATCCCAACAATTCATAGAACTGCAGGTTATATGGTATTATTTAATATGAACAAGCGCACAACTATTCTGTTTTCGAGTCATTGATATTTTAGCGCTCGTTCTATATAAACGAATATTATATCGTTTTGCCCAAAGGTATGTAATTTTCGAATTTTGGTCCGAAAATGGCCTCAAACGATAGGATTACCTACCTGATGACGAATTCGTGGTCAAATTAAATTACGTCCGTGGGGCCGTCTACCCGTCCGGCCGTCTGTTAGCACTATAACTTTCGGAGGGATTGTCTTAAAAACTTGAGATTTTCAAGGTGAGTTCGTTCCCCAAATGCCTAGTTTGTTAACCAGCCAAATCGTAAAGGGTGTTGCATAAAATATGGTAATTAAAAAAATGTTTGTTCCTCAATATCTCAGACAAAATTAAACCAATCAAAATGAAATTTTGTGGCCACATACAAGATGCTCAATACAAACCGCATGCAAAATTCTGTGGTCACTGTGTTAACAGAACCATAATAAATTCAATTGAAATATTGCAAAGAGGAAACTTTATATTTCCATAACAAGATGTTCCATTCGAGTGAAATTTATTTCATGAATGAAGATTGATATACTGAATGTTCATGCAGGATTTCAAGAAGATCATAGTATATGAACCATAGGAATTCAAGAAGAATATCTTTATTTCCATAACAAGATATTCAAGTCAAGTTAAAGCACTGAACTCCTAAGTCATCGACTCAAAGCTGATATGGGAGTGCCGAAGAAAACTCAATGAAGTAGGTAAGAACAACAAGGTCTCTTTTAATCTGGGTTCCCGGTCACTCAGGAATCAAAGGAAAAGGGGCTACTACACTAGTTAGAAAGGGCACCTATAAGAAAGAGTTTCTTCAATAACAGTAATAATAGGTACGTTCCTGACTCGTCATCATCACTCAAAACGAATTGAAAAACTTATTCCCGAAACATTATAATCAGTTTCGTCCAGAGGCTGGATCTGATCGGGGAATTATGAATCTAGAGGCGATTTTTGGCGATGTAACAACAGTTCACCATAGTTACATACTTGACAGTTAATACACATATTTTATGTCAACTCACGTAACTATAGGCCATTCACGAGAGGTTGAGCCGTCGGTTGGCCATGGAAATTTGGCATATTCCACTGTGTATATTGAAATTTTAGGTTATGTTATTTATTTTCTTGTCAGATTGATACGCAATGTTGTCAATATTGCATAGAGTTCTCTGATAACTCGCAAGCTCGTCGGACGAGGCCGATTACATCCGGCAACGTTGACTTTATTTTACTTTATGACAGTAAATACTGCCAACTTCAGATGAATAAAGAAACGCCTACTATGTGCTGAACCTTTCGTGAACGGACTATATATGATGATTTGACAGAACATATGTGTATTATCTATCAACTACGTAGCTATGGTAAGCTGTAGTTACATCGCCAAAATTCGCCTTAGGAGTGTGCCACGGACTCGGAGGTTCTAATTATATTACATGTAAAGATTTGGTTGCGAGATATGACAATAATTTTATTTATCCCAAATGTGGCATGACTAGTCGTTTTGTCTGCAAAAAATAACATCTTAATGCGTATTTGTCGTCTCTTCAACACATTCGCGTTGAGATATTTTATTTCTTTACACATAATGAAAGAAGAATTAAAAAATTAAGCAAAGCCCAGAGCAGGAGCTTTTGAGCGCTCGTTCATTGGTCGGGCAATAAGACTTTTACCCACCTCGAATTTTAATATTGAACTACAGATTGATATTTTATATATTAATGCGGAATCTCAGCACAATCGGAATTATATTATGGGAAGAATTCAGAAAATGAAATAAGTCAAAATATAAATTGAAAAAAACTTGATTCTATAGTTCTGATCATGCGATCGTATTGACATTTTGCATGAACATTCAGTATATCAGTTTTCATTCACAAAATGAGTTTCACTTGAATCGGATATTCTGTTATCTATACTAATATTATAAAGAGGTAAAGTTTGTGTGTTTGTATATTTGTTAAATTGTAAGGGCTAATCTCGGGATCTACTGTACCGATTTTAAAATTTTTTTCACCAATGGAAAGCCACATTATTGATGAGTGCCATCAGTTATATAAAAAAGCGAAAAATGAAAAGGCTTTCACGTGGTAGTCGTTTTGCAAAGTGAATCGGAGAAAAAATGAATGAAAGCCAAAGCAGCAGATGGCACGCGATGGCTTCAGGTTCAATTCGGTTCGCGTTCGTGCCCGCTTCGGGAGAAGGAGGCGTGTCCCTTCTTTTACATCAGCAGTGAGCGCGGCTCAGTCGAGGGGTCGACTCCTTACGCAGAGCACAGATAACAAAGTAAAAGAAACGCAGAGGACGTCCCCAAAATTAAAATTTTCGAAATCATTGAGTTTGAATAGGTAGATGTATACTCTATATCGAAACGTTATTAGCATACTTGTGCCAAATAACAGACGTTTAACTTCTTTCTTGACGCCACGGAAGGCACTGGCAAAACGTTTCTTGCAAATTTGGTATTGGCAAAAGTAAGACAATCCGGGAGAAATGGACTACCGTTGCCTCTTCGGTGATTGCCGCTACTCTGTCTGATGGGAAAACAGCACACTCCACCTTTAAGCTACCTCTGACAGTCTAACTAGAGCAACAGTCAGTTTGTTTCATACGTAATAACTTTTACGAGAAACATCTTTATTTATATGGGACTAATGTATCATGAGTCATGGTCCTCATGTTGAAGCAGTAAACCGAACGATCAAAGACGTCTCAGAATCTGATGTTATAATGGGTGGCGTTACTTTTGTTTTCGCGGGCGATTTTCGGCAACACTGCCTGCAGTAACAAAAGGAACATGCGCCGATATCACAAGAGCATGCTTAAAATCATCTCACTTATGGAGTTCGGTTGCATTTCCTAATTTACGAACAAACATGAGAGCCCATTTGAGCGACAACGACAATGACGACTTTCGGCGTCAACTACGCAATCTTGGCGAAGGAAAAATTGTCTCTTCTAACACCAACAGCAATGACGTTAAACTTGACGAGACATTAGGACACATAATTGCACAAGTTGGAACATCTTATTGTTGCAATATATCCCGGTCTTAAAAATTTATTGGAGAGAGACAATCAATGGCTTTGTTCTAGAGCAATATTGTTGCCCAGAAACGATACAGTGAATGAAATGAATAAACTTATTTCAGTGAAAATCCCGATCAGGTCAAACACTATAAGACTATTGATACGATATGTAGTATTGAGGATACAGTGCACTATCCCTAAGAATTTTTAAATTCTTTGAACCCTTCTGGCTTACTTCCTCACGAAAGTTGGCATTCCTATCATGCTACTAAGAAACTTGAGCCCCCAACATGTGTAATGGGACAAGGCTGCTTACAAAAGAATTACGGGACAATATAATCGTGAAGACCAGCGGACCATTCTCGCAGAGCCAGCAGTGGGACAACTGGGCCTATATGGCGCGGATACCCATGATTCCCACTAATTTACCCATACCGTTTAAAAGACTACAGTTTCCAGTGAAGATCTATTTTGCCTTCTCTATTTACAAGTCCCAAAGTCAAACATTCTCTCTGGTGGGCATCGACCTGAGAAATACGTATTTTTCCATGGGCAGTTATATGTTGGCTTATCTCGGGTTAGAACTCTTGATAGACAATATATTTTGCTACTAAATGATAGAAATCAAAACATAACACTCTGTACTGAAAAAGGATTACATTATGCCTAACGGAATGGGCACGGGTCAGCTAGTGGAAATATAAAGATAATTCTTTCAATATTCCAATGAATTTTCTATGGTTCTGTTAACACTATGGCCACAAAATTTTGGATGAAAACTCGTTTAAATAAAAAAAAAATTTCATCGAATGGGGTATCCTGTAATGGATTTATAAAGATTCTTCTTTTCAATATTCCAATTTAATTTTCTATGCTTCCGTTAACACTATGGACACGAAAATTAGCATGAGCATTTGCATTTGGCCGTAACATTTAATCTCGTTGGTTTCGTTTTTCTGAGATATTGAGGAACAAAAATTTTGAATGGCAATATTTATGAAACATCCTGTACGATTTGGCTCATCCTGAGTCTCTAGGACATTCCTTTCGAAATTATTGTGCTAACAGACGGACGGACCGCCCCAAGGACAGAATTGAATTTGACCACGAATTCGTTATCAGGGAGCCCTATCGTTTGAGACCATTTTCGGCTCAAAATTCGAAAATTACAGACATTTGGGCGAAACGATATAGCACTCGTTTAAAAATATAAAAATGCCTGTTTATACTCACTACGTAAAGCTTCCCCTTGTGGTGTACATCCGACTCCAGTCATTAAACATTTATGGTAGGCTAACAACAGTCTTTCATTTTTCAAAATAGCTTCAACATCTATATTATCAAATTTGGAAGTGAACAGGTCATCATCATCATCGCATAAAGATAATGCAAAAGTACATGCTAGAACAACTACAAAAAGTGAATTCATTTTGATCTTTTACTTGTTGCAGTAATTGAACAACTGACTTTATTTGAACTAATTGGGGTTATATACATTTATTTCAAATAAGTGGAGGTGTATTTCTAATCAAGGAGAATAGTTTGGGATTTACGATGATTTAGATAATAAAGATCTCAATACAAAATGAGGCTGTCGTTTTAATTGATATAAGAACCCATTGAGAAGAGGAACTTCGTAATTGATCATCAAATTTTTGGTACACTGCAATTAACTCTACGGTAATTGTTCACAAAGGATCATATTTCCATCATTCAAGGTGAAGAATATTTTCGAACGATTTGTTGTATAAATATTCAATTATATGGCTCTATTTGCGTTTTTGCATGTTATTGAGGCCAAAATGTTCTTTTAGTATCAGTTTAGATATTCTGATTAGTCTGGTTGTCGTATCAAAATTTCGTGTGACTGGCTTGCTGTGTACACAACAAAGGGTGGAGCCGGGTTTCAATGGTGAATCTGCCCTCACGGACTTTTCGATTCATATTTAGGGGATCTAACCACCAGCTTTGCTAAGGAGGTTAGATTCCTGGGAAAACCGTAGTTTTAGTATGTGGTAACGCACAAAAGACTTTATTGGTCGCAGTGCAGAAGGGTAATCAACGTGCCGATCGACCACTATCTAATCTAATCTACTCTAATCCAGGGGATCGATAAGAAATTGAATGAAAATAATTCAGTCAAGTTTTTGGCTATTTATCCCCAGCCAATTTTGAAATTTTTGTAAAAAACATTTTTTCGATTTTATTTTTTTCTATGGTGGAATTCAAAATTTTTGAATGATGATTTCTTCTCGATTCTTTGCTATGAAAAGAATAGACATCATATTTTTCTATGAACCTGGGCTGAAAAATCGATTATCAGAAAAAAAAAATTGAATTATACTCTTAACTTTTTGGTGTTCTACAGAAGTGTCCACCGCCCTTTTTTGGCATAAAATATTTTTTTTGCTCTTTTATATTTTTGAAATTTGTGGAACATTTTGAAATAAAATTAAAACTGCCTTACTTACGCCAATTACTATTTCGGGCGTGTTTCGTACAATCTTTTTTTCAGCAACTGTGTAGAATAATACTATCGCAGCTAATTTTCTTATATGTATTAATTTGAACTGGGACAAAAACAAATTAAAAAAGCCCTGAGCAGGAACTTTTGAGCGCTCGTTCGTGGGTGGTTCAATAAAACTATCACCTCAAATTTCATATGCGATTTGGGATTGATACCAAATACATAATATATTTATGCAGAATCTCAGCAAAATCTTAATTATATTCTGTAAATTAATCAAAAAATGAAATGTGTAAAAAAAATAATCAATTACAAAAATTGACATTTTGGCAATTGACTTTGTAGGTGCCGGGAATTTTGAAGGTCTCTTTCTGTAGCAAGTATTGTTGTTTTTAAGAATTCAATAATCCTTTTCCTACTTCGGAAACAAATTCAACATAGATATTCCTGGTAGGTTAGGTTAGGTAAACCTATTTTTCAATATGTTTCAGAATTTAATTTTTATTCACTCAAACAAAACTTAAAAAACAATATTTATTTCCTAAACAATACTTACAGGATGAATCAATATGAACTTAGTGCGGATGTGTGCTTTCATTGAAAACTAAATAGAGTTTTTTAATGTTTTACTCCATAATAGTGAACAACATATGAATAGGTATATACAGATTATCAATATCAATGATCTTCTCTTATACAGGGTCTCATCATAAACTGGACAAAGATATATGTATGTATATTCGTGTAAAAGAAAACAGACAGAATCATTTTTGCCTTATACAATATAATATCCCGTTTCGAAGCATAAGCGAGATACAGGTGTTACACGTCATTTTGAGCAAGATTCTTCTAAGTGTGGTCAGTTATTTATAACACTCGAAATAACGATTTTTTGTCAAATCTCAGTATTTTTGGGTCCTCTCTCCAGAAAAGTTGACAAACTTTTTATACGAAATGGCGCAAAAACCTGTAATGTTCCTAATTCTTTTCTTTGGTTGTCAGATTGAATTTTATTTTCTGAATCAATACAATTTTCTAAGAATTTCTGTGAAAATTTTTTTTTTTAAATCGAACACAAATTTGTTTGCACATGTCTGCAGCGATAACAAAATTTCACCCGAAATTGATGAAATTTTTACAGTTGTATTTCTTCAATTATCAATCACAAATATGAAAACATAATTTTAAAATATCAAACAGTGTCGTTCCTACAGTCATTCAAATGTTCCGTTCAGACCTCTGAAATAATGAAATTTTTTTTTTGAGTTCTAGAGTCAAAATAATTGAATTATTAGTATGTCCAAACATTCTGTATGAATTTATAAAAGATATAAAAGAGTTTGACTGGTATTTGAATTTCACTGAATATAATTTAGCCAGTAGTCAAACTCTATGTACTACGAACTACCGTTGCCTGGCAACAAATGTTAATATCCTTAGAACAGTTGAAATTTTTAATTTTAATATCTATCTACGACGGTTCGACTCCCAACTAAGTTTCACCAAATTTTTTTTAATAAATTTACCTAGAATGTTTGGACATACCAGTAATCATATTATTTTGACTCTAGAACTCAAAACAATTTTTATTTTATTTCTGAACGAAACATTTGAATGACCGTAGTAACGGAACCGTTCGATATTTCACAATAACGTTTTCATATTCGTGATTGATAATTAAAGCAGTTCAATTGTACAAAATCGAATCCATTTCGGTTGAAATTTTTTTCATCGCTATAGACATGTAAAAAAAAATTGTGTTCGATCTCTGAAAAAAATTTTCATCGAAAATTCTGAGAAAAAATGTGTTCATCAAGAAAATGAAATCCAATTTGACAACCGAAAAAAATTGGATTATTGCAGGTTTCCGCCATTTTGTAATTTTTTTTCTGGAGTTCGTCAACTTTTCTGAATAGAGGACCCAATAATACTGAGATTTGACCAAAAACCGTTACTTTGAGTGTTATGCATAACTGACCACACTCCTAAGAATCTTGCTCAAAAATGACGTTTAACACCCTGATCTCGCTTATGATTCGAAAAAGGGATATATTCTTTAGGGCAAAAATGATTCTCCTGATGTCCCATACACGAATATATATGTTTGTTCAGGTTATGATGAAACACCCTGTCTAAGTGGAATGCATAATTTATCCAGTTTGATTCAATTTGTATTATTTCCTTTCTTCAAGTGACATAATTTCATCACGATTTCGCGATATTCCCCGTATGAAAAAGTCATGTTCTCGGCGTCGATACCAACAGGTCGTTCGAAATGGAAACAACTTCAAGTTGTTCTGGTTTGAATGTTGAATCGAACGAATTCGTTTATCCCCTTCACTGACTGGTAAAAGTCACATTTACATTCCTCAGACCTTGGGTTATTTTATTCATTCTAAATTATGAATAATAACAGCTATTCGATAATTGTTATGCACTGTTACTTTTAGTTGTCGAAGTGCATTCGGGATTGAGGTAGATAATCTTGAAGATTTGCAATTCTTTGTACAGGGTGTCTACTTTTAGAGTGGATAAACTTGAATTGGGGATTATACGAGTGATTGGCAAACAAAAATGTCATATAACACATGGTCGAAATGTTGACGGTTGTTCTTCAATATAACATTTCTTGTTTTTCCTGTAAAATGATCATGATTCAGTTTTCCTGGTAGTCTCATCAAATTTAATCACATCTCCGGAAAGGGCAATAAATTTTTACAAGATGAAAGAGTCTGTGTGCAGAAAGAACTTTTATTGCGGGCGTGGTAAGGAGATGAATAACACGATTCTGAAGTTAAAAAAATTAGTCCTATTTTTCCAATGGTTTTTCTATGAAATATCAATATTTATGTACAGGGTTTTAAAACTATAATTTGACCCCCCCTTTAACTTTGTTTCTAAAAGAGATACAGAAAAATGTTTCATACAAAAATTTCACGAAATCGACTGAGGTCTTACAAATATGAATTCACATAATGGAATATATACAGGGTGGCCAACATATTGATGGCAACTTCATTTTTCAAATAGAACACCTGCATATTTTTTCATATTTGGCTAGCTCTTTTTCCCTGATTTTGAATATGTAACATATGTTGGCCTATCTCTTTTATTCTGAGCACCACAGAGTTTCAAATTTTAAGAACCACTCATAGTTTCAAAGTTTTGAAATGATGATACCAAATAAAATTATGCGAAATACCTAAGAAATTATTAATATTCAAACAATTTACTTAAAAGTAATTTTTTAAAATGAATACTTAACAATTACTTATGCCCAATTCACAATAGACGTAATAACCGTAAGACATAATTTTCAAACTGAATTATACGAATAACACGAATCTGTTCCCAATTAAAATTAGGTCTGCATAATATTTACATTCCTCAAATGTAATATTGTGTTGAAAATTGTGAAAATTTTTATGCATTTCGTATAATTCAACTTAGAAAATTACGCTTATGTTACGTTACGTCCATTGTGAATTGGGCATTAACCAATAAAAAATAATAAACTATGGTAGTATGGTATGAATAACATCAACTGAAGAAAATTGCTCAAAATTAACACCGTTCTTCAATACCTATACATAGTTTATATCGTTGTCTCAAGTTGTTTAGACTTACTTGATTTTTGATAGCATTATTATGATTCAAATCAGAAATTCAAGCTTCAATTTTGTCTTTAATCATTACAATATTATCATTATTGCTGAAGTAATTTTTTTCCTTCAGGAATGGCCATAAAAACGTGTCCAACGGTGTTAAATCGAGACTATTTGGTGGCCAGTAAATGGGTGCGCCATTACCCATCCAAAAATCAAATTGGCCACTTGAATGAACTTCCAAAAAGCTATGCCAGAGGGTACTTAAAATTTGAAATTCTGTGGTGCTCAGAATAAGAGAGATAGACCAACATATGTTACATATTCAAAATCAGGAGAGAAAGAGATATCCAAATATGGAAAAATATACAGGGTGATCCATTTGAAAAAATGAAGTTGCCATCAATATTTGGCCACCCTGTATATTTCAGTTTGTAGAGTCATATAAAAAAACCTCAGTTGATTTCGCGAAACTTTTGTATGAAACATTTTTTTGTATCTCCTTTAGTAACAAAGTTAAAGGGGGGGGTCAAATTATAGTGAAAAACCCTGTAAGTTTGTTTGTGTATGTTTTCTTTTCAGTAAAAAATACCTCATTTAGCGTACTTTCGAATAACACATATCAACTATTGTGCTAGCTGCTCTTCCTCCGCCATAATATCATGGCTAACATGATAACAACGAAAAAGTCTTAACATTCCGAAACGAAATTTGCTCT
Organism: Propylea japonica; assembly: GCA_013421045.1. Classification (NCBI taxonomy): domain Eukaryota; kingdom Metazoa; phylum Arthropoda; class Insecta; order Coleoptera; family Coccinellidae; genus Propylea; species Propylea japonica. The sequence continues at coordinate 43,132,422 of CM024240.1, forward strand.
ATTTAGAAGCTCTCCATGATCGAATTTTAATGTATAGTTTTATGAAAATCATCAATTCATCTTGAATTAAATAATAACGAAGAAATGAACCTCCTTCTTCAATACATTTGATACATAGTTTTCGTACTGTACAACTCTGCAAAGTTCATAGCGTTTCTGACGCAATTCTGCAAAACACAATTTATTTGTCTATGAGAATCTTCCGAGTCTGAAAGCGAATTAGATATATATAGATAGATTCTATTCTAGACAGAAAATCCAAAGGCGTTAGGTCGGTGTTATTCGGTGCCTCCATACTGTATTAGCACTCACTATCGAGAATTTTCGTAGAGGAAAAAGTTGGGCGTCTCGTCAAAATGAAGCTACTTACAAATATTCAGATTGTATGTAGTCATCATGAAAAACAAGCGTTGGCCCATGGACTATTTAGTATCAATCTCAAGTCCTATAGAGAAAATTTTTAGATTATCGCCATCTTCTGAGGGTTTTTCTGAAATTTTCTTCAAATACTGCCACTTCACTGAGCTGTTAATCCTGACATATGTGTGATGAAACAAAATAAGAAATCCCACAAAAATTTAGTATTTTTTGTCATCTTAAACATTGTATGAAACCTTTTCTGTCGTGAAACCCAACTCTTTAGGTTATTTATCAGAAAACCAAAAATTTGTAGATTTCTACTCGAGATCGAGAATTTGGGTCTTTCATTAGGGCCCCTAGCCCGCAGAACATGAATACAGCCCAAGAATAACAACATACTGAAAAATCCATACAACCCTCATCTTTCGCATTCCAACATGTTTTGATACCGACGTACTGGACTTAAAATGCTTTGCTTTGGGATTCAGGCAATCAGAAATCTAGAATATTTCCGTGAAGTATTTGTTACCTATCTTGTGTTTTTGAATCACCAATTTACCACGGTTTCACTCTGATAGAATTTCATTTCTAATGAATCGTGTAATAGTCAAGGAAATGCCTTCAAATTACAGTTGTTTTGCTGCGAAATTCAAGGAAACCGACAACTTTTCGTTTCCTCGTGTCGAAACTTTGCGGTCATTTTTAGCAGGAATAATGTTATGTATTCAATAATACGGTAATTTGCAAAACTTATTTTTGTTGTATTCTGACTACCTACATGAAAACAGTTACTCTGAATATCCAAAGACTTGAAAGGCTGTATAATTGTATATTTATAAATAGGGTAACATACTCGCATAATTGTAATCAGAAAATGTGTGCAATCAAGCTTCATGAGGGATGCTGCGGAGTTACTTCATTTGTTCGAAATCAATTTCAAGCGGATAACCGGTTATCATTTTGGTTAACCAATTGCATTTGAGCGGTTTTGGTTATTCTTGGTTCAAAGTAATGACGTCATGAATTAGCCCTCCGACGTCATTGATTTGAACCGCAAATGACCAGACTCAAGAGCTGGGTTTATGTTCTGTGAGCTGAGTTAAACTTCTGGTTATGAGAAAAGTAGGGTTGTACGCGGCAAATTTCAAAAGTTGTTGGCTGACGAAGCATACTTGAAGAAGATGTATTAGTGAGTTTAGCCACGTTACGATTTATATTGAGAAGACTATTTCAACAATTTCATTTATCGGCTCAGTTTCATTCATTTAGGAATTAAACTCATCTATTGAAATCTCTAAGTTATGTTCAAAAATTAACGCATACGAAAGCTTCTGATTTGTTAATATTATTTAAAATAGAATTGTCCGAAGTTCTCAAAGATTACTGATATTGTTTGAGTATAATAAAACATTCTTTCTTTACATGGATAATGGAAAAAGCTTTGTGTTACAATTAATAGCTTTCGACTGTTAGAAAAAATTATGAATTTGTGTTTAAGTTCCCAAAAAGTTTATTACTTATAGCAAACTTTACTGTGACGTGTGAGATGTAGCCAAATACCACAGCTATATCATTACATGTTAATCTATTAGATATTGTCCTCCTGTGTATTTTTCGGTAATATTTTCTCTTCGAATCATTTCTGTCAGAACAAAAAGCTTTTTGGGTCAAGCGAAACATTCTGAAAACATATGTTCATCGTTACATTGAATCCACGTTTCAAACAATAATATTTTGGGATGCATGGAGTTGAACTTGAAGCATGATAATTCACATTTGCAAATCGAATTTTGTATTTATTGCATAAAACAAAAAAAATATAAATATAACCTAATTGACAAATAACTTGAAAAAAAGGGAATAATCAAGGGCTGAACCAATGATAACCGCAGTTATTTTTGGTTATCCGCTTGAAATTGATTCAAGTTGGTATATTCTTACTTCTTGTGTTGACAATTGTCTCCTTACAAATTAGAGTTTAATCAAAGTTCCAATTGTGCATTGAAGGCTTTAGGAAAACGAAAGTAGAAGGGGTGATATTTTGGTTTGTAATTCAATGTTTTTCCCAAGAGCATTGAAATAGTTAAAAATTTTGTGGTGATACTTTTTTAATTCTGCATAACCAGATGCTCTTCGGGATACACGGCATCATTTGTTATGATGTGCTCATATTGCAGAATTTCATGAAAATCGAATTATTACACAATTTACACTTTTTCGAAATATTTTGATGATTCGATTCTGACGAAATGTGGGATAAATATACTCGTCGATGTCCTAGTCCAAAATATCAAGTTTGGGCGAAACGATAGCACCGCTATTCCTCCAGCAACAAAGCGCGAAAAAAATACTGTCTGAGCTTGATAAAAAGAGCAAATTGGTACCAGAAGATTTCTTATGGCATCATCCATGCGGCGAATCTGAAAAATTCACAACTACCTGCTGTGGGGATAACGTTAATGATGAAAAATTTTCATTTCTCCAAACGCTTGCTAACCTTGTCGGAAATATCTAATACCATTTATTGCTGGTTAGAGTTATACACATTAGTCCAAATACCCTGAAGTATATTAACACGAATTTGTACAATTGATGTTGCTATTCTCTGCACGCTTTTGACAGGTTCACGTTGACTTGTGGTACATATACTTATAAACTTTTATAGGTATATGACTTGGTATTATCATTATTTATAATGATTATTTTCAATGTCCAACTACTTCAAATTTTTTTCGAAATTTTCAAACTGCTCCAAAATTTCCAACTATGTATTTCCAAATTTTCCAACTGCTTCCATAATTTTTCCAACTGCTTCGAAGTGTTGTCAACTGTTCTGAAAAATGGCCAACCTGATCAATGTTAGGCCCGCCCTCAGAGTAAGAAATTTACTTTTTACTCTGACCCCCTGACCAACTCCATTGAAAATTTTCTTAGTATTTCGAAATGTTTTAAATTGCTTCGAAATTTTCCAACTGCTTTGACGATGTTTTCTTGTGTTTCGAAAATTTTCTAACTGCATTGAAAAATTTGCCAACTCTGTTCCATACACAGAACAGTTTCCTCTTCTGAATCACTACCTTCTAGTAAGGTAGTGTCTGAATGCACCCATCGCAAATAATGAATGAACAATATCTGTGTGTTTATCTCGTTACTATAGATACATTCGTACATAGATATGAGATCTTGAGAATAGTGAATATCATAGAATTACCCATGAATTATTATTTGACTTTTCAACTGTCCAACTTTCAGTATAAAGTTTCAAAATCACAAAATACCCATGTCTTTAGACCCAATCAATACCAAAACGATTTAAAATTACATAACATTATAAACGACTGGATGCACATGATGATAGATGATTCAGAAAAGAAAAATGGTGAGTGAAAATAACTTCAAAAACCTATAAGTACCCACATTTTTCATTCAACGAAATTGCAGTATACCTATTCCCTCTAAATGACCATGTACGATTCGATATGCAGTTGGGTTTGAATAGTTCTTATGTCTATGGTGGGAAAAACTTTTCATTCAATCAATCATATGATGAAATCTGAAATTCAAATTCTTTGAACTAATGATTTATCATCTCTAGAAGCCTTTTCAGGTTTTCAGTACCAGTCTTCTGAACAGAAATGATTGAAAAAATTTTATTTAAGATGAAATGCTCCTGCGTAAATCCTTGCACTAATTTGTCAGGAGCAAATTGGTTTTGACAAAATTGTTGCCTAATAGAAAAACTAAAAAAGGAAATAAATGAAAAGGATAATGTAGGGTTGGCACGCTATTGCAGAGGATAAAAAAAGTTGCTCATATACAACTTCGCTGCAGAGAAGTTGTGTATGTAAATCCGTGAGAAATCACGAGAGATGAAAACCTACGAAGTAGTGTTATGAGAAACTACGAAAGTAGTGTAATGGAGAATCTGCGAAGTACCGTTTCTAAAGATTTTACAAGTTTGTCTGAAGAAGGAGTCTGATATAGACACCTAAAGTTATATTATCCTTTTAATTTATTTTTTAGTTTAACTGTCAGGCAACAACTTCTTCAAAATCAATTTGCTCCTGACAAATTAGTGCAAGGATTTATGCAGAAGCATTTCATCTTAATTAAAATGTCTTTAATTATTTCTGTTCAAAGACTGGGAGTGACAACTAAAAAGTTTCTAGAAATACAGAATCCTTCCAGATTATATTTCAATAGGAACTCATGATTTATCATTTCATTCATTCAGATAATTATTATTATCAGATAAAATAATAAATTTCAGCATTGAACGTATATCACCGAAATCAATATTATTTTCAGAAAATGTTCAACTAATTGGCTTGCTATAAGAGTTTTTTCTAAATCAAAATGCTATTGTTCATCATTAGTACAGTAGAGTTATTCATCAGTCACCAATATTGATAATCATTCAGAGGTTCATTCTAGAGGCACATTTCTGCAAGAGATTCAGAGAGTTATGGTTGAGTAACAATCCTACCATTTCAAACTCAGGGAAAAAAGTACTTACTTCTTGCTTTGAGGTTTGAGAGATTTTACATGAATCTCAAATGAAAATTATAATCGAAGGTTTTTTCTTGAAGAAATTTCTTTCCGATTTCGAATTGTCATCATATTGCAATATTTGTGTATAGAAATCAAACCTGAAATAAAATGAAAATGTTTTTCCTGTTTTTCGGTGCAATGCTAAATTATTAGCTATATTACCATAGCTGCTGCTGAATATTCAATTTTTTTATTTCAACACAGTTCGATTAAATATACAGGGTTTTCCTTCTAACTGTGCCTATTAGAAGTATATGGAGAACTAGTGAATATTTCGATTTGAAATTTAAGGGGGAAAACTTGGGGATGGAGGAATTCTTCGCCTAAAATATTTTCGAGTCGACAGTGTTGCTACATCTATCTCAAACGCATTTGTACTTTCTTATCTCAAATAAAAACTACCAATATTTTCATTTATGTATCGATTCAATACCAAATTCGCAATATAACCATAGACATATTATTTATTATAAGTCTATGAATATAACATACTGAAAAAAATTTTCTGCAATGCACTGTTGCCAAGTTACGCACAAATTCTTGAAATTTCTGCATTGTCAATTCAAGAATGCAATATCTCGATTATTTTTGAAAAAAACCAAACTCAGCGTTCTCATAGTAAAGAATCCCAGCATTCATGTGGTACATTCCGTATTTTGAAACATCGTAAGATTTTTCGAAGATTTTGATCCGAAATTTGGAACTTAAAATTGAAATAGGTATATCGAGATTTCAAATTTCATATTTTTTCCACAGCATTTGATTCGAAATAAAGAATGAATGGCAATCTCCTTTTACACTCATTATTTATTTTAAATAGTTTTCGAATTAGATGAAAAATACTGAAATTCTACTAAATGTGTAATGACACCTTAGACCAACATACGAATTTGATCCATGAACGCAAATCCAAGAAATATAAAATTTGGAATGTAATATGATCATGTTTTTTCACAGGTCCCGGGCCCGCACATTATTATCTTCCTTCTACCGTCGGCCATCACAGACACGATATTTCTAAAAGCAGAAGTCCTAGCGTTTCCATGGGTATGCGACTACCAGGATTTTTGCGACCAGACCAGAACGTACAATCGCCTAGCCCTGGTCCAAAATATCAAGTTGAATATTTGACGAAATATGGAAAATCAAACATGGGATCCAGTATTTCAAACGTGAGAGTGGGAAGAATCAGAAGTTCTTCAGGTAAATAGGAAACTTATTCATAGTTCATAATTAATTCCATCAAAATGTTTCATATTGCTTGCTCAAGACAAGACATAATATGTACCCAGGACTTATTGATGGCGATGTATGTCGAAATATACAGGGTACGGGTGTTTAAGAATAAGGTTCCCAAAAGTCGGGATCTTTATCCTTAGATGATTTATAAACATATAGTTCCTATGAGCTATGGGTCTCTGACACATTTTTTCTAAGATACAGTGTGAAATTTAAGAGAAATAGGCTTTTCGAAAATATTTTCCACACTCCACATGATTTCTGTTTTTTGGTAGGTTATAAGTACGCATCGAAACACATTTTTTTAAATTCCAGACTTCTGTCCGAATAAATTGGGTGAACAAATTTTTCGCCAATGCTTTCTTTCAAATTGATTTAATTGCGTAACCCCCCACATAATTTACAGTGAGAATGGTATTTTGAGTTTTTCACGTGCGACGAATATTTCCTGAGGTAAAAATAAAATGCTATTCCATCAAAGAGAATTAGGTACGAAGTTTTTTGATTATTTTCGAAATCGTCTAGACACAAATTGATCGCTCAGAGTAAAAAAACTTCTGTTCACTTCTAACTTCGAGGTTGATAGACTATGCATTGAAATTGCAATATTTCTCCCAATAGCTTCTTGTGTTGCCTATATTGGGTAACCCAAGATATTCCATACAGCTAATATCTCGACTCTCATACCTGATAGAAATTTCAAACAAAAAGTATCTTGAATGCCAGTAAAAACTCTATTAGAATCTGTTCTGCAAATTAAAAATAAAAAAAATATTTCAAGACAATGCTTCATCATTTAAAGCAGATTCAACCCTCGAAGCATGATTATAAATCGAGGAATGTTTTATCTTGGCACTTTCTTCAATTTTATTGTTTCAGTTAACAAGTTGTGTTATTATGTTTCTAGACGTCTTCTGATTTCATTTTTAATTATTAACTCTACTGAATATCTTGCACACCAAAAATATTTCACTATCGCAAAATGGTGAATGCACCACAATTTATAGCTTTTATTTTCGACCTAGGGTCGACCTAGTCACGTAAAATGATGAAATATTGCTTTAACATATTTTACTTCTACTGGGGAATCGTTTGAAGGGAAAAACTAGAAGTGGGGAAAAAAATATTCGGGGGTTCTTGGTTTTTTAGGGGTGGTAGGGGAAGGTGGAGCAACACGAGGTAGTTAAGGTTTGATTGAAAATTAAAGTGATATTTTCATGGTAAGAGTAACAGATCACTTATTGAATTAATTACTACTAATAATAACATTGCAACAAAAGCAAAATAAAACAAATGTTCTCAGGTTTAGAAAAAAGCGAATGGGCACAAAAAAGGCTTTTACCCTATCTTGCCCCATAGGCGCGGTAAGACGGGGGTACCCCATAGGGCAAGATGAGAAATAATTTTATTGATTCATGATTCGGTCAAAATATTTGTTTTTACTGGAATATTGATGTATGCTGATTTCGGAAGATTCTAATACATAAAGAAAAAATGAATAAAATAGAGGGCGAGATAGGGTACCTCATCATGTCCCTTCGATCATTATAACACAAACTATCACATAAGAAAACGGTTAACATCCCCTAAAAACTGATCATTTTTTTAACATTCACTTCACACTGTTTTTTCGAGAGCCAAGTTAGCACAATAAAATATTCGAAAAAGTTCTTTCTGAACACGCAAAGAAAACAGAACAAAAGTTAGAGCAAAATACGTGAAAACTAGTTTCATGCGCTGAAGCAAAAACTTAAATATTTACATTGGCTACATAAGCTACATTTAAGTAACTGATTGAGTCATGTTAGCCACATGTAGCTGTGTACCAGTCACATACCAGTTAACATTCACTTCACACTGTTTTTTCGAGAGCCAAGTTAGCACAATAGAATATTCGAAAAAGTTCCGAATACGCAAAAAACAGAACAAAAGTTAGAGCAAAATACGTGAAATTTAGTTTTCATGCGCTCAAGCAAAAACTCAACTACTCACTTTGGCTACATAAGCTACATTTAAGTAACTGATTGAGTCATGTTAGCCACATGTAGCTGTGTACCAGTCTTGGTTTAGATATGTTCAGCTTAAAAGATTGTGAGGGTACCCCGTCTTGCTCACTTCTCAATCTTGCCCAACCTTCCCCTTATTAGGAACAAAATTTAAACCGCAGAATCTGATCAATGTTTAGCAGCCATTCAAAATACTTTCTGTTGACTGTATTGACACCCTGTATTCTCAAATCTGAAATATTAATTGATTTAATACACTCACCGGCAAAATAATCGATCCACTCAAAAAATCGATGAAGTTTGTTTATTCATAAATATGTTGCAAGTCCCATATGATTGAAGTTTTTTTCAATTGTACACATTTTCCCTTCACAATTTAATTCTTCTTAAACAATTTCGCTATGGCTATGAAAATACTTCACGGATTTAACCTTGAATCCGAACGTTATGAAAATAAAATGAAAACTGAGTGAAAACATAAAACGAGAGCAGTTTCAGCGCGACACGTTGTTCCGTATGCACCGTTTATTGAAGACGATTTTGTGCTAATGCTTTATAATGCCCGACCGCATCGACCGCATGTGGCTAGGTTTGCCAGGAGTATTTAGCAGAGGTTGATATCCAATAATTCAACTGGCCTGCTCTAAACCCAGATTTGAACCCAATTGGACATGTTTGGATGCTCTTGAGAGGAAAATTCGATCAGCGTACCAACTCCTGAAAATTTGCAGCAGCTCAGTGATGCTCTAACTCAAGGGTCTTAAAACTTCTCAGCCTGAGGGCCACAATGTTTACTCCAGCAAATGCGAAGGGCCAAAATATTTAACCGTTTGATTCAGTAGCTTCGGGATTGGTGCAAAAGTTCATAAGCTAATGAGCTTTCGCGGGCCGAATTCTTGAAACTGGCGGGCCAGGTTTTGCCCGCGGGCCGTAGTTTGGAGACCCTTGCTCTAACTGATAAAAAACCTTAATGAGGACATGCCGACACGAATTGCACCTCTTCTTCGCGTCTAGGCGAAAAACACATTATGTTTTTAACTCAGTTCTCAGTTCATTTTCATTAGGTCAAAATTTAGGTTTAGTTTGTTGAAGTACTGTTGTAGCCTAAGCGAATTTAATGTTTTACTGAAACCCGTATCTTTTACAAAAATGTTATAAGTGAATGATTAAATTGTCAAAAGAAGATGTATCTCTATGATGAAATAAGAAATCATTCGGTGAACAACTGGTCACACCAAGGGTGGTTTCTAAGTTAGGGTAAAAAACAGATTTTGTTTCACCCCGTATAAAATGACGTACGCCGAGTTTTCTTGAAATTCAAAACTGGTGATTGTTTAATGATAAACATACCTACAAGTAAAAAAAAATATTTCAATCGGACTTGAAATAACATATTTATGAATTAACAAACTTCATCGATTTTTTTAAGAGGATCTTATTTAACCGGTGAGTGTATTATAACATCACCTATATCTATAGTCCGTTCACGAAAGTTCGAGCGCATAGTAGGCGTTTGTTCATTTATCTGAAGTTGGCAGTATTTGCTGTAATAACGTAAAATAAAGTCAACGTTGCCGAATGTAGCCGGCCTCGTTCGACGAGATTGCTAGTTGTCAGAGAACTCCATGCAATATTGACAACATTGCGTATCAATCTGACAAGAAAATAAACAACATAACCTAAAATTTTAATATACACAGTGGAATATGCCAAATTTCCATCGCCAACCGACGGCTACACCTTTCGTGAACAAACTATAGTATATCAATACCTATCTGAATATTTCCAGCAACGGTTTCCAGACATCGATCTATGGATAGAAATGAAGCGGTCAATGCTTACTCAAAACTGGAGAATTCGGCATACGTCAACGATAAATCGAATTTAAGGAATTACAGTAATTCATATGATAATAGGAAAACCTGAAAGAAAGAGAAATTAATCCAGCAAATCTGAATAACGAAACTAAAAACATTCTGTAGAGAATTTGGTGATACATCCAACGTTAGAAACCCAGGGATATCCAGTGCGAGAAGACGTGCAGGTAGTTCATCAAGATATAGATCAGACGTAAAACATCCAAGATACGGAATATGATCTGTTGATTGTAAATTGATGTAAAGTTTATAAATCTTTCACAGTAAATTCCATGTACTTCACTTCAGTATATTTCTGAGCAAAAGGTATTAATTTAATTAATATTAGGTTAAATAAAAATTCAAGAAAAGCCCTGAGCAGGAGCTTTTGTTTGAGCGTTTGTTCTTTGGTGGAGCAATGAGACTATTACCTCATAATTTTATATGGTTTGAGATTAATACCAAATATATAAATGGAAAATCTCAGCACAATCTGAATTATATTCCGGAAATTATTCTAAAAATTAAATATATAAAAATAAATACATAATTACAAAAATTAATTTTTATTTTCTCATGATGCGATTCTTTGAAATTTCTCATGAACATTCAGTATATCAGTTTTGATTCACAAAATGAATTCCACTTGAATCGGTTATCCTATTATGGAAATAAAGATATTCTTCCTTTCAATATTCCAATTGAATTTTCTATGATTTTGTTAACACTACGGCCATTCAATTCTGCATGAAAATTCAGTAAAATAGTCTTTATTCACAAAAAAGATTTCCTTTAAATCGGATATCCTGTTATGGTAAATTAAAAATTCTTCTTTTCAATATTCCAATTGAATTTTCTATGGTTCTGTCAACACTATGGCCACAAAATTCTGCACGAACATTCATTGTATCGATATTTATTCATAAAATAAATTTTATTCGAATCGGATATTTTTTACTGAAATATGAAGTTTCTTCTTTTTAATATTTAAATTGGATTTTCTATGGTTCTGTTAACACTATGGCCACAAATTTTGCATAAAGCCTATTATGACCACCTTGCATATGACCGTAACATTTCATTTCAATGGGGGTTCGTTTTGTCTGAAATATTGATGAGGAACAGAAATTTCGAATGGCCATATTTCATGGAACATCCTGTACGATTTGGCTGGTTAATGAACTTAGCCGAGCCAGTTGGGAACCGAACTCACCCTGAAAATTTCAAGTTCATAGGACAATCCGTTCGAAAGTTATTGTGCTAACGGACGACTGGACGGCCCCACGGACAGAATTGAATTTGATCACGAATTCGTCATCAACGAGTAAAACCCTATCGTTCGAGAACATTTTCAGCTCAAACTTTGATAATTACAGACATTTGGGCAAAACGTTTGTAGAACGAGCGCTCATAAAGATTATCGCAGACAAAACTATAGACGATAAGCTACTTGCTTGTTCATAATGGACAAAAAAAATAATTAGAAAAAACCCCATGCAGGTGTTTTTGAGCGCTCGTTCATTGCTGTAGCAACAAGGCATATGACTCAAAATTTTGTATAGGACTTGAGATTGATAATGAATATATGAATGCGAAATCCCACCACAATCGGAATTATATAATTATAATTATTCAAAATGAAAAATGTTATAAATCGATGGCTCTAAAATATCCAACTTTTATGGTTCTGATTTCAAAATCCTTGAAAATATTATTATCATTCACTTCGCCAAGTTACATGCACAAATAAAACGATCTCATTTCAATCGAAAGGCAATATGTATTTTACGCGTTCTACCGAGTGCTGAAGCGTTTTACCCAAATGACTGTATTTTTCGAATTTTATTCCGAAAATGGTTCCAAACGTTAGGGTTCGAACGAGTGGTGGCGAATCCGTGGTCAAATTCAAATTGTCTGTGGGGCTGGCCGGCCGTAAACACCATAACTTTCGGAGGGTTTGTCCTAGAGACTCGAGATTTTCAGGATGAATTCGGTTTCCAAATGTCGCGGTTAAGTTCATTTACCAGCCAAATCTTTCTGGGTGTTCCACAAAATATGGCCATTCAAAATTTTTGTTCCTCAATATCCCAGACAAAATGAATCCAATCAAAATGAAATTTTGCGGCCACGTGCAAGATGTTATAATAAGCCTCATGCAAAATTAAGTGGCCATAGTATTAACAAAACCATAGAAAATTCAATTGAAATATTGAAAGAAAGAATTCTTATATTTCCATAACAAGATATCCGATTCCAGTGGAATTCATTTTGTGAATGAAGATTGATATACTTATTGTTCTTGCAAAATTTCAAGAGGATCGCCTCATCAGAACCATAGAAATATATTATCGACTTTTAACATATTTCATTGCTTGAATAATTTCCAGAATATATTGGCATGAATCTCAGGTCCTTTACAAAATTTTACGATAATAGCATTATTGCTCCAGCGATGAATGAGCGCTCAAAAGAACCTGCTCACGGCTTTTCTCAAAGATTATAGAAGGTTCTCACTAATGAATTGCTCAGGTCTTGGCTGTGGATCAGAAGAAATACCTGTTAATTGGAATATTGAAGGTCTAAAAATATATTTGACAGCTTCGAGTTTATCTCAAACACTTGAGAATGTACTTGCATTTGAAATCAGCAACCTCAAGTTAGTGGATATTTTTCTCCTTGTATTATTATGAAAAATATCGCCACATGAACCAGTGGAACACCGCTGACGTAATTCAGAAATAAATGAATAATAAGTCTAATTGAACTTTAGATTATTTTTATTACATAAATATTCCAAAAAATATGAATATGTCATAACTTGATTAATTAAGAGGTGAACTTATTTTGTTGATTTGGCTTCTTTCAGTTCAGCTTGATACTTCTTCCTATAAATTCCAGTCGGGTCATATTTCTTCTCTATCTTCTCCCACATGTTTTTCTTATTTTTGATCATGAATTGGATTATTTTTTTACTTCCTTCCTTCTGTTTTTCACTGCATTTTGCACAGTCGTTCTTTAAGGCGTCAGGTAGATTTTCTGCGAGAAAATTCTAATATAGAATAGTTTTTTCAAAATTCAACATCAAATATAGAAATGTAGCTATGAGTGCAAAAATTCTTTTTAAGGGTGAGAAGTGGTGGGTATTTTGTTAGTGTAGAAATGGTATTGGATCATTTGATATACAATGAAGTTGATGTATTCCCGAAACAATCACTTACAATAACCAGTTGTAATATCCCTTGAATAACCCTTCAAAAGTAACAACCATATAAAATTGTACTATGATTTGCTTTTGCTAGCTAGTTCCTGAGAGCTAAGAGTTTGTTGTCCAAATGATAGTAAAATTCTAGATTGAGCCAAGAGTACTGAAGGTAAAAAGTTGTTAGGTAGGTATATTTTTTACGTCCGTAAACAATCTAACTTTCAAACTTAAGGAGGGTTCAGATTATCTTGTCACAGTTTCTTAATTGATTTGATTGAATGTTTATTTGAAATTGTAAGTGAGCAAGTTCATCTGAAATAAATCACTAGTTTTGAATTTGAAGAAAACTTGGCGTGCGTCATTTAATGAAGGGTGAATAGAAATCTGTTTTTATCTCAACTTAAAAACCACCTGTGGCGTGTTCCAGTTGTTCCACCATGTGATTTCTTATTCAATCATCAAGAAACATCTTCTCTTGACAATTTCGTTCTTCATTCATTACAATAGCTTCATTTTTGTTCAAGATACAGGGTATTGAGTGAAACATTTTATAACACAATTTCGCTATGGTAATAACAGTACTTTCACAACTTCAACCTTAAATCCTAAGGTAACGAAAATAAACTGAAACTAAGTAAAGAACATAAAACACTCAAAAAAAAGTTTCCCCCTGCACGGATAACACATGCAATTCGTCTTGTCATGCCTTCAATAAGGTTTTGTATTAAAGGAAGTAGAGTCCGTTCACGAAATGTTGAGCACATAGTAGGCGTTTCTTTAGTTATCTGGAGTTAGCACTATTTTCTGTCATAACGTAAAATAAAGTCAACGTTGCCGAATGTACCCGGCCTCGTCCGACGAGCTTGCGAGTTGTCAGACAACTCTATGCATTATTGACAACATTGCGTATCAATCTGACAAGAAAATAAAGAACATAACCTAAAATTTTAATATACACAGTGGAATATGCCAAATTTCCATGGCCAACCGACGGCTCAACCTTTCGTGAATGGACTATATATGGAATATGCCAATAATTAAATTGGCCTGCTCTAAGGACAGATTCAAACTCAATTGAGCATGCCTGGGATGTTCTCAGTTGGAAAATTCGATCTCGCGAATTCCTGAAAATTAGCAGCAGCTCAGTGACGCATTAAATAAGAATTTGATGTTTTGGAACAGCACAAAAAAATGAAGTATTTTTTTTCTAACTTCACATTTCAGGTTTATGCATTCTGACAATAAAGAATATGATTTTCTGTGGTCATAACTTACTAACCACCTGGAATATTTTTTATGAAATTTGGTACAAATATTTCTACACCAGCGACCTAAGCTTCAATCACTGAAAAAATCCAGGTCAGGATCAACAAAAAAGGAAATGTATAAAAATAATAAAAAACACCACGTATATTTAAATTTTTGCGACATACTTCGTTATTTGGAAACACCACAAAAATCTGAAACGAACGGCGTACTTTTTAAACTTTCGCATATTTTCCACCAACTAAATTACTCGATTTTAATTCAAAATTTCAGACATTTAATGTTAACAAATTTCCTATTAACAACATGCAATCAAAAATATATGGCATATCGTTTGAATATTCATGATCGTACTTTCATGAGCCTAAAATAGTGAGTAAAATCCAATTCCGGATTCGCAAAATCTCAATAGTAGTATATTATTGGGTTGAAAAAGTCTGGTATTTCTGTAATTTAAGAATCTTTCATACTTAATATACGAATTAACTTGAGAACTGACGCAAACTATATATTCATTTTTCTAAATTTCTAAATCCGAGTCTGGACTTTTGAACTGACTCAAAGAAAACATGGATGCAGATAATTCACATTTTTTATTTCATATTTCTAGTTGAAAACCTTTAATAGGTACAAAGTTTATTCACGAAATGCAATAAACATGAAATTCTAAATTGGAAGGACAATTTACACAGAAAAGGCAAGATAATGGAAAGAATTAAATTCACCTCTATATTTTGGGCTGTTTTCAATCATCATATTTTGAAATTTCTGATGCACAGGGTGTTTTTTCGAATATTCATGCATTTACAATTTTTGTTAATCGAGACCTGGATTTTTCCTATAACTGAAACTTGGATCGCTCGTCTCGAAATACAAGAATGTGTGTACCAAATATGAAAAAAATATTCCGGGTGGTTAACAAGTTATGACCACCCAAAGTAGAAAAGCATCTAAATTAATAAAAGTGGAATGCAAAGATTGAAAGGAAGTAGACCAAAAACATGCGCGAAAAAAAAGTAAATAGTTTTCTTCAGTTTTTTGTGTTGTTTCAAAACATCGTATTCCGAAAATTCGAAATACAGGGTGTTATTTTGATGATGCAAAGGCATATGAAATTTTTGTTAATCCGAACCTGGATTTACAAAGTGACAGATAGCTCAATGTTCGTACAAAAAATCAAAAGTTATTCCCATTCAAAAAATTGGCCAAATTGATAAAAAAGAATGTGAGGCCTATAAAATATAGTATATTCGGAACCATCTAGAGCTGCTTCATTCATCCTCCACTTTTTTCCGTTTCCCAATGAGAAAAAGTGGAACAGGTGAACAGACTACTAACAAATATTTGTAGCAAATCACATAACAAACTTTCTTGAAAATTTTCAAATCAGCGATACTCACTTTTCAATTCCAAACCGTCAGGTGTGCATCCTCTTCCAGTCATCAAACAGTTGAAATAGTTTTTGACGATGCGGTCACTTTTGAGGATCTCGTCTAAATCAATATTATCATATTTTGTCGTATACTTATCGGCGGGTCTGCTTAATACGACCACGACCGAAACTAGGCACAAAACAACTGCAATTTTGAACATCTTGAATTATTTTACTTTTTGGAAGTTGCTTCACGAGTATATTTATAGTATTCATACAAAAGAAATGACTTCAAATCATTAAATAATGAGTTCTAGATTTCCATCATATTAAGTACCTATTTAATGATTTTTGATGATTTTTCTGGGTATTTGTTGGACGTGACTGGGCCTTGACTTCTTCTCGAAAAGCTATTACCCATTGATTGTTTTCCTTGAATATTCAATAACTTGGGGAAATCGAAAGTTTCAATTAACTGAAATACATAACGGCATCTAATTTCAGTAGTTTCATTTGGTAAATCTGCAAATCTTCTTTGAAAAATATTCAAGGAATATTGAATTCGAAAGTTCCTTCACAAATGACAGTACATTTCATACATTTCACATTATCTATTCAGTAAAAGTTACCTTTTTCATGAACAAGATGATATACAAAGAAGAATATTTTCATTCCAACCATTTCTAACACTAATTGTTACAACAGTTTGGAAATATAAATGAAACATCACAAAAAGTTTCAGAAAGCCTCAACTTAAAGTGCTGATTTATATTGGGAGAACGATAATTCAAATTCGGATATCGAGATAGTTAATGGTTTCATTTTCTTCATTTATGAATTCGACTTTTCGATTCTACATTTTTCTAGTTTTGATGTCGTTTTTTTCGAAAATTTACCTATTTGCGATCAGCCGTTATGAAACATGGTCATATAGAGTTTGAATCAATCTAAATGTTACCTCAATATCATATTTTGGCAATTCGTAGAAACATTCCTAATGAAACGGATAACTCAATGGAAATTTTAAAAATATTTTTTAATTTTCTTCCTTATGCACTTTTACGTATTGGATGTCAATTGTAGATCAAGAATTTTTATGATAATAACATACGGGGTTTTCCCTTTTACGTTGGCCTCATAGACGTTTTTGGAGAACTAGTGAATATGTTGTTCTGAAATTTTAGGTGCAGGCTTGAGGAGAAAGGAACTCTTAGCCTAAAATATTTTCAAGTCGACAGTATTGCCACATCTATTTCAAACGCATATCTACATTTTTATTCCAAATGAAACTACCGATATTTTTATTTATGTATCGATTCAATACAAAATTTGCAGTATAACCTACTAAAAAAATTTCTCTGCCATGCACTGTTGCCAAGTAACGCACACATCGTGATATTGCTGTAAAATAAATATGGGGTTGCCACTTGAAAATCTCGAAATATTTCGATATTGAGTTCCACATTTCGGATCAAATTTTCGAAAAACCTTACGATGTATCAAAATACTGAATATACCACATGAATGCATGGAGTCTCTACTTATGAGACAGCTGAGTTCCTTTCGCACAGAAAATAATCGAGATATTGCATTCCCAAACTTGCAATGCAGATGTCAAAAAATTCAAGGATATGTGCATAACTTGTCAATAGTGCATGGCAAAGAATTTTTTTTGTAGGTTATATTTGGTATTGAATCGATACATAAATAAAAAATCGGTAGTTCCATTCGAAACAAGATAGTAGATATGCGTTTGAAATAGATGTGGCAACACTGTCGACCTGAAAATATTTTAGGCGAAGAGCTCCTTCATTCTCAAAGCTCCACCTAAAGTTTCAGAACAAAATATTCACTAGTTGAACTTAAAAGGAAAACCTTGTATATTCGTTTTGACTGAATGTAACATTTAAAAATCAAGTATGTCTCAACTTTTTTTTTGCAAGAGTTGCATACCTTTTTCAAGCAATATATGTCAAATCAAAATTTCAGTGACAGGTGTGGAACAGTTACCTGAGTAAGTAGATAAGGAAGTTTTTTCGAATTTTTTATTCCACTGATTAAAAATTTTGTACATATCGTTAAAGCAACTGAATATTAAATTTTGACCTGATCGGGTTTCTAGTTTTGACAATATTCAAGAAACAGTTTTTGCATTAATAGTTATTCAATCAACTAGGTTATTAAAGACAGCGACTAATGGTCAAGATATTTTAACGCGGGAGCGGAGCGAACGCGTCGATAGTTCATTAGTCGCTCAACCAATAACTGAGTTGATTACAATATTTTTCCGACGATCTCAATATGAATTGTGTATGAATACTTGATTGAAATTCATTTCCATTTTGCACAAGACTTACACTTGACATAATAAAATTTCTATGTATCTATATGTTCCAGTAGACTGAGTTTTGACATTTCCCGTAGTGCTTCTGAATTCATTTTGAACGGTTGCCATGAGGATTGCACATTAAACAAGACGAAATTTTGCATTAAAATGGGTCATTAATGATTAATTCCGTACACAATAAAATCACTATTTATTTCGAGGTCGGCGGAATATAATATTCAATGCAATTTGGGATGACTTGTCCAATATGACATGAATCAAAGTGATTATTTTCGAAAAACGCATAGGTAAGACTGTCCAATGTTCTGAAATAAATCTATATTTACTTGATAAAAGAATGTACTTTCAATTACATAATTCGATCTGAGGTTTTCATTGAATGTTTTTTAAGATCCGCCTGAGGTGAAAATTTATCATAATATTATATTATTCTACATGTAATGAGGTGATAAACTTTTGGAATTTTGTCAACACGAAATTATTCGAGCAATTTCTGTTTGGACGTGTATTGCAGAATATTATCACGCGAAGGCTTCATTTTAAAATACAGCCTGATATGTTCATGTATTTTTTTGTAACATTCATTCAATGAAATCTTATTAGGGAAATCATGCTGCTGTCGTTTGAGTTCGTTGTGGGATAAGTCTGTGACAAAAAGGCCAGTCGAAGTGGGGAAAACATAATAATTGAATGTGTTGAACAGTTTTAGAAGACTCCTCGTTAAATTGAATTCTATTGAGTATGATTTAGTGGAAGTGGAACAATGGTAAAAGAGAGTCCATCTCATGGCATGAAAGCTCTTGTAAATAGGCTCTTTCTAAAGGGTTTTCCAATAAGGGGTGTTATTTTGATATTCAAAGAAAAATGCCATTTTTCAATAAAAATGATTGGATGTTTATTTCATTATGAAAAAGAAGCTATGCTGTTAATAGGCAAATGACCACCAAGACCATGCTTACAGGACCATATCCTTTTAATGAAATTTTCCTTAACCAAATCGCAAAATGGCTGCCCTATGACCTCGATAGCCTCACGAATTCCATCTTTGAGGGCTTGAATTGACGCTGGGCTATTGGCGTAGATCTTCTCTTTCGCGTGGCCCCAAAGGAAGAAGTCGCAAGGTGTTAAATCACAAGATCTCGGTGGCCAATTGTGATCACCTCTTCGAGAGATAACACGGTCTGAAAATTTTTCCCGCAAAAGATCAATGGTTTCGTTGTTTGTGTGGCACGTAGCGTAGCACTGAACTTTATAAGTCTTACGACCCAAATCTTCATGCAAAATAAGGTGAGCTATATTCTCGGCTGGTCTTGAGCGACGTGCACGGGTTTCATTTTTCACATCACTAACTTGTCCCAACAGCTCGAATTCTTCCACCAATTTCTTTATTGCGAACCCACAAGATGCTCCACGACGACCCAAAAATATTCGAGTTTTACGAAACGTCTCTGCAAAATTTTTACCATTTTTATAGTGAATTTTAATAATTTCAATGCGTTTTTGAAACGTCTATAGATCATAGACTAACTAGTTTGTCTATGCTATAGATCTATTTTTATTAATATGGCGTAGTTTATACTTGTCAAATGTCAAAAAATTATAGATTCAAACGTGACATCTACCGAAATAGTGAGCTATTCAAAATAACACCTTTTATTGGAAAATCCTTTATTTGAAGCTGCATCACTTCCAAACTGATGCAAAATCAGTAGATGCGCCTTCTATTTGACAATGATGTGATTTCGAACTGATGCGCATCACTTCTTACTGATGTTGCTCTCGACAAAATCAGTTTCATTTTCAAAATCACTTCAGTTCATCATTACAAAAACATAACCTAACATTTTGATGAAAGTTTACAATTTTCTTCTAAACATAATAAAAAGTGAACTACTATCATCTGGTTTCATTGGTAGTAATGAACAATTCATATTACTTTTAGAATTTTTTTTCGAACTATCATTGATATCCCTATTTGGTACTCTGATTTTAAACCGTATCGTTTTGTTGATTGTCTCCCGAAAAAGGCATGTTCTGTTTGCCAAAATAAATTTACTTCCAATTGAAGTGATTTCGGAAACTATCCAGTCAAATAGAAAGTTAGGAATGTTGATGAAATTCCTCAATATTCGCTGAAGTTCAAAAGAAAAAAATCATCAACAAAAGCCAGAATTTTCTTGGTACAAATTAGTTTTCTTGTTCACTTTACAAATTCTCCTGACATAAAAAAACAATTAATGAGATTTCAACCCAAAACAGAAATACGAGCATGTCATAAGTTTTCATTTTCTACACCTACAAGTTCAATCATTCCTTTTTCTGTGGAGAGCTCGAAATCATGCTCAAATTAAATGACTAGGTACCTATCTATTTCTTGTTTCGGTATTCAGTTGATGGTACAATTTCGAAGTGAAAGCTCACTTCATTACTCAAACGATAATAAAATATCCTCTCCTCAATTTTGACGCGGGAAATATGTACTTTCTCACAGTTTTTTTCATTGTTGGTGTATCTTCAGCAAACATTGAAAAATATACATCAAGATTCAATAGTGTAGATTTCGATTTAGCAGTAAGAAATGAGAGGCTTATAAACGCCCATACAAATTGTTTACTGAAAGGAAAAAGTTGTACGCCCAATGCTGAGTTACTTCGTGGTAAGGATTCACCATTAGTATTTTAAGCTGTCGAATCATTTCCTAGATTTCATTCAGTTGAATGGTGAGGGAAAACTTTGTATTTCACTTGAATTACAATAATTTTTGCATTTTTTATTTTCAATAGGCGTAAAAAGATCATAATCCGAAAATAAACATTCTTCGCATTCGTAACACAGGGTCTTTATAAATGATTCTAACAGCGCAGTTCGATTTGCATTACATATTCTCATTTTGCCGCTTCCAATAAGAACTCTACACATTCATCAATCTCTGTCTATATTCATATCTATTTTGCTTTGATATTAATCATTTCAGCTTCGACCGATTAACTACGTAACTGAGTAACATTTGTTTTGCGGTGTAACGTTTGGTTCCCTTATTCTGTTTCTGTATCGGCAAAGAATAATCCAGAGCGAACTGCGCAGTTAGAATCATTCATGTACATCCTGTATTTAACTACAACTCAAAATTTCGAGCGATACCGATGTCGAAATATAGAAATTTATCCACGACAATTGTAAAATTTACCCATTCTATGTTTGTTTGCTCGGCCATAATAATGTCAATTGATCACAATAATAATAAAAATGAGTTATTATTCATTGCTGATAGATGCTTCATAGATTTAGCTTCAATATGGGAAATATTATATATATTCTTGAAACTCATATTTCTCCGGTATTTTAAGGTACTCTTACTAACAAATATGGGTATACCTTGTCAATAGAGGGCGAAACCTACTTTTATTGAATCAGTTAAAGCAATTTTCATTACAGAATATGTAATGAAATTCTCCGAAAATTTCTCATGTGTCAACTTGTCTTTTTCCACACTTAAATAGAAGGGTCAAGTCGCCAAATGTTAAAATCTCCAAGAAATAAATTCAGTAATCGTGGAAGAAGTTCAATATGTTACTCGCGTATAATGGTTTTCCGAGGGTTTTCTTTCACTCCATCAATGGAGTAGGAATACTGATCTCAAAAAAATGTCATTTAATGTGAATGATTTTGATTTTCTTTAAAATGAAGTTCCAAAATCAAAGCTTTTAAAAGAGGAAGAACTTAGTAGCCCGACGAAAGGGTGCAGAGAATAGCGAAAATTCTGAAAATTCATGTTAGAGCTAGGGCATTCAGGGAATTTGGCCCAATATGTATTTGATTTTTCGTGTGAAAATAAAACTTTTGATGTTTTTTACAGTTTAATAAGAAATTTATATATTAAGTTATATATTTTTGAAAAGGGAAAAAAAGACGGTTCAATCTGCTATTCAAATGCTTATGGTTCACATTTAAAAAAACACAAGTTTATATTATAACTTCGAAAAAAAACGCAATAAAAAAAATTTGATCACATCAAAGAATTCTACGAAAAAAGTGCCTGTATAATGTTTTCGTTTCATGTTCATAGCGCCAGTAATGAAGAAGTTATGAGAACTTTTCATTTTCCAATTTTCGCTAATATCTCGAAAACGGTTGAACTTACAAGGTTACGGTTTTCACCAAATTAAATCTCTCAAAAATCGAGCCCGAAAATGTGCCATTCATTTCCTTCTAGCTCCAAGGGTTTCTGAGATCCCCTCACTAGACAACGAATTCGGGACACCCAATACAACCAGCAATAAAATAATGATATTTATTCCGATATTGCAACAACGAGAGTGTTTGAAAAAATGAATAATTGTGCATCTTTTACATTACAGCAGAAAGTTGTGAATTTTTCATATTCGATTAATGGATTGTGTCGTAAAAAACCATCTGGTACTAATTTGCGTTATTTCTCTCGGCCTGGCAACTCGATTGTTCTTAAGGAAACAGCATGCTATCGTTTCGCGCAAATGACTGTTATTCTCGAATTTTGGACCGGTAATAGAATACGATCAATGTCAATGTGAAACTTGAAATTCTGAACTAGGACAGCGACACGCATATTTCTCCTACATTTCTTCAGAAACGAATCATCAGAAGATTGGGAGAAAATAAAAATCCGGCCAGTACCTACTGGTGATCAGGACTCATAACTTTCGATGGGAAAGAGTTAAAAACTTGAAATTTTCAGAATAGGTGTGGGACCTGAATATCTTCTTTCAGTTCGTTAGCGGGCCAGTTTGGCAAAATGTTATATGTATTTCTTTTTCATTTTCGACTTTGATCTTTTTTGTTCCACTATATGATGTGGAGTCAAAAAATTTTGCGCTTTTGTTCATTTTGGGAAAACAATTATTACTAATTATTTTTCAAAAATCGTGTGATAATACCATTTTCATGAAAATTTGCAGACATGAGCAAATTACATAAAAATGATAAAACGTCCTGTTAATAGGTTTGTAGTTTTTTTCCTTATTTTCAATACTTTCGGGAAAAACATTGAAACCATCGTTTTTCTAATCCTTCAAAGCTCAGTTTCTCCGCCCCCCCCAAAAATTTCTCTTCGGCCCGTCCCTGGTTAAAACACTTCTTTTATATGTGAACACAATGAAAAAAAAATTTAAATGAGAGATTACGATTTTGTTGAATAATTATGCATATTGAGATATGTTCTTACTTTTTTTCAGAAATATTGCCAGAGATTATAATTGATGGCTGTGCTAAATGTACCGATGAGCATCTAGACGGAGCTAGAAAAATAGTAGGTTATCTAACGAGAGAAAGGCCGGAAGTGATGAGGGCTCTGTTGAAAAATATGATCCAGACGGAAAGTCCAGGAAAAAATGGGCACCATGGTTGAAGGCGCAAGGCTTCGAAACTACTGATTACATTTAGCAGTTGGTTATTGAATGTCATTTTATAGGTGGATAAGAAATATATTCCTATTTCCTGAGATATGAATATCAAACATAATAAAATATATATTTTTTATAGCTATTGATTCAATGAGTATCAACAGTAAGTACGAGTATTATGCGCAAATTGAAAAGCTCACTCTTCCAGTCGTCTATTCAAAAATTAGTTTTTGAGTTTGAACTCGTGAACTTGGTACCTTCTGCATTTGTACTTCAAATAATTATTATAGAACTTGAAAATATGCAATAATAGTTATTTATTATACAACGGAAAAAATTATTATTTTTTAGCTCGAGGTTATGATGTCTCCCGACGCAAAGCGGAGGGAGACAGAAAGCTGAGAGCTAAAATCTAATATCATACACTTTTTTTTCTGCGACCGATAAACGACTATCTCATAGTAAAAAAATTATAACTTTTCACGAAACTACTCCTTTCCCGGAGACATAGACACTCATTTTTTCAACAGGAAAAAAAGTAATTTCGTAAAAAGTTATATTTTGTGATTGTCAAGATATATGTATAAAATGTCAAATTTTTATCCCCTCACAGAAAAAATAAATTTTTCGCTTACTGAATATTGATAATATCGGTCTTTCATTCGACTCATTATCTTCATCTTCACTTTATGAATAGGATTAATTCTCAGAGTAAGAAATAAAGATAGAGATGCCCCCTTACGCGTGAAAAGTACTGCATTGTAATTAACCAAGCATTAGAGTGAGATGAAAAGCATATCACTGCCACACTGCGGTGAAGTAAACAATCGGTTAGATTTTGCATTTCTACAATTCCTGAATATAAAACAACATTTTCGTAATTTTGCCTAGCTTTAATTAACGGAATAGCATTAAGCAACAATAAACTGCCAAAAAATAATTGAAATAATTCAGTTTATGATCGTCAAATGGAAATGAACATGTAAACACATCACATCAAGAAACTAAACACTAACAGACAATGATGCCAAACAGACAGAATTATCTGTAACAGACGCAAGCCGTTAGTGTATGAGAGTAGGGTAGCGGTAAACCAATTATCCCAATACGGAATAAACATACGGCACGATTTCGCAACGTCGGAAGTTTGTTCGCGCGTATAAACAGATTCTACTTGGCTGCATAACAAATGCGTGAAGGCAACTCTAGGTTCACTTTTTACTCTGAGGTTTATATCAGTCTTGATGAATGCATCATGGCAGATTGCTTTATTTATGCACAAATGCATAATATAAAAATTCTCTCGGCTTTTTGACAACAATAACCTCGAACTTAAATCTGATACTTATTTCCCTTGCATCATAAATAACTATTTTTATACAAGAGAAAAAAGTATTAGATTTTAGCTCAAGGCTATGTTGTCACCTTCCGCTGTTGTCTCTCGACGCGAAGCGGAGGGTGACAAAAAACCGAGAGAACTTTTTTTCTGTGAGCGGAAAAAATTTGACATTTTATCTCTCTTGACAGGTCACAAAATATAACTTTTTACGAAATTACTCTCTTCCCTGACAAAAAAGTCAGTGTCTATATATCCGAGAAAAAAGTGAGTAATTTCGAGAAAAATTATATTTCTTTTACTATTAAATGTTCGTTTTTTTGTTACAACAAAAATAGTGTTTTATACACGGAAAAAATGTTAGATTTCAGCTCTCGGTTTTTTGTCACCCTCCGCTTCGCATAACCTCTAACTAAAATCTAATACTGTTTTCCCTTGTATAATAAATAATTTAAAAAAATTAAGTTTCTATTGTACCGATACAGAAAAATCACTGTATCTGGGCGCATAGAAATATTGTTTTGGAAGCATTATCTTCAAAAATTATATTTCAGACGATGTAAATTCACATTCATAGTTGTACAAGAAATGTTGTTTGTATTTCGTGCGTATAAAATTCGTGTTTTCATGGCACATTCGAGTGCCATGAAAAAACACTCATTTTACTAACTTAATACAAAAATAACTTGAATTTAAATGGATGACCGATAAAAAATCGAGAAAATTTAATAGAATAAATCCACCTTATAAATGAATAAAAACCCGTAGTATGGTCCTGGCCATTTGATTGAATTCGAATTTAATTAGACTCTTCATCATATTTATGATACCAGTGATTATAAACAGTAATTATTCCTTCAAACATAAATTACATCAAATGAAAAACTGTGATGTATGACCACATAACTGAAACTGCTCTACATAATTATGGTTATTTTTCTAGGAATCCTGCTCTTCTCAATTCATCCTTATATTTTGCTCTGTATGTTCCATCAGGATCATATTTATCTGAAAGTTCTTTCCAAATAGCAGTATAGTCTTGTCTGAGTTTGCTCGACACTTTTTTGGCGACTTCCAGTTGTGCTTCGGTACATTTGACACATCCAGTTCTCACAGCATCTGGTAGTATTTCTGAAAAAGTATGATGGTGGTGAATAAGTGCGACAAACAAAGATATTCCTCGGTTACAATCTAAACATTTTCGTTACATGTAAAGCCGGTCCCAGACAATGCGTGTATTTGACGAATGTTCGGCATTGGCGGTGCTTCGCATAGTGTGTGGGCTATAGTGTTCGGGCCGAAGTTGAGCTCCCACACACTACGCGAAGCACCGCCAATGCCGAATATTCGTCAAATACAAGAATTGTCTGGGACCGGCTTAAGACCTGGTGTTACGTAAAATTCTAAAATTGATCAAAAGTGTTACAATTTACGTGTTAGCAGTTCCGACTGATTTCAACAATGAATAAAAGCGTTTTTTTCTTTATATTTGTTTCTGGGGAAATGGACTAAGTTTTTTGGTGGACCTAAAAAATACACACTTTATAATGTGTCAGTCCTGTTGATGTTTGGTGTAATTTACAATTTTGGTGTGTTACAATCTACAAGCCCAAACTCTAGAGGAGTATGAAAAAAAACATTATGCTATATAACTTTTAGTCGCAAATATTCAGTTTCCACCATATTTGAAATTTTAGTTCAAAACAGCCAAAAAATAGTATACCACTGCGATATTTCAAAAGAATGCTCATTTTATATTATCCCTTCATTCTTGACAGAAAAAGAATAAAAATGATCGTGAGTCGGAAATGTATCAGCGGCGTATCAATGTTAAACATAAATCAAGTTCAAGCGGATAACCATAATAACTGCTGGTTTCATTGCTTCATACTTTGGTTATTGCCTTTTGTCCAAGAACAAATAACCGGCCCTTGGCTCTCGTCGCTTGAACGCGGGTTCTGGTTAGTTGTCAATTGTCAATATAGGTTTATTTATATTTTTTATGTTTTACGCAATAAATACAAACTCGATTTGCAAATGTAAAATATTATGCTTCAAGTTCAACTATATGCATCCCAAAATATTATGTTAAAAACATCCCAGCTAGCAATTAAATGTCTTATAAATGTTCTGTAAACGTTTTCGGTACTTTTTCTTACGACAAATGAAAGTCCTGTAAACATTTTCATTCCGTCTATACAACACCTTCTCAACCAAAATGGGCACAAATTATACGACAATATGGTTATTTTGGCATAGTCTGATAAATGTTTAGCGAACTCTTATACGATATTCAATAGAACTATTAAAGAACTTAATATCATGTCCCTATAATTGTTCGATTAATGAACTTACGTTCCACTATACGACAAATGTACAACTTCTATACAACCACTCATTTCTTATTATTTTTCGGTCAGGTATAAGACTGTTTTGGAATACTTGTCACATTTATAAAACCAAACGATTGTATAAATGTTTTCTGTAGACCAATCAACGGTGTACTTCCACATGGACATAATGTTTCCATTTTTATTGATGAAACTTAGTTATAACGGATAGGTACGTTGATGATTTCTGTAAATGCAATGCATCGAAGCTCTGGATTAATTCCACATGACAGATAAATTTTACTGTGAAATAGATAGCATTTATGGAACTAAATTTCTATGGGCTTCAGAATTAATCAATATTAAAGGAAAATCCGGGTTACAAAAAAAATATTTTTTTGTTGATTTTTGTTTTAGTTCCTTGAAATGTGATCTACTATTCAATCTTTCATGGGTGTTATCACACAACAATTTTTAGTACAAATTTACCTTGAATAATGGATTTTTTCATATATTAATTTATTTGCACAAAATGGCGGTTAATAAAACGTCACCTTCTTGTTATTAAGATGGCGTCTTTTCAGTATGTTCAGATGGAACATTTATAGAACTCATTAGTTCTCTCAAGTACTCCAATCGAATACTTATGAGACCTTTGACAATCATTGGCGCCAAAAACCACGGGTCCGTATTCGAAGAGATGAGTACCTATATGAATGTAATTATCAATAAGGTGAGGGTTGGAAAACATATTAAAATTAGCATGCTACATCTCTGCAAAAACGGATATCCTTGTTTTTTAAATAGTACATGTTGCATTAAAACCGCTTTATATTCTTTTTGCGACAATTAGGTCGCGAAGAACTATTTACGACGAATCAGGGTTGAGGGGACAAATGCATATACTTAACCTAACTTTCATTGTGTTACTATTACAGTTATTTACACTGAAAATCTTCCGTCTTTCAAATAGTTAAACTATTGATAAATGCATAAATGAAATGAACTAAACATTGTTTCTTCTGTATGGTAAAGTGGCTGAAGAGTGACACACAAAACATCGTATTCAACGAAAAATCTTGTCTCATTGACTATTATATCCTCAAATGAAACAACTTTGGCTTCTTCCACAAAATACGTTAAGAAAGCTGACAAACCAGACGGTTTTCCCTGGTCACAATAAATAATGATCATAGGGTTGACTGACAGTAATTCATGAATAGGTTTTAAAAATTTGCTTATATTCAGTGAAAGCGTATAGGTACTTGGACCATTCTGTTGAAAACAGATTCACTGCGATTATGCAATAATTTCCAGTCCCTACTTCAGTAATTGAATTTTTTTTGTTTATAATAAAAAATCTTGGATTACGAGAAACAATTCCTGTAATCCTGTCAACCTCTTATTGATAGTTTTGGAAAGAGCGCTCAGTGTCAAATGACTATTCCAAAAGAAACTGCCCGTGGGTCATGATCTGAGTTCATTTCGGAATTCTGCGTCTTGTTCAAATCTAGTCAGATTATCGATTTTTTCAATTAATCTAGCTCTGTAAGCCAGGTGAGCCGCAAGAAAAAAGCACATGTTAGCTCAACTTTTAGAACTAGAGCTATTTTTTTTGCACGAATTATTTTCTCATAATTCTCAAAAAATTTTCGTCAAAAAGCTCACTATTTTTAACTTTTTTCTATGAGCTTAAACGGACATGTGTATTATACCAATAGCTATAGATATGTTTGAATAGGACTCTTCTGTATTATTTTTTTTTCGTAAGTGTCCTTTAGTAGACCTATTATGTAGGGCCATTTGCAATGGTTATACAATTATATTTTATATTCAGAATATGTTGTGATAAAGAATTCCGAAAAAACACATATAGGACATTTCTATGTGGAGACCTATAAATGTCACATAATACACTATTACACAATTAATCGACAACTAGATACCATGGACAAAAATGTCGTATAAAATTGGTCCTGTAA